>JARQOC010000005.1:139345275-139450275 GCA_033576535.1 Allobates femoralis | reverse complement strand
AAGGCCTTTATAGCAGCTGCTCTCTTAATCTGATGAACTTGCCTGGCAGAAACCTTCCTCATTCTGCCTTTATCTGCACAAACACATTTGTGCTCAGAATCAGCCACAAATCTCTTCACAATACGATGATCACACTTACGCTTTCGTGCAATATCAAATGTTTTCATCCCTTGTCCAAGGCATTGCACTATTTGTTGCTTTTCGGCAGCAGAGACATCCTTTTTCTTTCTCATGTTACTTGAAAACTGTGGCCTGTGTAATATTGTGGAACACCCAGTTTTCATTTTATTGGGCTCACCTGCCAAACTAATTATCACAGATATGTGAGATTGATTTGATCCAAAGAACCCTGAGACACAATGCCATCAATGGGTTTCATTGAAAAAAAATAAAAACAAAACATTCATTCAGTGTTTAGTATTGCAGAGGTTTTCTTTTCTTAATTACAATGTATTTTCCTGCTTGAACCTTTACATGTACTGTAGGTGTGCCAGTCAATTCTTAATGTTTAGTTTTACTATGTATTGACTGTGCCTCCTTCCCCCGCCCTGTAGCCATGCCTGTTACCTAATCTTACCATATCCCAGGTCCATATACACACTATTCCAGCAGGTTTCAATTGCATTCAGAGGCATATAACCCACACATGCAATTGTATACCGCAAGTAGTGACATAGAGTTAGGATCCAATAAGATGAGAACACCTTGATGTGGTTATTGGGCTCTTCACAGTGGCTAATGCGTAAGCTAAGTCTCTCAATTTTATTTATAACCTGAAGCAGTTACTGTCATGTCCTTTGCCATATACACATTGTTTTAGTTGTGCGCATATATCTGCTATTGATTTGATAGCCATTATGCTTATTTACGTGCATTCAGTGTATAGTGTTGCAGTGGATTTCTTTCTTTAATTATCTGACATGAATTCATAATAAACATTTGCCTATTCAGGTCAGTTAGGAGTACCATAATTATTAATATTTTCTAAATATCATAATAATGAAAGAGAATATTTTAGGGCATTTTTTTAACTTACTGCAAAGTCACAAGTTTACATACATTTCATTAGCATTTGGTACCATACCTCCTAAACTGTATGACTTGGGTCAAACATTTTGGATATCCTTCCACAGGTTTCTCACAATAGTTGATAGGATTTTCAGCCCATTCCTCTTGACAGAACTGGTGTAACTGAGCCATGTTTGTAGGTCTCCTTGCTCACACCTGCCTTTTCACCATTGCCCCTACATTTTCAATAGTAATGAGGTCAGGGCGTTTATGATGGCCACTCCAAAACATGGATTTTGTTATCCTTAATCTACCATGTACCCAGTTTGGTGGTATTCTTTGGATTTTTATCAATTTGGAAGACCCATTTTAGCCCAAGCTTTAACTTTTTGGTTGATGTCTTGAGATGCTGCCTCAGTATTGCCACATAATCTTCTTTCCTCATGATGCAATCTATTTTGTGAGATGCATCAGTCCTTCATGCAGCAAAACAACTCCACAATGTCATGCTACCACCCCTATTTCATAGTTGGGATGGTGTTTTTAGGCTTCTAGGCTTCTTACTTTTTCCTCCAAGCGTAACTTTGTTCATTATGGCCAAACAGTTCAATTTTAGTTTTGTCAGAGCACAGGACATGTTTCCAAAAATGAAGGTCTTTATTCCTATGTGCATTTCCAAAAATTAATCTGTCTTTTTTTAAGCTTCCTCTGGAGTAATGGCCTCTTCATGGCAGAGTGACCTTTCAGCCCATGTTGATACAGTACTTGATTCACATTAGATGATAACACAATCTTACCAGCTTCCTCCATCATCTTCAAAAGGTCTTTTGCTTTTGTTCTTAGCTTGATATGCATATTTCAGACCAAAGCATGTTCATCTTTCGGACACAGAACCCGTCTTCTTTCTGAAGGATATGATAGCTGGACATTACCATCTTGTTTGTACTTTGTACTTATGTATATTTGTTTGGACAGAATAACGAGGCACCTTCAGTTATCTGGAAATTGCACCCAAGGTTGAACCAGACTTGTGCAAGTCTACAATTCTCTCTGATATCCTGGCTGTTTTTTTTTTTTTTTACTTTCTCTTTCCCTTTCTTTACACAAATAAGCAATGTGTTTCAGGTGTGAATTAAATACATCCACAGGTGTGACTCAAATTGACTCAGATGTTGCCAAACACAGGACATCATTACATGGGCTTTCCCAAATTGTTCAAAGGCATAGTAATATTAGTGTATGTAAACTTGTGACTTTGTATGTGTGTGTGTGTGTATGTATGTATATCCGGGATTGACATCGGCACCGTCGCAACTACAGCCACAAAATTTTGCACAGTCACACATCTGGACCCCGAGAGTGTCATAGGCTATGTTGTGAGGCGAAATTTTAACCCTGCGTGTTCCAGTTCACCAAACAATTTTGCCCCTATCTACATAATGGGGAAAAAGTGAATGGAAAAGTGTTGGAGGAAAATCGACAGCTGTCAGCTATAGCCACAAAATTTTGCACAGTCACACGTCTGGACCCCAGGAGCGTCATAGGCTATGTTGTGAGGTGAAATTTTAACCCCGCGCATTCCAATTCCATTCACCAAACAATTTTGCCCCTATCTACATAATGGGGAAACAGTGACAGTTACAAGTTGACAGTTGTGAATGAGAGGGGCTTAATGATAGCGCCAAAGACTAACACCACATACCAGCATATAGTCACTAAGATGGGGCCCCAACATGAGATATTCACAACCCACAGGGACATGTATACACACCACACGCACACAACAGCAAGTGTATAGTCGCTAAGGTGCAGCCCCAACATTGGATACTCACCATGCACCCGAACAAACACACACACACCACAAAGAGACACAACAACACAGAGACACACACACACACCCCCAAGGACACACACACCCTATAGCGACACATGCACTCACCCCACAGGGACACACACCACAAAGAGACACACACAACACAGACACACACACTACACAGACCCCCCCACAAGGACACACACACATAGCTACCCTATAGGGACACATGCAATCACCCCACAGGGACACACACGCCACAAAGAGACACACACACACCACACAGACCCCCCCACAGGGACTTACACACATACACACCTTATAGGGACACATGCACTCACCGCACAGGGACACACACACACACACACACCACAAAGAGAAACACACAACACAGACACACACACCCCACACAGACAACCCCCCCACAGGGACACACACACATACACACCCTATAGGGACACATGCACTCACCCCACAGGGACACACACACCACAAAGAGACACACACAACAGAGACACACACCACACCCCCCCCCCACAGGGGCACACACACATACACACCCTATAGGGACACATGCACTCACCCCACAGGGACACACACATACACACACCCCAGGTACACACACACCACACAGACAGACACAGATGTGCACAAATCACCTCACACAACTCACCTCATACGTGTGCTATCTTTAATTTCCTAACATAAACATCTGATTAAAAACAGCCAATGTGCAACACATGTGCCATATAGGGAATTAAGGCAGATGTCAGTCACATGAGCTGTCTATTATGTGTATGTGTTAGGTAACATATACTGCCCGGCCAGGGGGAGGTTTTACTATTGGATGGAGATTTATTAGGCTGCCTATAGCAACCAATCACAGCTCAGCTTCTGTTTTTTTACAGGTCATTAATATGACATATTCAAATTCTATTTTGATATAGCTAACATCAGTTTATTAACCGGGGCGTAGCCGGGTACTACAGCTAGTATATACATATAAATATATATATATGCAGTATGTAAACCTCTGGTTTCAACTGTTCAACTGTACATACTATATATGTATAAAACTATACATATTGATTAATTGATTACACGTTTCCTGTACTAACAGTAACGGTTATAACATTTGATGATTGATGGTTTATCTACATAAAAATTCAATGCTAAAATAAAAAGACTAACAGCAAGCCGTATCTGTCTGGCATATCTAATCAAACATGTAGTTTAATGTTTATCATTCTGTTGATATTTTTTTGATGTTCATTTTGTCAAACTCCATATTAAGCACCATATGTAGTATTCGTGTAATTAAAGCTTGGATACGTAGTTTTTATACAAACTAATAAATTACTGAGAAACAGCAAATCTGGACTTGTTATACTGTTAATTTCACTTGGTAATTTTACTAAACAGTAATAAGAATTATAATTTTTTTTTATAATAAATGCAAGCCATAAAGAATTGGTTCTGCTCTCTCTATAGATGTACTGTATATATAAAATAGGAACAGTAAAAACTTATACATACTTGCAGGTGCTACCAGTCCTGCAGAATGTCAGGTCCAACACATGATTAATAGAAAAAGGTCAAACATTGCAATGTAGATTCCTGATAGGGACCGGGCTGCCTCTCTGTGAGTTACAGCAGTTTTGACACACATGCCCAGATCACACTTCAGTCTTCTCTTAGCCCCTCCATTGACGTGCCCCAAATTTTTGTCTGATTTCGATCTTAGGCTATGTGAGCACGCTGCCTATGTGATGCAGAATTTTCTCCATCACATACTCATCTCATATAAGCCTATATTACGCATCTAAAGCATTGTGCTTCAGCTGTGTAATATGTGCTTTTTTGATGAAGAAAATTCTGCATCCGTACATGCTCTACTCACCCACAGCACTGTGCTTACCATGGATCCCGGCAGGCACTTCTGGGTTCTGGCCATGTCACACACCACATGGGTCATACACCCTCTAACCACATGACGTGTGATACAGGGGGCGGACCTACCGTGGTGCAGCTGGTTCAGCTGCATCAGGGCCCTGACCGGCTAGGGGGCCCCTCAAGCACCTGTAGGGGGCCCTGCAGCCGCCCCCCCGTGACCATGTGTCAGAGGAGAGGAGGTCAACTGAGGGAAGCTTCCTGCTCCCCTTGGCTGATCCCGCCCCTCCTCTCCACTGCTGCCCCGGCTCCCAGAACTGCAATGTGCGGCCCGGTGCCGGTAGGAGCCGCCCCACCTATAACTGCCAGCCGGCTCAACTCCCCCCGCTCCTCAATTACGACTGCCAGGCACCCTCCTCCCCCGCTCCTCAACTACGACTGCCAGCACCCCCCCTTCGCTCCTCAACTACGACTGCCAGCATCCCCTCAAAACTGCTGCACCAGGGCCTGCCAGGCTCTAGTTCCATCACTGGTGTGATGTCGCTGAAACCAAGAAGTGCTGGCCAGTACAGACCAAAATGTGTAAAAGAATTGACATGTAGGTTTTTTTTTTTTGCATCCGTAATAAGCATTCAAAACTGAGCACAAAATTACGCTTTGTTGCCACGTCAGTCACACACTTTGCGCAATCGTGGGCACAAAGTCTTACAGTTCAGAAAGATGAAATCTACAACAACAATAAAATAAAATAACAAGCCTCTCAGAAATAAGATTAAAAGAGCAGAGTAGATGGCAGAAGTATGTTAGGATAATGTTAATTAGGCTAGGGTCACACATGCTTATGTTGACAACGAGCCACACACAAAGCTGCTGGGAGTGTGCTTTAGCAGAGCGTACAGGAAATGTATTTTCATTATAAAAATGTTTAAAAGAAATAAAGTGAAAAACTGATAACTCAGAAAACAAAACAAAGCTGAGTACAAAAGGAAATAAAATTTGTTAAGATTTAAAAAAAAAGAAAAGAAGTACCGTATATACTCGCGTATAAGCCAAAAATTGGGCTGAAAAGTACCCCCCTCGGCTTATACGCGAGTCAGTGCTGTATACCGATGTATACATCGGTACATACCGATGTATACATCGGTATACAGCAGCCCCCGCATCCCCAGTAATGCAGGGCCCCCCCAGCGTCTCTCCGGTCACCTGTAAAGCAAACTATACTTATCAGTGTCCCGCTCGCACCCGCTCGCAGCTGCCGTCCGCGATCCTCCATCTTCATGCGGCTCTTTCCTGTTTCTGTGCGCGTCGCCGGCAATGACGTCATTCCCTGCGACGCGCACAGGAAACAGGAAGGAGTCGCATGAAGATGGAGGATCGCGATGTCGGCAGCGGCGGGCGCGGACAGCGGGACACTGATAAGTATAGTTTGCTTTACAGGTGACCGGAGTCAGGCTGGGGGGGCCCTGTATTACTGGGGCTGCCTGTATACTACCGCTGGGGCTGCTATATACCTCTGGGGCCCTGTATACTAACACTGGGGCTGTATATACTACCACTGGGGCTGTATATACCTCTGGGGCCCTGTATACTAACACTGGGGCTGCTATATACCTCTGGGGCCCTGTATACTACCGCTGGGGCTGCTATATACCTCTGGGGCCCTGTATACTAACACTGGGGCTGTATATACTACCACTGGGGCTGTATATACCTCTGGGGCCCTGTATACTACCACTGGGGCTGCTATATACCTCTGGGGCCCTGTATACTAACACTGGGGCTGTATATACTACCACTGGGGCTGTATATACCTCTGGGGCCCTGTATACTAACACTGGGGCTGTATATACTACCACTGGGGCTGTATATACCTCTGGGGCCCTGTATACTACCACTGGGGCTGCTATATACCTCTGGGGCCCTGTATACTACCACTGGGGCTGCTATATACCTCTGGGGCCCTGTATACTACCACTGGGGCTGCTATATACCTCTGGGGCCCTGTATACTACCACTGGGGCTGCTATATACCTCTGGGGCCCTGTATACTACCACTGGGGCTGCTATATACCTCTGGGGCCCTGTATACTAACACTGGGGCTGTATATACTACCACTGGGGCTGTATATACTACTGGGGCTGCGTGTATACTACCGCTGGGGCTGCTGTATCTACCTCTGGGACTGGTGTATACCACACTGCTGGGGGCTGTATACTTGTGCTAGGGTCCACCCTCGGCTTATACACGAGTCAATAGATTTTCCCAGGTTTTGGGGGAAAAAGTAGGGGGGTCGGCTTATACACGGGTCGGCTTATACACGAGTATATACGGTATTTCATCCTTCTTTTAACTCACAAATGAGAATGACCCTAAAGTGTATTTTCTAAATGTTTGTATAGATAAAACGTATTATCCCATAAAGTATGCTTGATTATTTTACATGCACAGAATAAAATCTGCAGTAGAAATATAACATTACATCATAGATAAAACTGTAGACATATCAAAATGTCACTTTCAGTCATTTATGTCTCTTTTAGCTGTAGCTTCATCCTGCTGTGATATAGGCAGCTGATGTGGCATACATTTTAAAATGTCCTTCACCCCTTCCTAACTAATATGCTTGAAACTGCAAAGCAGACCAGTTGTGACCTATGTTTGCTAGGACTACTATCAGTGGTGTAACTAGTGTCTGGTGGACTCATGAAACATTCTAAATCCTTTAAAGACTCACAAATTGACCCCTCTCCCCCTTTATTATGTATAAATGTCCGTCATTCTGCTATATATGGTCTTCCTCCTGGAATATGGCCCTTATCGTGTTATATATGTCCCCCATCCTGGTTTATATGGTCTGCCTCCTCCCATCACCATAGTCGTCCAATTATTATAATGCATCTACATATTCTTCCATATATTACAATGTTTCCCATAGGCCTCTAAGTATTATAATGCATCCCATAGTCCTCCATTTATAAGGTAGCCATAATACAGCCTCATAGCCAGGGGCGTAACTACAATAGGTGCAGGGGTTGCGATCGCACCCGGGCCCTGCACCCTAGGGGAGACCCAAAAGTCCGTTTCACCTATAGAAAAAGACTAATACTATTAAAGATTTCCAATAATTGGGGGCCCCGTTGGAGCTTTTGCATCGGGGCCCGTGGGCCTGAAGTTACGCCACTGCTCATAGCCCTCCATATATCATAATACAGCCTCATAGCCCTCCATATAGTGCAGTCTCAAAACGTTTTATATAGTGCAGCCTTATATATGAAGCCTCATATCTCTCCAATATTATATACTAGATGGTGGCCCGATTCTAATGCATCGGGTATTCTAGAATATGTGGGTGTGCGGTGGTGCGGGTGTACGGCGGTGCAGTTGTGCGAGTGTGCATGTGTGCAGCGGTGACTCCCTCAGTTCTCACCCGCTCCAGGCTTCTGTCCACCCGCCTCTCACCCTAGCATGTCTTCTTCTTCTTCCTCCAGCATAGACGTCAACAATTCCAAGGTCTCAGGGGGCGGAGTTAACAGGGGGCTTCATAGTAGGCGTGTCCAAGCGCATAGTCCTGATGTGGTGGGCGTGCCCTTGTTCACGGCCATTATGATGCCCCCTTTGGTAGCTCCACCCCCACTCCCCACAGCCTTTGAATTTCTGGAGTCTATGCCACGAAAAGAAGAAGAATGCCCGGGTGTGCGGCGGGCAGATGGAGCATGGAGCGGCGGCCGGGAGGGAGCGTGAAGCAGGTGAGCAATGGGCAGGAGACCAAGCGGAGGGGGGCTGGAAGACCAGGAGGACTGTGCCTTTTTTGCTGTAACGGAAATCCCGCGTCGCTGATTAGTCGCGCCCAGCCAGCCACGAACAATTAGCGACGTGGGTTTTGCGTTTGAGACAGTGTGACGTGAGTGCAAGGTGAGTGCAGGGCTAAGTGTGAGGTGAGTGCAAGGTGAGTGTAGGGCTAAGTGTGAGGTGAGTGCAAGGTGAGTGTGACGTGAGTGTAGGGCTAAGTGTGACATGAGTGCAGGGCAGAGTGTGACGTGAGTGCAGGGAAGAGTGTGACGTGAGTGCAGGGCAGAGTGTGATGTGAGTGCAGGGTGAGTGTGAGTACAGGGTGAGTGTAGGGTGTGTAGGGTGTAAGTGGTCTGCAGTACCTGGCTCCTGGTGCTTTGTGCGTTTAGCTTAAGGACCTCTGGTGATGTCACAGCCAAGTGATCTTGCTTCGGCCATGATTGTGACATCATCAGAGGTCCTGTAAGTATAGAGCCCCCGTCACACATAACGACACACCAGCGATACCGATAACAATACGACCTGGCCGGGATCGCTGGTGCGTCGTTTTCACATAGCTGTTCATTTCAAATAGCGGGACGGGAAAGCCGACAGTGAAGTCGGCTTTCCCGCCCACTATGTGAGTGTAGTGCTCTTGTCTCTGTCACGGCAATCCCGCATCGCTGATGCGTCGCCAGTGCTTTTTTTGTAAAAAAACATATTTGCCGGTACGCATTTCAGATTTATTTCCCCTATGCACAGGGGTGCAGCAAGGCTCTCTGCCGCCTGAGCCTAGGTGAGGACCGGGGGGTGGGGTTGCAGTTGGCAGCCGCGGGTGAGGAGCGGGGGAAAAATGCTGTCGATAGCCGCCACTGGTGATTTTACTTTATGCAGCCAACGCACGTCACACAGGGAGCGGGCTGCATGGTGCAGGCATTGCCACCTTTTGCTCTGCGGCTCCCCCTGCCTCCATGCCGCCTGAGCCTAAAGGCTCATATTGACCATTGGACAGTGCGGCACTGCCTATGCATGGCACACATCCCCTATGCATGGCTCACATCCCCTATTCATGGCACACATTCCCTATTCATGGCACACATCCCCTATGCATGACACACGTCCCCTATGCATGGCACACCTCCATCATGCATGGCACACGTCCATTATCCATGGCACATGTCCATTATGCATGGCACATGTCCATTATGCATGGCACACATCCCCCATGCATGGCACACATCCATTATGCATGACAAGCGTCCATTATGCATGGCAAACATCCATTATGCATGGCACACGTCCCCTATGCGTGGCACACGTCTCCTATGCTTGGCACACGTCTCCAATGCGTGTCTCACGTCCCCTATCCGTGGCACACGTCCATCATGTGTGGCACACGTCCATTATGCGTGGCACACGTCCATTATGCATGGCACACGTCCAATATGCATGGCACACGTCCCCTATGCATGGCACACATCCCCTATGTGTGGCACACGTCCATTATGTGTGGCACATGGCCATTATGCGTGGCACACATCCATTATGCGTGGCACACATCCAATATGCATGGCACACATCCAATATGCATGGCACATGTCCCCTATGCATGGCACACATCCCCTATGCATGGCACATGTCCCCTATTCAGGGCACACGTCTCCTATGCGTGGCACATGTCCCCTATGCGTAGCTCACATCCCCTATGCGTGGCACATGTCCCCTATGCATGGAACACATCCCCTATGCATGGCACACATCCCCTATGCGTGGCACACATCCCCTATGCATGGGACATGTCCCCTATGCGTGGCACACGTCCCCTATGCATGGCACACATCCCCTATGCATGGCACACGTCCCCTATGTGTGGCTCATGCCCCCCTGTGTTAGATATTGCCCCCATGCTGCTGCCATAAGAAAATAATAAACTCTATACTTACCTCCACCTCCAGCTCTGATCTTCCCAGTCTCACTGCTGTTGCTGTAATCGGGCAGAGATGATGCTGCAGAGCTCCTCCACTTCCTGTTTCTGTGCGGTCATGTGATCGGCACAGCAGAGAGTGACATCATCTCTGCGTGCGATCACAGCAGCAGCCGGGAGACCGGAGAGACACCGGAGATCAGCTCTGGAGGAGGAGCCAGGAGGTAAGTATAGAGTATATTATTTTACAATGGCAGCAGCATGGGGACCATATCTAACATAGGGGGGGCATGTGCCATCACAGGGGGGCGCATGACCATATAATATGCGCCGCTCCCCCAGCCCATCACCATGGTGCGGTTTAAGCACCACAGTGATGGAGAGCGGCTATGCATATTATATGAGCAGCAGCAGGAGATCTTCCGCTCCCTCCTATAGCCCCCCCAGCACACATTTTTGTCGCCGGGCTGAAAATTGGCACGAAATTCGAACTTTGAATTTGCGCGCCTATTTGCATAGTCTGCGCTCATTGGTGACCGCCTCCTCCCCATACTCCTCTTGCCGTACTGCACTCACTTATTAAAAAAAATCTGTACTTACCTCTCCCGGTTCCCTCGCTGCTCCGGTGTCTCCTCTTGTAGAAACTGAGGATTCAACCCTCAGGAGAAGGAGGAGAAGGAGGAAGAGGTGCCGCCGGTCTGCGTTGTACTGTGCACTCAAGCAGTAAGTGGGAGGAGGAAGCAGCACAGTGGAACGCAGGCCTGGAAGCCGGCAGGTCAGAGGAGGGGAGTGGCAGGAGCAGCAGCAGGAAGTAGAAGGATGTGGGGGTGCTGCTTCTGCTGCTTCTGCTCCCACATTCTTAGCCATGACCTTTTTTTTCCTTTTTCAATACTCTGTCCATTTCTATGGCCACTTTTTCTTTTGACATACACTTTGTACAATGCTATTATTAAATTATGATATTCATTTCAACCCTAATTGATCAAACTATCCTGAAACTGACACATTCAGAAATGCTAGTAAGTACCCCTCTATAACAGCTTAGATTAGGCTGCTTTCACATCAGCATTTTCTGGTGATCCAGCAGCTCTGCTACATCTTTTGCTGCGTAACGGCTCACTTGGGGCAAGCCGCATTCATTCCCTATAGGACTTGCGGTCAGGTGTGGCAAGTGCGGTTTTGCCATATCCGGCAAATCCGTCACTTGTGGTGAAAGACAAAAAAATGCTGTCACAGGTGCTAGATCTGCTGGATCTGTCAAAACCGCACTTGCCACATCTGACCACAAGTCACAAAGGGAACGAATGGGGCTTGCCTTAAGTGAACTGCTGTGCAGCAAATAAAGGCAGATGCAGTAAATCTGCTGGATCTGCCATGAATTTCAAAAAGTGCTGATGTGAAAGGTGCCTTAATTAACAGGTCACTATACTGGTATGCTACATACAGATATCAAATTTGACTAGGAAAACTGATGTGCATAAAAAACTGTTTGAGCAAAAGTTCATTAAGAAAGAAAAGGGCACTCACCCATTTTTTGTGCAAAGGTTGCATACTCACGATCCGTATATGCAGCGTTTTGGATGCAGCGTCTTGCCGCTGCATCCAAAGGGCTTGTTAGTACAGTATAAGCATAGTTAATGTGATTTCAAGAAATCCCATCCTCACTATGCTTAACCCAACCACAGCAATATGACAGCTGTGGTGCTGGTTGCCGGCATTCTGCTGCTCCGCAGCATGTTCATTTCATGCTGCGGAGTAAGAAGCGGCTCCCATCGGGTGACTGCAGGAAGAAGCTGCCCTGCACCCACCGCACATGGTGAGTACAGGGTGGCTGCGGTCTCTCTGCGGGCACCCGCGGCTTCACTCAGGTCCGGAGGAGCTGCGTCCAACACGCAGCTCCTCCGGACTGTGAGCACACAGCCTTACAGTCTCCTTTATTCTGGTGCCGTGTTACAGGTAGCAGGGAGGGAGAGGAAGACGGCAAACAACGGCCTGTTTTGTGCCTGTCTGATACTTCAATTGTTTGCCACACGCACACTTTGTGAGGTATATAGACTCTTTTAAATATCTGGATATTGCACAATTTTCTTTTGTATATTCAAAAACCAATTAATACTCTTTTCTTAAAAATATTGTACAAGAAATGCAAAAGCACAATATAGGCAATTGTGACAAACAAGCACATTTTCTAATACTAAGGTCAGACTTGCGTCTGCCCCTAGCCTGGTACATCCGACAGAAGCTTATAAAATTTCTGTCTCAGCAGATAACGTTATGCGCTGCCTGGATATTGACCTCTATGGCAAACGTACGCTTCTCGCAGCCTCTGACTCCACAGAGATCTCCAGGATATGCGCTTTTGATGAGTGCACAGGAAACGCGGCCTGCAGCATTTTCCTATGCGCTAATCAAAAGCGCATATCCAAGAGATCTCTTTGGAGCCGGACGCTGCAGGAAGGGTCCAGTTGCCATAGAGATCTATTGCCAGGCAGCGCATAGCGGTTACATGCTGGTAACGCTATGCGCTGCTTCTGTCAGAAACTAAGTTTATGACGGAAGCAGCAGGCCAGGGGCCAGACACAAGTCTGACCCTAGCCTAACACTGATTTCAAGTATTTTTTTTCATTAGAAATATTGTACCGACTTACTACTTTTTAGTACATTATGAATAAAAATCTGTATTTGTAATGCTGCTGACTCGTCTCTTCTCTATCCCATCAATTGAATTTCAGTATTATTCACAAACTATTCTATCCTATCTGGCTGTATTATTCAATCTGACATGATAGCTGCAAAGAATTATGGAGAAGTGAGGCATATGAGGTCATCTTCTACACAGTTTTACATCTGGGAGGGCACTTTTTGGAAATTCAAGCAAATTTAAAATGTTTCCTTTAAATTGTGGGGAGATGAGAATTTCATAGCAATTTGTACAAATTCAATAAAAATTTGGTACACATGTAATAGGTTGCAATCACTTGTAGTTTGTTAGAAATTGTGTTAAATCCCTCAGGTTTTGCTGCGGATGGGACAGATTGAGCACGTTCTATTTTTCCTGTGTTTTTGCTGCAGACATTGACAAAAATGCTGAAAAAACGCAGCATCCCAACCGCAGCAAAAGCACAGTAAAAACGTGCAAGAAAACACACAAAAAAACACGATAAAAATACAGGACCTGTGAATGCAGCAAATCTCCTGGCAAGGACTCTAGGATCCTTAAAACCAGTACTGGTTTTGCTGAGTTCAGAATTGCTGGAAAAACATCCCGTGGGCACATACTCTTATGTGTCTGTGTTCACTACTGCCTGAACTTGTAAAGACTTACCAGAAGAGATGAGTAGATCAATCGGTGAAGGATCAAGTTGAAGTCAAATTTCCAGTTTCTTTCTTTTAATGTTCTTTTTATTAAGCATATTTCAGCATCAAATAGCATATAAGAACTGACATTGCTTATTAGAAGAAGTACTAATGCTGTCAATTAAAAGTGAAATGGCTGTAAACCCCTAGAGTATGTAAATAAGCATGAACAGGAGGCACGAGAGCAAGTCCAGGAACAGTGCCACCAAAATGTAATGTCCAGGTACCGACAAAGCCTAAAATTGAACAGATTTGTGACGGAATATGCATCTGGTCAAGAGGACAACAATAGCTCCGGTGATTGACGGTAGTGTAATTATACTATTAATGTCAAAGAAATTAATAGGTGAGAGAAAGTAAAAGATAAAAAAGAAGAAAAGATAAGGGTTAAGAGTATAGAGAAAGGTGGAGAAGTGAAAAAAATTCCAGTTTCAAGCAAATTCAAACATTTTGAGATTTGATTGGTGGTTTGAAGAAAATAAAATCAAACTTAGTTGGCATATTTCTCACATGCTGAAGCATGTCATTTTGCTTTGCTGTTAAGGTTTCTCCATATTACCCTGCAACTATAACAATTTCTAGATTATCATATCTTTAAAGTGGTAGTCTGCACCTGGGCTATCACAGATCAGAGTGTAACACTAAGGGCAGGGACACACTCTCCTAGTTACATCCGATTCTGACGGACGAGTCTCGGAAAGGGCTGGAGCAGTGACCCTGAACGGTTTCTCCCTGTCAGGACGGGGCTGTCGGCTGGTTGTGCTTTTGTGCAGCTCCACACTCCCCATCCAGAGAGGGTTAGGCCGTTCAGGGTCACGGCTCCAGCCCTTTCAGAGACTTGTCTGTCAAACTCAGATGAGTGTGTCCGAGCCCTAATGTGGATACCTTTAGGGATTTGATGATGTGGGACTAGACAAGACAAAGACAAGGTTTTCACTTCAAGTCTGTATTCACACATGCAGCATACAAATCCAGATAAAGGTGCACACAATGAAGCAGAGCAAAACAAGTCTATTATTAAAAAAATCTTACTATTAATCCAGAAATTAAATGCAGAGCGCGGCCGGCACAGTAAACATGATAGTCCCGGAAAAAAATCTTAGCAGATATCTGCCAGCAATTAAATGGTTAACCAGTGTACACTTGGGCTGAAAATAAGTCCCAAAAAAAGTCCAACAGTGCAGATGCACGGAACCTACAAACCTTGATAATGTTGACTGGAAATTAAACAAAAGGACAAGAGTCTTATAGACGGTGGATGTTCAGTAGGTTAGTTGAGCATCTCTCCTTAGAAGTCTTGGAGGATAAATGCAAACAGTCAGCACCTGGACGATGCATCACAGATTACAGGCAACTACTACAGCTAGGAAAGACATGGACCTCAGGAATACCTGGAGCAGCAGAGGGTCTGAACAACAGAGCTTAATGAGCCGCAGCAAAGTAGTCAGAGGAGCCAAGTCTGGAGTGACTTAGAAGCCAGATAGCACAAAATACGCCAGTACGGAATGGATCCAGGACCGGGACTTAAATAGGCAGAACTGAAAAAAAGTTAAAGATCATAACAAAGAAGCAGACACCATCTTGGATGGGGGTAAAGAGACACAGAAAGTTCCATGGGAAACTCGGAATCCTAGCACAGAGGTTCCCAGTAAAGCATAGTTTGCACAGCAGCATCATTTTCCATCCCTAGAGTCACTGGATAAATCTCTCTCTTCTGTTGATGCTTATGGTCACCAGGGTCCCCTCTCTGTATGCTAAAGAACAGTGTTCCCCAACTTCATTCCTCAAAAATCACTAACAATGCATGTTTTCAGGATTTCCTTAGCATTGCAAGAGTGTTGGAATCATCACTTGTTTAGGTGATTAATTTAGCACCTGTGCCATACTAAGTAAATCCTGAAAACATGTCCTGTTGGGAGTACTTGAGGAATGGAGTTGGGGAACTCTGCTATAAAGTGTGAGATTTTAAAATGGCAGGGTTCCATTTCTCTATTCTGTAGATTACATTGTAAATTGTTTTGGTCATCAACAGGGTTTTCTCTCCCCAGTACAGTATACGCTCTTATGGTCAATATAGTCCTCATTAGTTTTCCTGTGGATTGCAAACTCCACACAAGTCAGCAGGGTTCTCATCCTCTCCCACATGTGCATTTGTTGATTAATTGCAAGCTTTTCGTATTGAGATTCAAGTGAATTTATTTGACTCAAATTTAATTTTTATGGAGAAAATAATCATAGTTGGAAAAATCAAAATTCCAAAAAATCCATTCTCCTCTTCATACCATCAATAAAAATATTAAAACTGGAAGACACGCTTAATATAGTTAGCTGAAATATTAATATAAATTTAATGATGATACAGATGCTGAATATACGTGAATATGATGCCTTAAATTACTATGCAATGTATAAAAAGCTATATTTAAATGAACAGTCTGTGATAAAAGAGTTATTGCTGATAATATGCAAAGAAAAAGAAAGCCCAAAAAAATCTTGACCTTTTAAGCCAAAATGAACTGGGTCCTTTATGGGTTAAATACTGCAGTATAAGGAAACAGATTATGTATGTGATAAAAATCATGTTTTTTGCACTTTCTTGTGCTGTTTCCTTTTCAATCAGTTTTATTATATTAAAATTGCTTTTCTCATACATGCCTGATGATAGGAAATGATATTTGGGTATACTGCGATAGGTACTAGAAAGGTTATTTCTTAGGGAAAAAGGACTGTTCGAAGATATATAAATCACTGTGCTTTAAGTGCTTGTGGGAATATGCCATATATTTCTATAAATTACGTTCCAATGAAACTTATGGAAATTGTTTGCATTTGTCAAAACACTCTTGAAAACAGTCTCAGTAGATTAACATTTTTTCTCCACGTTCTATAAGCCCAACAAATGCTATTATCGCTCAAAAATTTTTTAAAAGGTTTGTTTCTCTATTTTAATACATATAAAATATACACATTTTTACTATTTAAATCATTTAAGTAAAATGTTTTGGTACCAAGATATTATTGTTAGAAGCTTATTATGGTGCTCCTTGATGCTCTCTGTTTTCTCTTTATGGCTAGTGCTATGGTCACACAAGGTCAATGGTCTCTCTATTGTCACGAGTTCTGCAGAATGATTCCTGCCTTTGTGCAGGCTTCCCAACAAAAAAACGCTAAACAAGTAATAGAGTCAGTTTTAGGTGTGTGTTCTATAACTTTGAATGATATATTACTCAGGTGGTGCAATGGCATACAGTAAAGTAGATTTCCAGTGAAACAAGCATTTCAGACATTTCCAATTACAAGCATGATAGTTACTCCATTAAAGAACATGGAGCTTACACACCATGGTAAAATAAACACTGTGGAGAAGCAGAGCCCACCAGACCATAGGGTGATAGCTTTATAAAAACATATATTAGGGTCAGGAAATATTCTGTGAAACTCTACAATGGTTACTGCTGCCAAGTAGTTTGGGAATTAACTCAACCAGGATTCTTGATGGAAAATACACTACATGGTTTTGAGCTGCATCAACCAAAATGTAGTTCCTTGATCCTATAATATAAAAAAAAAAAGTTTTTTTTTTACTGCACAACAGATTTCCACGCAAGACAGGCGTTTTTCTCAAGTGTAAAAACCACTTTTTGTGGTTTGAAGTGGTGATGAATTCAGAAAACTAAATGAAAATAATGCTTTAAAAGGCAAAAAAAATGAAAGTGGGACTAGAAAGCTTGTAGAAATAAAGTGGAGGTAAAAAAAAAAACAATTGGGAATAATCTGGTTGACCCACAGAATAGTTGAGAATTTTATTATTAGATGTGGGAGAAAACTGCAAAGGCATAGCAGAAGAGAAAGTGGGGGTGGTAAAGGATAAAGAAAAGTGTTAAAGAATTGTATTAAAGGGATAAATCCAGCTCAGCCACACAGGTTCAGCATGAAATGATCAGCACACTGGCAGTGCTAGACATCAACATAGAAAGACGAGGATTCAGCTTCCGGTTCAAGTGAAATTTATTTACAAATTAACTGGTTCCATAACATTAATATATTTATATTATTTCTTCATTTATATAGCACTATTAATTCCATAGCACTTTATATACATCAGTAATGCTGTCTCTCTTGGAGCTCATAATGTCTTTACAATGTGGGAGGAAACCAGAGTACCCAGAGGAAACCCACACAAACACAGGGAGAACATACAAACTCCTTGCAGATGTTGGTCTTGGTGTCCTTGGTGGGAATTGAACCCAGGACCTCGAAACCTAAAATAAAAACATTTCCACGCATAACAAAAAATAGAAGGGTGCATGGAGTCTTACTCAGAGAGCCCAGATATGTTAGCTGATGCGGTGTACCGCAGCAACGCTTTTTCGATTCAAGCTGCATCCATTGTCAAGCCTATATTGCATGATCTGATCTGTTCGTTTATGCTGGAATAGAGCTTTGGCAATTGAACACAGCACATGACTTAGGATTTGTTCCAGATCAGAACCCCAAACTGCAGATGCTGCGTTTCGGGGCAATTGCCCCTGATCAGAGCAGTGTGTGGGATTCTGATCTGGCTATATGAAGACATTTATTCAGTTTTAGGGAAGAAATTAAGAACTGTAAAAGGCTGTAGGAAGTGATTAATCTGCATAGTACATATCCGTATTTCCCAGCATATTGCCAAAAGCCATTTTATTGCTAATATGTTCCAATTTTCATCCACATTCTCCTCTACCCTTGGGTTAAACTTGATGAACATGTTTTCTTTTTTAACAGTACTAACATGGGCGTAACTACAATATTTGCAGGGGTTGCAATCGCACCCAGGTCCTGTAGCTTAAGGGGCCCCAAAGGTCCCTTTAAGAAAAAGACCAAAGAGATATTGTGCTTTATTGATCCGCGCTGCCGTCCCACCATACCTGAATAAATGCCATGTCATGTGGGCACTCCCCACTCTGACATCACCATGACACATGTGATTGTTTTTGGGCAAGGAAACCTGATTCAGATAGTATATAAGGCTGTGAGTTGGTCAGTCATGCAGCATATCGCTGAGGAAGGTACAAGGTCTGTACCGAAACCCATTGGATGGAAATACTGATGGAATAAAGAAGCAGCTTGCATACTCTTGGCTTCCCTGGCATTTATTCGGGCAGCGCGGATCACTAAAGCACGATCTCTCTCTGGACTTTTTCTTGGATACATCACCACTGTTAAGTGGGAGTGCGGATCCAGCAGCAGCTGTCTGAGCTAATTTACCAGTTGTGGGGAAACACAACTGGATCAGGTGAGCACATACACCTATGATGGTACTACCTTATCCGTAAAACGATAACACCCATTTGCGCCTCTTTGTCTCCCCCTTTTTTCTTTGTATAGACCAAAGGTCCCTTTGACCTATAGAAAAAGTCTAATGCTGCTAAAGATTTGCAATAATTGGGCGCCCTGTTGGAGCTTTTACATCGTGATCCATGAGCTTCAAGTTATGCCACTGAGTATTAATGATTTTGTCAACCGTGAATTTTGACAAATAGCAATATTATAAGCTAAGGGTGGATTACAATATGGTGGCATCAATTCATTTCTATTTAGACAAATTGACAAGTTTTTTTCTTTCTTGAAATAAATTATGTAATTTTTAGCTTGCCCTATTAATGTATTAATATGGAATTCATAAATACTTACACAGGTATTTCTGTCCACATGCATTTTACGCTAGTCTGTACCGCTAATACACAAATTGTATTCAGTTTCATAGTTCTATTTCATCATTTTTTTGTATTTTCATTTTTACATTTTGATAAATAATGCTTTTGTATTGAAGTCATTGCAGTACTAAATGTACATCATTGCGTAACATTTCTATTGTAGGACTATGTCCTGTTTATCCTAATTAGCTTTGGTTGTTTGAAAGAAATATTAACTTTTCATTCAACTGGAGTGCAGTTCTGTGTCTCTATTTTAAACAAGTCCTGTTATAACAAGGCTTGGGAAATACCACCAGACAGCAAAAAGAAATGTGGTGTGACAGTTGACTAAATTATATATTGAGTTAGATGGGACAGGGCAATCCTTTCCCTGGCAAGTCTTCCGAATGAAGGCTACAGAACCTTCCAGAACATATGTAGTGATGACTTGTCCATTCCTGTTAATGGTCCATACTTAATACAGTGACAAAGTATTCATAGGAGAGCCAAGCATTATTATAAAGTGAGCAGCATTGTACAAACGAAGAAGAATGGAGTAAAGCACTTGTTGCATTTGTGATAGAACATTGTAATGATCAAGTCATTGGTACATAATGCGAAGGTCATACAAGTAACATTATGTGTTAAAATCTGACAATATATTTAAAATTCCACTTATTCCAGTATATGTGTTTGCACATTTTTGCTCTTATTGTCTCAAGGGATAATCAAATAAATCTTAACAGATTTGCAATTTCCATATATATTGTATGTAGCATTCTCAGTTCTGTAAAGCAGAATTCAGAAGTGCCAATATTATCCTATAAAGATTAATGGGGTTTCTCCACAAGAACATAAAGTTGAATTATTTCAAGACTTTGTGAGTCACAAAAATCAATATAATTGAAAATGCCCTTGTTAATTTTACTGGTATGCTTGACACTTTCAGACTTGGTGTCAAATCAGAGCTAGGATTAGTTTTTTTCGATGCATTTATTTAAGTATTCAGTTTCTTTTCTTCTGCATACATACTAATCTGTTTTTTTAATCATTTTTTTCTAAGTGGAAATATGTGAATTAACACTTCATTGAATGGTGAAATCATACCTTTGGAAACAGTGTGATGAATTCATAGTTAATAATGACGTGCCTATGTCACCATAATACATTTTGCAAACAACTATATATGTGCAATGATAAAAAGTTTGGAAAGGCAGAGCAAAAAATAATGAGGGTCATCATCCAACATTTTTTATGTATTTCTCATAAAATAAAGTAAACTGCCTCTTGATATTAGTGACTTGTTTTCTTTAATGGGAACCTGTCAGGTCTCGTGGTACCCTCTGACCTATCTCTACCTGTCCCTGCACCTTCCTACCTAATCCCTAACCATCCCTCTCTGTGCTAAAGGGTCCCTATAATGAGGGAGAAAAATAACTTTTATACTTACAAATTGTCTCCAGTCGGGCTCCATTCTCCCTCCTCGTGCTGTCTCCACATGCCTCGCTGGGCGTCCTCATTCTCCTTGGGCTGTGCCACGTCCTCTTTGAAATGCCCGCCTCTTGTGATCATGTGATGCCCGGGCCGGAATGTCATCTCTGGCCCGATGCATTGTGGGGATGAGCACATGGTACAAGTCGCCTTAAAGATGCGCACTACGCATACGCTGGAGCCTGGCACGTGCCACGTGATCATCCCCACGATGCACCGGGCCGGATATGATGTTTCGGCCTGGGCATCACATGGCGGACATTTCAAAGAGGACGTGGCACAGCCCAAGGGGAATGAGGATGCCCAGTGGGGCGTGTGGAAGAGGAGAATGGAGCCCAGAGCCTGCCTTTTCAGTCTCCAAATGGAGACAATTTGTAAGTATAAAAGTTCTTGTTCTCCCTTATTATAGGCCCCCTTTAGCACAGAGAGGGATAGTTAGGGACTAGATAGGAAGGTGCAGGGACAGGTAGTGATAGGTTAGAGAGGTACCACGACATGACAGGTTCCCTTTAAGGTTCGCTTCACATAGGCTGATGAGTGCTGATTGGCCATATAGCAAACCAATTGGTATTTATTTAGTCCTGTTTACATGGAGCAATCATCTTTATTGTTTGAATTGTAGCCAAATGTTTATTTTAGTATATTTCTCACACAATTAAACCTTTAGTGACGAGGCCAAATTTTTAAAATCTGGTCAGTGTATTTGTGGCAATAATTTTGGAATGCTTTAAAACATTGCAGTGATATTGATATAGTTTTTTTTTGCAAAATATTATACTGATGTTTGTGATAAATTTAAGTTGATATCTTTTGTGTTTCTTTATAAAACTATTAGAAATCAGGCAGCATTTTCTAATTTTGCAATTTTCAATCTTTTAATGATTATATAATGTTTACAGCAATTTTGCAGTTCATGTATTTATTAATCTCAGAGTGCTGATGCATCATGTATGCATATGTTTGTATACTGATCAAATAGTGTAGCAATTTTATTGTATTTAGCATTAAATTAAAACTAAAAGTCCACAGGCCATATTGTTGTGTTTTTTTTTGTTGAGGAAGTTCACACTGTCCAGGTTAGTTTGCCTTGGAGAACCATAAAGCACTCATATTCAGGGATCTGCTAATCTCTTTTCCCAGCTCAAGATTATAGAATAAATATTTTCTCAATAAGAGGTAACAAAATTAATAAGAAACATCCACACTGTATATTAATATATTTTAACACTCTCAGCTTTGTATTAAGTTGTGTAATAGTCATGACGTGTAACTAGTCTGTCTGCTAATTAACATAAGAAAATGTAAGATTTTAACTGCTTTTTTTCCAACTTTATATTATTCTATTAGCTAAGACAGGGATGCTTAGGTAAGGACTATGAAGCTGCAGGAACAGATAACTTGGGGGTGGGGGTCATAAACAATCTGACAGGTTCCCTTTAATGATTTTCAAGAGAAACAGAAAAAGGATTCTAAGATTGCCTCTTGTACATCGGCCTGGATGTACGAATGGTAAAACTAATTTGTCTTCTAGCATTAAAGAACCAGTGGGAGTTCCAGGGGTAGGGATGGCACTCGCTGCATTGAAAATTCTCATGAAGAAACTGGGGAGATTGTCTGTAACTGCAGAGTTTGTGCTGTCTAATACCTCTGCAGTCTCAGTGAGTTTATTCTCATCTAGCGAAGCTCCATCACCACCTGTTACTCATATGACCATTGATCAGTCCAAATAAGGTGTTATATGCAAAAAAAACCTCTTGTCCTTATTTGTGGTGGAGCAAGTGCTGAGATACAGGTGCATTACGTGCCATTTTCAAATGAAAGGGTCATGATTATGGGGTTTATTTGGGTGGTCTTCAAGCAGATTACCCAAGGTGAAGATTCCATAAAGAACATTGGATCGTGGGGTTTCATGAGGGCCTAGTAGCCCTTAGTATATAGGCGACCTTCAGCTCCAGAGTCTGTTTCCTTCTCTGTTGAGTTATAGCTTGTTCGATCCTTGTCTGTGTGCTGAAGATCTATTACTTTTGCATTGGCTTCTATTCCTTAGGTTTGCCTTTGCAGGTACTGTCACTTGTTTATTTTCTCTATTCAATCATATTATGTGTGGGATTATTTATACTCCTCTACTCTGGCAATTCTCTGCTGGCTATACTCATTTCTGTTTGGATTGCTACTGAGAAGATTAAAGGGCCCGTTACACACTACAATATAATTAACAATATCGTTGTTATGTCATGGCTTTTGGGGTGGAGCAACCACATCGTAACAACGTCGTTACGTGTGACACATAGATACAATCAACGATAAGTCGGCTGATCGTTGATCGGAGGTTTATGGTCATGACCTTAAGTCAGTCGTTGAGTATCCGTCCAACCTGCAGCATCGGTGTGTGTGACACCTTGATAAAGATGTCGTTTACGACTTCGCCTATTCAGAACTAAAGGATGTAGGCAACCAAACGACCGCAAGTGTCGTTCGCTTGTCGTGGAATTGTTGCTGCATCGTTCACGATATCTGTACATGTGACACCTCACTAGCAATCAATTAACAATGTTTCAGCGATCTAGGTCAAGTCGGATTGTTGGTCGGATCGCTGAGACATTGAAGCGTGTAACCTGGGCTTTAGTCTTGCTTCTTGGAATTCTGACTGTTTGACTGAAACTGATTTGGTGTTTACTCAATAAATTCTCACTTGCCTTACATACAACTTCCTTGCATTTTTTGTAAGGCTGCTTTCACATCTGCTATTATTGTAATTTGCGGCAGATCCAGCAGATGTGACCGCAGATACAGCAGATGTCACCGCATCTGCTGGATCTACTGCGTGACAGACGACTTGTGGCAGCGATCTGGCAAACCACATTCATTTTCTATGGGGTTTGAGGTCAGGTGCGGCAGGTGTGGTATTGCTGAATCCGGCACTTGCTAGCAGAGATTTTATTGCAGTACCACAAGCACCGGATTCGGTAATATCGCACTTGCCACACCTGACCGCAAGCTCCATAGACACTGAATGGGGCTTGCCGCATCAGTGCCGCAAGTTGGCCGTTACGTGGCAGATCCAGCAGGTTCAGTGACATCTGCTGGATCTCCTGTGAATTACAATAATTGCAAATGTGAAAGGGGCCTGAGGCTGGCAATAGCTTTCCCTTGCTTGCATTTATTATATCTCCTTTGTCTACTTGTACCTGTGTTTTATGTTTACTCACTTTTGATTTTTGTCTACCATTGCACTCTTTCCTTATCCTGATTAGGTATGTGTAGCAAGCCCCCTCTGGTTCCTTAGGAGGAAAGAGAAAATAGTTCAACGGCATTTTAGGGAACCACGTTCCAACCATGGTTTTCTAGTTTTGCAGCCAGGGATGTCTAGTCTTTACAGGAACCAGTAGGGCATGGGTGTGGCTTCAATGATTTTGACTTCTTTTCTCCCTTTACTAGTGTGTGAGTTTATAAGTGCATAAAACAATTGTAACCTCCTACCAACTGAATATAAACAGAAAATAGGAGTAGGAAAGCCAAATGAGAACACAGAACAAAAATTACACTGGTCTCTACTAATGATGAGTGAACATTGCTCGAACATGTTTGACAATTTTAATCTATCATTGTTCCTTCAGGCCCTTAAACACAAACGTTTTGCTGAAAAGACAGCAAGTTCAGGTTTTGTTCACTAACTGTTCGGATGACAAATTGCATTAGTCCATTTGCACTAATGCAATGTTAGCTCCTAAATATGCAGCAGATACGCATGTGTCACACAGTGCATATTTGCTTAGTATTTGCTGCGTATTTAGTGAGTATATTTTTCGCTGATGACATGGGGCTTTGCTGTATATCTAGTCACCAGCACAGGTACAACAGGCATGTACAGGCTTCCATCAACCTCCAGCTGCCTAGTTGTACTTGGCAGGTAATCAAAATACAGGGGAGCTCTTTTTTATTGTTATTTTTTTAAATAATTAAAAAAACGATGTGGAGCTTTTCTTTAATTTTGTTTTCCAGCTTGGTCCTACTAGGAAGCAGGAGGGCTGTAATACTCAGCATGGGATGGCCCAGGCATTCTGAACCACACCTGCTGTAAATTGCAGCCCGAAGCTGCTCCAGAAAATGAAGTGGTGATTTTAGCACCATTTTCTGGAGCTGTACCCGACTCTTTCAGCTGTCCTATGGTAGGGACAGACTAGGTAGTAAAGGGGTTAATGCCAGTTGAATTTTGCCAGCTGGCAATAAGCCCGAGATTTATAATGTTGGGCCAATGTTAGACCCGGCCATTATGAATCTCTAGAAATTAGTAAATAATACATAACACAGAGAAAAATCATTTTATTTGAGTGAGAAACACAAACACATACCTCGATTCCATATTTACTTCCACATACCTCTCCATGATCCTCTGTAATGACTATTTACACAGGGATCTGAAATGGACTGAGTTCAGCTACAGCTCTGAACTCAGGTGTCCTTTCCCATGTTACCCTGCTCCCAACGTGACTTGAAATCAATCAGTGTCCTGTATCGCTGTAAGCGGGGTGAGGTCAGGAACTTAGGTGAACTTTCCTGCAGGACCTAAAACTCAGCGGGGTTATGCGGAAAAGGTCACCTAAGTTCAGAGCTATAGCTGAACTCAGGTGAACCTCATTGTGATGTCACACCTCTCAAAGTGGTAGCCGGAAATCAATCAGTTTCTAGTCTCGCCATGAGAAGACTTCACTGAAGATCATGAAGGGTTTTTGAAGGAGTAATAAAGTTGGAAATAAGGCTTGTGTTGTTTTCTTTTTTCCAATAAAATTATTTTTCTCTGTCTGGTTAATTATTTACTATTTACTTCAAGATGGCCAGGTCTAACATTGGCCTGACATTATGAACCTTGGGATTAGTGCCAACTGCAGTTTATAGCTGACTTTAACCCCTTTATTAACCAGTCTGCCAACTCCACAGGGTCGCTGGAAGAGGCAGGTACAGCTCTAGAAAATGTAATGAATGTGCCATTTTCTGGGGTGACTGCAGGCTGCAATTCGCAGCAGGGGGTGGGCAAAACACTTGGGCTTCCCCATGTTGAGGATTTTAGCCCCCATCTGCCCAGTTGTACCTCTCAACCTGGGTGCAGGTAGCATCCAAAAACAGTGCGTGACAGGAACGCATTGACTAACAGTGCATATTACACAAAACAACAGACGGGGAGACTTTGGGGGACAAATACAGTGGAGGGCCCTGCTTGTAGGGAATGGGGGATAGGTGACATCCTGCACTCACCTGTGGCTGTGCCCTGGTCTCCCTATCATCCTTCTTTGGGTTCTTTCACTCTGTCGCTGAGCCCTTGATGTTAACCCTCAATATGAGATGGCTAGCAGGAGCATTAATTCCAACCGCTCCACTAAAATCATCAAGAGGGGATGGAAAGACAGACAGAAGAACAGCAAACAACTTGACACCTACTGCCACGCTACTTGGCTGCAGACGACTTGGCAGTAGACAACTCTTCAGAATAGCACTTTTAACTCGGGTAGCCAGGCCAAGTTTAATCACCAGCAAGGCATGCTGGATCATGAGACCATATAATAGAGAAGGGAGAAATCACAAAGTAGCCACACTTGAAAGGAGAACTAGGTAGCTTGCTAGCAACAGAAACTGACATTAACTCCAGCACTGCCAAAGGGAAGAGACACATTTAATATGAAGTCTCAATACAGAAAAGAGACAGAGGTTCCAAACCTGTCACAATACTCCAAAGTAAGAGAGACAAATGTGACAGTACCTGGCTGTTGACCAAAAATACAGCAAAGCACATGCCCATTTTTTAAATTTTTTAGATTATTTTTACAGTAATCTGACGGCAGGTTTGGTTGCCATTCTGATTACCAATCACAGTTGCCGGCAGAGAGAGTGGGCGGGGCTAAATCTGAATTTAGCCAATCAAGAGGGGGGAAGCAGTGACGTTCATGAGCGGGCCCAGAACTCCGGAAGCTTGGTGACAGCGGCGCTGAAGCTTGGTAAGTAATACTTTATGAAGCTAATTACTGTGCAAAAACAACGGAGCTCCAGTATAAAACAGTTTGAGTTGGGTTTGGCAGCTTCTGGGCTCCTTTGATGGTGTTTTTATGCTCTTGATTTTGCCTTCCATAAATTTGAACGAGGTTAAGAAGTTCAGCGAACTTTTTGCCTAATGAGTCAGTGAACACAGCCAAATCCGAACATCAAAAAGTGCTCTCATCTCAAGTCTCTAAACTAAATTCCTTTGCTGCTGGCCTGGAATTCCTTAGCAATAATCCACTTAGAAATATAGCCAGCAGAGTAGAAAGAACGCATCTGCTTTAATTGCTGCACTTTTGCTGATTTCTCATCTATTTTTACTTGTGGAAAATGGCCATAAACTCATGTTAAGGCTGCTTTCACATCAGCGGTAAAATGTAATTTGAGGCATATCCGGCAGTTGTTGCTGCACCAGCCGGATCTGCTGTGTAATAGGTGACTTGCGGCACCTATCTGGCAAGCCCCATTAATTCTCTATGGGGATTGAGGTCAAATGAGGCAAGTACTTTTTTTACGGCGCAGCGAAAGAACCGCTGCTAGTAGCATTTTTTTTGCTTTGCCGCAAGTGCTGGATCTCTGGATCTGGCCACAGAGAGAATGAATGGGACTTGCAAGGTCGGTGTCGCAAGTTGGCCGTTACGCGGCAGATCGGCAGGTGCGGTGACATCTGCCTGATCTGCCGCAAATTACATTTTACCGCTGATACTGTATACATTTTTGAAAGCCAATGTAAATTTACACACAGACCACATTTTTTGTAATATTTGAAACGGAAATATGAAACAAATTTGGTCTCCATGGTTACAAACTACAAACATACCTTGTGTTATACTCCAGTCCATCTGTCCCTGCTTTTAGCTACCTTACTAAATATAGATATGTTAACAAGAAGTAAAGGACAGATGGAAGAATGCATGACCAAACTTCAGAGGATTTTGCATAGTCTGTAACCAAGGTTAGACAGAGATCTGCAGATAAACTGCAGAAGCAGAATGGAAGGATAGCTTTTACAAAGAATAGTTTTAAATGTGCTTCATTTATCTTTTATACTTTATGCAAATAAAAATATTTATTTGCAAAGGAATGCTAATAACTGTCTTTAGAGAGGAATCCAACCATTTAACTGTCAATGTAAGAGGCACAGCAATTTTAATCTTTAAAGGGAAGGTGTCACAATTTCTTTTTTTGTATAAAAATTATTAATATATAAACAGTTATTTGTAATACAAAATGAAACACATTTAATTGTTTGTTCTTGATTCTTTTTGTATCAGTCACTGAAGGCTGCCATTTGCATTACCTGGTGTGTAAACACAGTTACATAACTTAAGCACGGCAGCCCCTGCTCATCTATATACTGTAGAGATCAGTCTCTATAGCAGCAGCAAGTAAGGCAGTGACACTCAGGCTCAGTCCAAACAAGTGTGTTTTATTGCACACAATGGCAAAACAACAGAAACAGTCCTTACATCAGGATAATAGGGTCGGCGCTAAACCTGCTCCTCCTGGAGCTCGCCGAGGGGTCCTACCCCACCTTGGGGTCCGGTACACACTCCCTGTGCTCTCACAGGCTACTTTTCCACAGGCTGCACTCCTCTGCAGTCTGATCTCCTCTCACAACACCTTGACAGCCGTCTCCACCGGCCTAATCTCTCTCACCTGTCTTTCCCTCCCAGCTACTTCAAAAGCCTGGGGCGGGAGATAAGGAATGGAGGCCCGCCCAAAACCTTCCCCCATTCCTCATAGATGAGGTCCCATAACAGGCTCTACCAACAGCCACAGTTCTAAGTAACTGTGGCCACACCTACCTCACCTATGCTCATGTAAGCATCTCCTGCCCCATACATGCAGTAGCTCACCATCCTTGGGGAAGCATAGCGTCCCTCTACCACGATTCCCCTTGCTACCTCACAATACATAAACAGCAGTTTTGCACTTCCGGCCACTGTGCCGCTATCACGCGTAGCGAGCGATGGCGCGCATGCGTCATCGCGAGCCGCTGACACTGGCCGGAAGCGCAAATAAACTGCCGCTGGAGAACACTAAACCCCACACCCCAACCACTGCCCGCTCCACCCACAGCCCGCCGCTCACCCGCCACATCCTCCCGCTCCCCCGACCCTCAACGCGACACTTCCATCACACCGGCGCCCAGAGCTAAGAAACCACACATTCTGCTTATAGGACCTTGGATGATGTCAGAATGACATCACCGTTCGCCGCTCTGATTGGCTCGCTTGCGGCCATGTGATATGTCACATGACCATGAGCGCCCCAATCACAACCGCCGAATGCTGATGTCATTCTGACATCATCCAAGGTCCTATCAGCACAATGGCTGATACTACTCCCAGCAGCGAGCGCTCATCGGAGGGTAAGTATAAGAATTTAACAGCCTCCTACAGCCTCACAGCCTCTTCCAGCCTCACAGCCTCTTCCAGCCTCACACCCTCCTCCAGCCTCACACCCTCCTCCAGTCTCACAGCCTCACAGCCTCCTCCAGCCTCACTGCCTCCTCCAGCTTCACAGCCTCCTCTATCCTCACAGCCTCCTCCTGCCTCACAGCCTCTTCCAGCCTCACAGCCTCCTCCAGCCTCACTGCCTCCTCCTGACTCACAGCCTCCTCCAGCCTTACAGCCACCTCTATCCTCACAGCCTCTTCCAGGCTCACAGCCTCCTCCAGCCTCACAGCCTCTTCCAGCCTCACAGCATCCTCTATCCTCACAGCCTCCTCTATCCTCACAGCCTCCTCCACCCTCACAGCCTCTTCCACCCTCACAGCCTCCTCCAGCCTCACAGCCTCCTCCAGCCTCACAGCCTCCTCCAGCCTCCTCCATCCTCCTCCATTCTCACAGCCTACCCATCCTCACAACCTCCTCCAGCATCACAGCCTCTTCCAGCCTCACAGCCTCCTCCAGCCTCACAGCCTCCTACAGCCTCACAGCCTCCTCTATCCTCACAGCCTCTTCCAGCCTCACAGCCTCCTCCAGCCTCACTGCCTCCTCCAGCTTCACAGCCTCCTCTATCCTCACAGCCTCCTCCTGCCTCACATCCTCTTCCAGCCTCACAGCCTCCTCCAGCCTCACTGCCTCCTCTAGCCTCACAACCTCCTCTATCCTCACAGCCTCCTCCAGCCTCACAACCTCTTCCAGCCTCACAGCCTCCTCTATCCTCAGTGCCTCCTCCAGCCTCACTGCCTCCTCCAGCCTCACAACCTCCTCTATCCTCACTGCCTCCTCCAGCCTCACAGCCTCCTCCTGCCTCACAGCCTCCTACAGCCTCACAGCCTCCTCCATCCTCACTGCCGCCTCTAGCCTCCCAATCCTCACAGCCTCCTTCATCCTCACAGCCTTCTCCAGCCTCACTGCCTCCTCCTGCCTCACAGCCTCCTCCACCCTCACACCCTCCTCCAGGATGGATTGGGGGGCGGTTTGCTGATGTATATGGCAGATGGCGCCGGATTTGTTGCCTAACGGCCGACTTGCGGCGCCTACCCGCATGTCTGAACATATGAACAGCAATCCGTTTTTACATTGCCGTGCATGGGTTAATTCCTTTTAGCATTATTTGTTGCTTTTTCAGGTGGAATACTGAGCGTATCTGCCTGAAACATAAAATACAGTATCTACATATGCTTACTCTGACTGATCGGGGGTAGGGAGGGGGTGCGAACGCTGAGTGTGCCTAGGGCGGCAGGAACTCCAAATACGGCCCTGATAGCACCGATTGATTCACCTCTCCTGGTTGCACAGATCAAGCCACCTCCCAAGATTTTATTGAGATCTTGATCTTGATATAGTATTGGGGTGTACCATTTAATAATCGCTCATATAGAATTGAATTGGCAATTATATGGGGTACTGAATACAGTTTTTTTTGTATTATTAAATTTATCTCTCCGTTCCTTTTTATTATCACCTACTGTGGTATTCCTCATCTCATTTTTACCTTTTATTTCATTCAGACCTATATCCAATTGTTTTTTATTATAGCCTCTATTCAAAAGTCCATTTTTCACTACCTCCGCTTGTTCTCTAAATAGATCATAATCGGAACTATTCCTATAAATCCTGTTAAATTCTCCATATGGAATTGCATTGATTGTATGTGCCAGATGGCAACTGTCATGCTTCAATGTGTCTGCGAACCGACCAACGATCCGACTTGACCTAGATCGCTAGAACAACGTTCAATGATCACTAGTGAAGTGTCACATGTATAGATCTCGTTAACGATGCAGCAACAATCCCGTGACAAGCAAACGATACTTGTCATTGTTATCTCGCCTACATCCTTCAGTTATCAATAGGCGAGGTCGTTAACGACATCGTCATCAAGTTATCATGCCCACCTATCCTGCAGGTTGAACAAACGCTCATCGTTTGGTTTAAGGTCCGGTTCACTAACCTCCCATCAACGATCTAATCGATTATCGTTGATTGTTTGTACATGTCACAGTAAACAACGTCATTACGACGTCGTTAGAACGACTGAAAACCTTTGATATTTCAACGATATCGTTACCAATATCAAAGTGTGTGACGGGGCCTTAAGGGTTGTGTTCCCACTAGGGATGAGCGAGTACACTCGCTACTATTTGGTACTCGCCGAATAGTAGGGTACTTGGGCTACTCGTTACTCTGCGAGTATCCTTGCGATTACTCGAAGAGTAATGAGTCCAATGTAAATCAGTGGGAAATGCAATTCCTCTGCCTCTGGATCCCATAAAGAGGTCTGGCAGCAGAGGAAAAACCTGAAATTCCTCACTTCATTGTTTAAAAGCCAGCGGTAAAAATCCGCCAGCTTTTAAACAATGCTGAAGCCCCCCACTGGCTTCCGCGTCGCCTGACAGCAGGATCCTCTGCTCCCCCCACCACCTCCCTACCCTATCCTAACTTAGCGGAGGATCCTGCTGTCAGGCAGCGGGGTGCAGAACCGACCACAGCAAGCAGGGAGCTGTCCGCGGTCGTGAACTGAGTTAAAACCGGATTCTCCCGGATTGCCCCAGTCCAGAGCAATCTGGCACCATAGAGCCCCATGTTATGGGGCGCCAGATCGCACCAGACCGATACAATCCGGGAGAATCCGGTTTTCAAACCGGTTTTCTCTTTTGGATGCCTTCCCGCCTGGATTTTCAAATGAAAAGTAACTGAAGTAATTGAAGTAACAGTGCTGTCAGGTTCATGTGAGTTCATGCTTGCCTGCATGAACTCACATGAACTTTCCCATGGGTGCACAGCTCTGCTACATCTCTGGTGGAGGTTCTCTACCAGAGATGTAGCAGAGCTAAAGAAGAACCCTGGATTGGACTACGCCGGACGGAAGAGAATTTTTTTTTAAATAAAGATGGAGTCCCTAAGTGTGTTTTTGTTTTCTTTTCAAATAAAAATAATTTTTCTTGGTGTTGTGTTTTTATTTAAACAAATTAATAGAAATTCATGGTGGTCATGTCTAATATTGGCGTGACCCCATGTATTTCGAGCTTAGGGCCAGCTGATAACAAAAAGCTGGCCCTAACCCCTTTATTACCCAGTGAGCCACCGCACCAAGGCCTTGGAAGAGTTGGGTTCAACTGAACGAGCCATTTTCTGGGGCGGCTGCAGGCTGCCATTCACAGCGGGGGGTGCCCAGAAGGCTTGGGCCTCCCTACGCTGCGGATTCCAGCCCCCATCTGCCTAGCTGGACCTGGCTGGACATAGAAATTGCGCGGAGCACCATGCATTTTATTTTTATTATTTAATGAAATTCATGTTGTCTGAAGCCAATTGTGTTCACTGTATCCGGATCTGGATGCGGTGAACGCAATTCTATATTTAAGTGGGACCCTAGCCTTATATAGTATCAGCAAAACCTATGAAATTCCAGAAATATCATTAACACACAAACAGACCTACTTTTTTTTTTGACTGAAATGAAACCCAACTTGCATTTTTCAACAGAAGCAGCATGTCAATTTTTTGCATCTTTTTTCAATAAGGCCTGGTTCACACATACCATTCGTTTTTGCATTAAAGGGAACCAACCACCTAAAAATACCTATCTAACCTACAAATATCTGTCCCTGGAGCCTAAAATTACTATTCTAACCATCCCTTACTGACTGAATCTACCTAACTAGATGCACAATAAATCACTTTTTATACTTACCAAATCCTTGTCTGATGGGTGTTCCTCCAGCCTCTATATAGACCCCAGCAGCTTCTATGTGCACCCCAGCAGCCTCTGTATATACCCCAGCAGCCTCTATATACACCCCAGCAGCCTCCAGCACACAGTAAAAAAAAAAAAAAAAACGATTATACTCATCCTTGGACTTTCATCTCTTTTCCTCCTCTGCAACTTTCTTCTCCCTCGTTTCTTCTTTCCCTCACTGGCCCTGCAGGCTGGGAGATGCCATTGCTTCCTGCTTCCTCCTCGGCATGTCCCGCCCACCTCTCTGCTCAGCTGCCTCCGGATTGGATGTGGGTGCTGTGGGAGAGTGGTGTGGGCACGTCCCTTGGATACCCGACCGCTGCCTTAGCAACGTGACAGGGACTGTCACAACCTGCGTTACAGCGCAAATGGAGGTGAAAATGAGCAAATGGAGGGGAAAATAATTATTGCGGCATGATGGCACGATGTGTGTGGGCGGCGGTGGGCACCTGTTTCAGGTCAGGGCCCCCTGACGCCGGCCCTGAGTGAGCTGGTTGCCAAAGGACTCATGAAATTCACTGACCAAGCTGAAGGCTACAGAGCTTGGAAAGTTTTCTTCCAAAATGTAACTAGAAACTTGGGGTTGCTACGCAGGGAAGAGATAGACCTCCTAGTCAAGTACCTGGGAGAAGAGTCAGTCAAACACGCAGTTAGGATCAGAGACGTTAATATAAACCACCTTGAGATTGGCCTCAGAGATATCTGAAAGTGGCTTGATGAGTGTTACGGCTCAGCAGAGGTAATAGAAAGAGCTTTGTTCAAAAGAATCGATGGCTTCCCTAAAATATCTAACAAAGAGCTCCAGAAACATAGAGAACTTAGCGATCTGGAAATGAAAGTCCAAGTTGCCAAATGTGAAGACGACCTACAGGGACTTGCATTCCTCGACACAGCCAGTGGTGTGAATCCTATAGTCCAAAAATTGCCCTACAATCACATGGTTCCACATACAAATACAAACAGTGTTCCATTCTCTCCCTTCTCTATTTTTGTAGACTTTACACACCAACAAGTGAGAATTAGAAACGATTCCAGCTTTGACTTTGCAATGTCATACGTCACACCGTCACCAGCATCAAATCCACGCAGAATGCCTGTGGCTGTACACAAGACTAATGTTTCTTCTCCAGGTTCCAATCACAGTTCTGCTGACTACTCCCAATCAGAGACAAAGATGCAGGACCCTGACAAGAAGTGACCTCTCAACCAGAAGCCTCATCCTCCCCTGAAATGCAGAGTTTTCAGAGGAAAATTTATGCCAGATTGCAGAAGATTCCTGAAAGAACACAGTATCTGCTACAAGTGCTGCTCGTCTACATCTCGCCAAGGACTGCAAGGTCAGTGTAAAATGCACGAAGTGTGGCACCACAGTCCATAACACAGCTCTACATCCTGGCCCAGCTCCATGGAATACACAAAACACATCAGCTGACAGTGAGCATGGTGGGGAGGAAAGGAATACTGGTGCAGCTACTCCAGAAATCACTTTACAATGTACAGAAGTCTGCAAAGGGACAAAGGGACAATAGACAGTAGGTCCTGTTCAAAGATATGCCTCATCAGAGTTTACCCAAAGGGTCATAGAGATAAAGCTATAAAACTGTATACTATCTTGAATGATCAAAGTAATCGATCCCTGGCTAGATCAACTTTCTTTGACCTATTCAACCTTAAAGGGCCAACCACTCCCTACTCATTCAAAATGTGTGCAGGTACTGTGACAACAGCAGGCAGGATAGCTACTGACTATCAAATCGAGTCTTTAGACGGACAATTCTGCCTACCACTACCTACGATCATGGAATGTAACCAGATCCTAGGCAACAGATCTGAAATTCCTACGCCAGATGTGGCAATCCATCACGCTCACTTAAAGCACATAGCACACCATATACCTGTACTCGACAATCAGGCCCAGATAATCCTGCTGTTGGGAAGAGATATCCTGCTGGTTCATAAAGTGAGACATCATATCAATGGACACCACAATGCTCCCTATGCCCAAAGTCTAGACCAAGGAATGGGTCATAGTAGGAGACGTATGCCTGGAAGGCATGCACACCCCCTCTTCTGTGACAAGCATGCTGACAAGTACACTGGAGGAAGGATGCTCATCTCTGTTACAACCTTGTAACAGCCTCAGCCTCAGAGACCTGGACTTGGGGTCAGACCCTGCACCAATGCAACACAGCCTCAGGCTTCTCTGGAATCTACGATCAGACACTTTCATCTTTCAGGTTAGCCAAGGAGAAAAGCTTTTTAGATGTAAAGGTGTTCTGTCTGCAATCAACAATCTGTACGATCCCCTGGGTTTCGCAGCTCTTGTCACGATACAAGACAAGGCCCTACTAAGAGACCTAACAAGGGAAACATCTGATTGGAATGCACCTCTGCCACCCGATAAGAGAATCCAGTGGGAAGGATGGAAGAACTCATTAGCAGCCCTCTCCAACCTGAATGTGCCAAAACCATACACACCCGTACAGTCAACAGAAATACAAAGTCAAAAAGTGTATGTATTTGTAGTTGCTTCTGTCAAAGCAATTGCCACTGTTGCCTACCTTAAAACTGTAGACTCCAAATGTCAGAACCACATTGAGTTTCTTATGGGGAAGGCCAAACTTGCACCACAACCAGAGCACACTATACCCAGGTTAAAACTTTGTGCCGCAGTCATAGCCGTCGAGTTAGCTGAATTAATCACATCTGAGATGGAGATCGACCTGACACAGGCCAAGTTCTACTCAGACAGCAAAGTAGTCCTGTGATATATCCACAATGAGACCAGAAGATTCTATGTTTATGGTAGTAACAGAGTGCTACGAATTAGGAGATCAGTTCATCAAAAACAGTGGCATTACATATCCTCGGAACAGAATCCTGCAGATCACACAACTAGAGCAGTTAACGCAAGTCAGCTACAAAGTACAACATAGCTTTCATGACCAAAACTTATACGCTGAAGAACACCTTCTGGACACCTTTTAGCTAGTAGGGGAGGACTCAGATGCTGAAATCTGCCCTCAGGTGTCTACACTTTATACAATGATTTCTGCTATCCAGCTTGGATCTCACAGGTTTGACAAGTACTCAAGGTGGAAGTCACTTATTCAAGCCATTACCTGCTTGACCTACATAGCTTGCTCATTCAGAACTGCCAGAACTTGTGATACAGATAATTATAAAGTCTGGCATCTTTGTAAAAATACCTACGTTACCTCCGACTTGGAATTCTCTAGAAACCACATCATCATCACTGTTCAAAGAGAAACCTACTTTACAGAAATCCAATGTCTTGCTAACAAAACTCAAATACCAGTGAGCAACGTATTAAGAAAACTTGACTCTACTCTTCTTCAAGCAAGAGCAGCAAGGCTTACTCATGAAAGCCTAATCACCTTCATGGCAGAAGCCACAGCTATAATCAATGCAAGACCCTTAGTTCTAGTTCCTAATGACCCTAAGGAGCCCTTGTTATTGACTCCAGTTACCCTCCTTACCCAAAAAACATGACTGTCCAGTGCCCCTCTAGGAGGATTCGATATCAAGGACCTCTACAAGCACCAATGGAGACAGGTACAAAGTCTTGCAAATACTTTCTGGGACAGATGGCATAAACAATATCTTTGTACCCTGCAGCCACGGACAAAGTGGCAACCTACTAGACCCAATCTGAACATAGGTGACCTCGTTCTTGTGAAAGACTCCCAAGTTCACTGGAACCAGTGGACACTTGGTGTAGTTACCGTTACATTCCCGAGCAAGGACGGTAACATCTGCAAAGTTGAACTAAGAATGACTAAAGGGAATGAACCTAAGACATTTCCCAGACCGTTATCCGAACTGATGCTACTGTTGCCCTCGGAAGAAGGGACAGATGCCAGATGAGGAGTGTTCTGTCTCCGACATCCAATTCATTCCCAAAAGTTTGTTTTTTGCATAATGTTTGTTATTAATTAGTATAGCTGTAGAAATCATAAATGTGTATTTCAAGTGAGGTAGGAGACTTTCCTTTCATCTGTAATGCTTTGGTTCCCTCTAGCGGCCAATGCCATGTTTGCAGTTCTATTTTTATTTTCTATATCTAATCCTCCTCCCCTTCGCAATGCATTCTGGTAGCTCAGCCTCCATTCCCTTCACCCCTTCATCCAAAAGGAGACATGTCTGCTACTCTCCCCATGCGACTGCATTGCCGGTATGTATTCATGCTTTCTGTTTTTGTTTTCCCCCTCTAATGTTAGCCTAACTTAGCAGTTGTACACTAGCTCAGTTACCAGTTTGCGCATATTGTATAACACGTATGATATGTATTTTGCTGTACCATGCACTGATTGTTCTGTATTCTGATTGTTTCCAGTTTACCACACACAAATTATACTGCAGCGTTCAATAAAAGCACAGACTTCACCACAGTCTTCTCATTGGACTCAGTATAAAGGTTTAGCTGTCTGTTTAAATTCATGAGCCCTCGGCCCATTTAGTGAGAACAGAACAGATATCTTATGCCAGAGAAATGTATGCTATTCGTTAAATGCATATGAGCTGTTCCAAGTTATTGGCCAGACACTAATCTCCCTGAGGATCTGCTTTCAGAGCTTACTTTAACTAAAATGGGCTGTTAAAAGTGTGAGACGTGTAACTGTAAATTAAAATCTGAGCGTCCCAATTCCCGACTCTCCAAAACTGCTTGAGTTTCTCATCTGTCATCTATCTTTGTCTTGTTTATTGATCTATAGACCTCTTTAAGTATGTTAAAAAAAAAGTGCACTTTTTGCATATGCTGCACTGGTATACAAAAAATAATTTTTTTTTCACAGTTTAATAAAAGTGCAATCTATTCAGTTGGCCACAATAGTGGTTTATAGATGGCAAATGCAATTGTGTTCCAGGTTTTCCTGTGTGATATATGCATGGTGTAGGGATCGGCGAATCTACTCGCTAGGACTCGTTACTCTGCGAGTAGTAAGGGACTCGCAGGACTCGGGACTCTGCGAGTTTCCCTGCGATTACTTGCACAGTAACGAGTCCAATGCAAGTCAATGGCAATCCTAGTTTTGTCAGAGTCTCTGACAAAACTAGGATTGCCATTGATTTGCATTGGACTCGTTACTGTGCGAGTAAATGCTGGGAAACTCGCAGAGTAACGAGTCCTAGCAGATAGAGCCTGAAGCTTCCGAGACACATCTGCGATTTGTAAATCGCACATTACTCGCTATTACTCGATTCCCCATTTATTAACATTGGACTCGCTAGACTCGCAACGAGTCAAGCGATTCCGAGTAATTTAGGACTCGCCCATCACTAGCATGGTGGCATTTCCACCACTGTATGAGATATATTTTATATGAGATAAATGTAAAAGAAATTGTGTAAATAGCTAAACTAGTTTTACCTTATTCTTACAGTATTGTTTCAGAGTAAGACAGGAATAGACATGTCAGTGAGGCAGTCAGGAACCCAAAAAGAAAGGGGGGCACAGTTCAACCTCCAAAGCACATATAATTGTGTATATTTTTGCATAGGGGTCTTTTTATGCCTGCGTCCACCAGTATTAATGGGCTACCTGAACTGTAAAGTTCAGGGTCTGTATCAAACACCTAGTGTTGGTGCATGAATCCCAAATATGGACTTCCCTGAGAAGTTAATGTTACTGTTCAGGCTTGGCTAGGTAGGCTACAAAAGAAAGCAAAATGGCGACAAAAGCAGGAGAATGCTTACAGTCTCCCACTGCGGTTATATTTGCTTCCGGGTCCACCCATTAAGGATCATTTCACATCAACGTTATTTGAAAAATGCACTTGCGGCACACTTGCGGAAAACCCCATGCATTGTCTATGGGCTTGCGGTTAGTGTGCAGCAGGTGCGGCAAGTACGGTTCCGGGAGTTGCAGTAGCTGCGGCCGCGAAAAAAACACGTCTGACCGCGTTTTTTTCACTGCCGCATTTGTCACAAGTGCCGAAATCGCACTTGCTGCATCTGCCGCACACTAACCGCAAGCCCCATAGACAATGCATGGGGCGCTCCGCAAGTGTGCCGCAAGTGCCGCCGTTATGCGGTAAATGCGGCAGATGTGTTTTTTTCACCACAACTGCTGCATTTTTCAAATAACGCTGATGTGAAAGGGGCCTAAGTCTCATACAAATTACCCTGCAGTCAGACTACATTCCCAACCATTGTGCTGGCATCTGTGATTGGTTGTCATACACGTTAGTGAACCTGCCATCATATGTATGTATTAATATTTTATTACTCAAGGCTGAGTATTAAATTGGGGGCACCCCATGCATTCTTTTAAAATGATTTATTTAACCTTCCTAGCGGTATTCCCGAGTGTAACTCGGGGTTAATTTTCATTAATAGAAGCGGTAACCCCGAGTCACACTCGGAAATACTCGCGGCTGCTGCTGCTGCTCAGTGTGAGGCCGCAGGGGGGGGGGGGAAGTGCTGTCACAGCCCTGCCATCTGTGGCCAGCACCCGCGGTCACTGCAGCCGCGGGTGCCCTCTGTGGCCAGCACCCGCGGCCCCTGCTCCAGCCGCGGGTGCCATCTGTGCCCTGCACCCGCGGTCACTGCAGCCGTGGGTGCCATCTGTGGCCAGCACCCGCGGCCCCTGCTCCAGCCGCGGGTGCCCTCTGTGACCAGCACCCGCGGCCCCTGCTCCAGCCGCGGGTGCCATCTGTGCCCTGCACCCGCGGTCACTGCAGCCGCGGGTGCCCTCTGTGGCCAGCACCCGCGGCCCCTGCTCCAGCCGCGGGTGCCATCTGTGCCCTGCACCCACGGTCACTGCAGCCGCGGGTGCCATCTGTGGCCAGCACCCGCGGCCCCTGCTCCAGCCGCGGGTGCCCTCTGTGGCCAGCACCCGCGGTCACTGCAGCCGCGGGTGCCATCTGTGGCCAGCACCCGCGGCCCCTGCTCCCTGTGCTGTGCCGGCGGGGGAGCACCGCCACCCGCTCCTGCTCCCGGTGCTGCGGAGGCGGGGAGCACCGCCGCCCGCCCCTGCTCCCCGTGCTGTGTCGGCGGGGAGCACCGCTGCCTGCCCCTGCTCCTGCTGCTGAGGACCGGGGTGCTGTCAGAGCCGGGGGGAGGGGGCTGGGGCATTGGGTCTTACCTGCCAGTTGCCGCCGGCGCCGTGTGAGTGATATGGCACCCTTCTCCAGAGCTAGGGTTATGGCTAGGCTTAGGGTTAGGGCTAGGGTTAGGGCTAGGGTTAGGGCTATTGTTATGGTGCTGTCACACAGCCCGATCTGGCCAGCGATGTCGGAAGCGATGCGCGGGTGCCCGCTCGCTTCCGACATCCCTGGCCAGCTGTCACACAGCATCGCTGCGGCCGGCGACACCGCAGCGATGCGGGCGGTGACATCGGCCGCTGGGCTGGGCTCAGCCCAGCGAGCGATCCGCAGCAACGCTGCGGCATAGGCTGGATCGCCGCCAACATCGCTCTGGCGATGTCACACGGCGCGATCCAGCCTTACCGCAGGTCGCCGGTTGACAGGTTTACGGTTCCTCCCGTAAACCTGTCAACCTGCGACCGCTCGTTTACACAGCGCGACGTCGCTAGCGACATCGCTGATACGTCACTTTTTCGGCGATGTCGCTAGCGACGTCGCCAGGTGTGACAGCATCATTAGGGTAAGGGGGCGATATTGCTGCCCATTCATGTGGGGGCGTGGCCTATTGCCGGCGTCATCGCCCCTACGTCGCCACATGTAAAGGGGCGATGTTGCCGGTCCCGGCCTGTCGCCTGGTTTCACAGCGATGCTGTGAAACCTGGCGACCATCATGGGGCGATGTGCACACCGGTAACCGGGCGGCAGTAACCTGTCAGGCGATGGGAGCCATAGGCTCCCATTGTCCTGCATCGCCGCCGGGGTTGTCGCCCTAGAGGTTGCCGACACGGGGCTGGAGGAGTCGCCCCGTCTAAACGGGGGACGGCGCTGGTGGTGGGGGCGGCGAGAGCATGCACGCCCCCGCCATTCACCGCTGACATCTCCAGCCCCGTCGCTCCATGTGACAGGGCCGTTAGGGCTAGGGTGTTAGTGTAGAGCCTGGGCTGCAGACGAGAAGAGGGGCGGGAACACCCAAGGAAAGCTGGATGCTTCCCTCAGTTACCCTCCCCTCCTCTGTCACAGGGACATCCAGCGATGTCCCCGCTGCGATCGCCGGTGAGAGCTCCTTCGGATGCCTCATATGACTTCCTGGTTCCGTCTCTGTGAGCCGCAGCGGCTCATTGGAGGCGGAACTGGGTGGGAAAAAAAAAAAAGTATAACATTTCGGCCAATAAAAGAAATTTGTTATGAAAAAAAATGGTACCGCATTTAGGCTGCTTTCACATCAGCGGTTTTTGTAAATCGCGGCAGATGCGGTGAAAAAAACGAATCTGCCACGATTACCGCATTACCGCGACACCTGCGGCACAGTTGCCGCAAGCCCCATGGAATGTCAATGGGGGCTTGCCGCAGATGCGGCAAGTGCGGTATCGGCACTTGCAGCAGGTGCGGCTGCAAAAAAAACGCGGCTGACCGTGTTTTTTTTTTCGCGGCCGCACCTGCCACAAGTGCTGAAACCGCACTTGCCGCACCTGCCCCACCCTTACCGCAAGCCCCATAGACATTGCATAGGGCTTGCCGCAACTGTGTCGCGGTTATGCGGTAAGCGCGGCAGATTGATTATTTTCACCGCATCTGCCACGATTTACAAAAAAACGCTAGTGTGAAAGTACCCTTAGTACAAAAATCCTGACATAATCATACCGCCAGGTATAAGATTATTGATTATTGAATAAAATTTTATTATTTATTTAATTATAATTCATGATTTTATGTTTCGAACTTTATCACATCTGAGAGGTCTACTAGAGTCTTCTTTGATCAGGTAATTACTAAGAATTGCAGCCCTACTGTACATAACACAAAATTTCCATAAAAAAAAAATGTAACGCTTTTAGCATAAAATTCCAGAATTAGTCGTAACGCCAGGGAGGTTAAATAAGTAAAAAAAAAACTAGCACGGGGTCTCTGTAATTTGATACACAGCCAACATAAAGCACATTGCTGAGGGCTGCAGCTCCCAGCCATGTGCCTTATCTGTTCTAAGTGTATATACAGTGCCTTGTGAAAGTATTTGACCCCCTTGAACTTTTCAACCTTTTGCCACATTTCAGGCTTCAAATATAAAGATAAAATTCTATTTTTTTTTTGTGACGAATGAACAACAAGTGAGACACACTCGTGAAGTGGAACGAAATTTATTGGATATTTTTAACTTTTTTAACAAATAAAAAACTGAAATGCAGGGCATGCCTTATTATTCGGCCCAATTGAGTTAATACTTTGTAGCTCCACCTTTTGCTGCGATTACCGCTGCAAGTCACTTGGGGTATGTCTCTATCAGTTTTGCACATAGAGAGACTGAAATTATTGCCCATTCTTCCTTGCAAAACAGCTGGAGCTCAGTGAGGTTGGATGGAGAGCGCTTGTGAACAGCAGTTTTCAGCTCTTTCCACAGATTCTCGATTGGATTCAGGTTTGGACTTTGACTTGGCCATTCTAACACCTGGATACATTTATTGTTGAACCATTCCATTGTAGATTTTGCTTTATGTTTGGGATCATTGTCTTGTTGGAAGATAAATCTCCATTCCAGTCTCAGGTCTTTTCAGACTCCAACAGGTTTTCTTCCAGAATGGTCCTGTATTTGGCTCCGTCCATCTTCCCATCAATTTTAACCATCTTCCCTGTCCCTGCTGAAGAAAAGCAGGCCCAAACCATGATGCTGCCACCACCATGCTTGATAGTGGGGATGGTGTTTTGAGGGTGATGAACCGTGTTGCTTTTACGCGGAACATATCGTTTTGCATTGTGGCCAAAAAGTTCGATTTTGATTTCATCTGACCAGAGCACTTTATTCTACAGATTTGGTGAGTCGTCCAGGTGGCTTGTGGCAAACATCAAATGAGACTTTTTATGGATATCTTTGAGAAATGGCTTTCTTCTTGCCACTTTTCCTTAAAGGCCAGAATTTGTGCAGTGTACGACTGATTGTTATCCCATGCACAGACTCTCCCACCTCAACTGTAGATGTCTGCAGTTCATCCAGAGTGATCATGGGCCTTTTGGCTGAATCTTTGATCAGTCTTCTCCTTGTTTGAGATGAAAGTTTAGAGGGACGACCGGGTCTTGGTAGATTTGCAGTGGTCTGATACTTCTTCCATTTCAATATGATTGCTTGTACAGTGCTCCTTGAGATGTTTAAAACTTGGAAAATCTTTTTGTATCCAAATACGGCTTTAAACTTCGCCACAACAGTATCTCAGACCTGCCTGGTGTATTCCTTGGTCTTCATGATGCTCTCTGCACTTAAAACAGAACCCTGAGACTATCACAGAGCAGGGGCATTTATACTGAGACTTGATTACACACAGGTGGATTCTATTTGTCATTTCAGGACAACATTGGATCATTCAGAGATCCTCGCTGAACATCTGGAGTGAGTTTGCTGCACTGAAGTAAAGGGGCCGAATAATATTGCACACTGCACTTTTCCGTTCTTTATTTGTTAAAAAAGTTTAAAATATCCAATAAATTGTGTTCCATTTCATGATTGTGTCCCACTTGTTGAGTCTTCAGAAAAAAATTAGAATTTAAATCTTTATGTTTGAAGCTTGAAATGTGGCAAAAGGTTGAAAAGTTCAAGGGGGCCAAATACTTTCACAAGGCACTGTATACCAAGAGCCCCACAATTTATTTCCACATGCGCATGATGGCAGATTTAATGCCATACACTATATTTGTATGATAACCAATCATGGTCACCAACACAATGGGTGGGGCTTGCTGACTGACTGTAACAGCCAATCACAGTTGCTGTCACAAAGTGTGGGTGGGGGAAGCAGAGAAATAAGCTTAAGGATTTATGAGCAGACCCAGAAGCAAAAGATGTGAGACCCACATATTAGTGATGGGCGAGTCCTAAATTACTCGGAATCGCTTGACTCTAGCGAGTCCGAGCCCGGGACTCGCTACTCGTTGCGAGTCTAGCGAGTCCAATGTTAATGAATGGGGAATCGAGTAATAGCGAGTAATGTGCGATTTACAAATCGCAGATGTGTCTCGGAAGCTTCAGGCTCTATCTGCTACAATAGCTAAATCATGTTTAATAGGCTCCCGCTGTCACAGCACAGTTAACTCTCTGCTTACCGGCACTGCAGTGATCGTTAAGCAGGGAGTTAAATCCAGCAGCTTATGAATGAGTCGGCTCTGTGCTGTCGGCACTGCTTAATGCTCACAGCCTCACTGACTCATCACACAGCAGGGGAGCGCATTTCCGCCCCCTGTGGTGTGATGTGTGATGTAGCAGAGCTGAATGAGTTCAACAAGAAGAATAAGGAAGACAGAAGACAGAAGAGAGAAGAAAGAAGAGAGAAGACCTGGGTCTTTGGAGGTCTGTGTCTTTATTTTCAATAAATAATTTTTCTCTGTGTGGTGTTTGTTTTAACCCTTTATTGGAGATTCTTAGTGGCCGGGTCAAACCTGGCCTGACATTAAGAATCTCGGGCTTAATACCAGCTTGTATAACAAAGCTGGTATTAACCCCTTTATTACCCAGCGTGCCACCGCCACCAGGGCCGCTGGAAGAGCGAGGTTCAGCGCCAGAGGATGGCGCTTCAATGAACGCGCCATCTTCTGGGGTGGCTGCGGGCTGCAATTTGCAGCGGGGGGTGCCCAGAAAGCTTGGGCCTCCCTGCGCTGCAGATTCCAGCCCCCAGCTGCTTAGCTGTACCTGGCTTGACATAGAAATTGCGCGGAGCCCCACGCATTTTTTTTTTATTATTTCATTAAATTCATGAAATAATAAAAAAAAGGGCTCCCCTATATTCTTGTGTCCGGCCAGGTACAAATAGGCACCTAGGGGTTGGGGGCAGCCCGTCGCTGCCTGCTGGATCCCACTGGTTCCAGAAATACAGCGAAGCCCACGTCATTTTTTTTCTGAAAAATCAATAAAACAATCCTAAAAAAGGGACTGCATCTTTATTAACCCCTCGCCCATGGTCCAGGGGTTAATAAAGATGCAGTCCCTTTTATTTACATTATTTTATGGATTTGTCAGAAAAAAATTTGACGTGGGCTTCGCCGTATTTCTGGAACCAGCTGGATCCAGCAGGCAGCGACGGGCTGCCCCCAACCCCCAGGTGCCTATTTGTACCTGGCCAGATACAAGAATATAGGGGAGCCCTTTTTTTTAATTATTTCATGAATTTCATGAAATAATAAAAAAAAAATGAATGGGGCTCCGCGCAATTTCTATGTCTAGCCAGGTGCAGCTAAGCAGCTGGGGGCTGGAATCCGCAGCGCAGGGAGGCCCAAGCTTTCTGGGCACCCTCCGCTGAAAATTGCAGCCCGCTGCCGCCCCAGAAGATGGCGCGTTCATTGAAGCGCCATCCTCTGGCGCTAAACCCCACTCTTTCAGCGGCCCTGGTGGCGGTGGCACGCTGGGTAATAAAGGGGTTAATACCAGCTTTGTCATACAAGCTGGTATTAAGCCCGAGATTCTTAATGTCAGGCCACGTTTGACCCGGCCACTAAGAATCTCCAATAAAGGGTTAAATAAAACTCAACACAAAGAAAATTTTTTATTAGAAATAAAAAAAAAAAGCCATTAGGGACTCCATCTTTAATTAAAAAAACTCCTCTTCCGTCCGACGTAATCCAAAACGCGATGTCCTCTCTGCTACATCCCTGTGCATAGATATAGATGTCTATGCACAGGGAATGAGCAGACTGAGAACCAGATGACCACATTACCCCCTTTATCTGAGGGTTTAATGACCACCTCCTTCATGCTCTTTAATTCCGTTAATGCATTCTTCTGAGACCCTGTCAAATTGTAATGTGGTCATCTGGCCTACATCCCTCTATGAGCGGGAGGCGTTTAAACAACTCAATGATAAGGGATGCTATACTCGCTTGACGTTTAACCCTACTATATCTTTTCCAGTGAATTACAGTTACTGGTGGAGGAGGCTTTTCAGAATGGTGTGATTTCAAAAGAAGCAGTGGATGGTCTAGTTCCAACCTATCCGAGAGTGGCATGCCTATATCTGTTACCTAAGGTACATAAAGACCCCAAATGTCCTCCAGGACGTCCTATTGTTTCAGGCAATGGCAGCCTTTGTGAACAGGCTTGCAAATATTTGGAATATCACTTGAGACCCCTAGTGGAGACATTGCCGGCCTACCTCCGGGATACCAATGATTTTCTATGTAAAATTGAGGACATACATCTGGAGGAGGATATGTGGTTTGTCACACTGGACGTAGAGTCTTTATATACCTCAATAAAACATAGTGATGGGATGGAGGCAGTGAGGATGTATTTGAGGATGTCCGATTATGATTCACCTTTGGTTGAGTTTTTGATGTCATTACTTGAATTTGCACTAACACACAACTTTTTTTGTGTTTCAGGATAAATTTTATCTCCAAAGGCGGGGGACCGCAATGGGGGCGGCCTTTGCGCCCTCTTACGCAAACTTGTTTTTGGGGGCTTGGGAACGGGAGATTTTCCTTACGAACGATTTGGGTCTATGCAGTAAAGTCATCTTATGGACGCGTTTTATTGATGACGTCTTTGCTATTTGGCAGGGGTCAGAGCTAGAATTAAGGAGTTTTATTGGATTGTTGAATGACGTAATATTCGTTTGACGATGAAATACAGCAAAGTGGAGATTGACTTTTTGGACGTCAAGGTAAGAAGAGGAGATGATGGGTTAATGATGACGGATCTGTATAGAAAAAGCACGTCAGTGAATTCCGCTTTATGTGCTAACTCCGCGCACCCAGCCCACTTGGTGGGTGGTATACCAGTGGGACAGTTTTTGAGAGCTCGCAGAATATGCTCTTCAGACAAATTTGTTTCATGAACAGGCGCAAGATTTGAGAAAACGGTTCTTTGAACATGGATATTCCAGGTGTTGTGTGGAGAAGGGATTCCGACGTGCTGTGAAGACTAGGAGAGTTGATCTACTCCACCCCAGTACTCAGGGAAAACGTAAAGTGGAAGAACAGGTACGATACATCTCTGGATTTAATTGCCAATGGCGGAAAATGGAGGGTGTCTTGCGCAAGTATTGGCCAATGTTGAGGACTGATGCTACTATTGCGGCGGCAATACCCCAAGGCCCATCCATTACGTACAGAAGGGCTCCAAATTTGCGGCACACCTTAGTACGTAGCCTATATGAAGGCCCTCAGGAACTTGGATTGTTTGGAACTCAGGGACCAAGATGGGGATTTTATCCCTGTGGCAAATGTATAACTTGCCCTAATTTGCTGAGAACAAAGGAGTTTTTTTCAAGTGATGGGTTGCAAAGACTCCTGATTACACAGAATATCACCTGTAACTCTATTGGTGTAATCTACTACGCCACATGCCCCTGCAACTTGGTATATGTGGGTCTCACATCCCGTCAGGTAAAAATCAGGATTAAAGAACATGTGAGGGACATTATAAATGCGGAGGGTGTGGATGACCTTACACAGCTCAAGCCTATACCCAAGCACTTTAAATTGGCACATGGTTGTAATGCGAGTTTATTAAAAGCATTTGGAATTGATCGGGTACACATCAATGCACGTGGAGGCAATTGGACAAAGGCCTTGGCACAGCTTGAGGCCAAATGGATTATGAGAGTTGGATGTGTTCGTCCCAAAGGCCTCAATGAAGTTCTAAGTTTTACACCATTTTTGTAGGTTTTTTAATAATAAAGGCATTTTTATTAATAAAGTCTTTTTTATTTAGGTCTTTTTATTCTTGTGATGGCTCAGATGATGAATTGGCGTGGAAGGATGGATCCATTGGAAAATGGGATCTGTGGACATATGGATATCAACCGTCTTGTACCCAGACATATGCATATACAGTATATATTTTTGTATATTGTATTCACTAATGTATTTATATTTAGTAATATATTCTATTATGCACTTTATTGCCTATTTTGCACAGTCCTTGTATATGCAGTGGCATATTCTAGATTGGGTACTATGTACCCTTATATGCACGTTGAGGTTTGTTTACATGTGAGAATGTTGGTCAGGCCGGCCTGTATGTATGGTTATATATTTTATGACTGTTTATATGTATGTGTCTGAAGAAAGGGTACTGAGGAAACATTTGGATTGAAATATCAGAAATCCTACCACTGTGTCCATATTTGGTGCATTAATGAAGATACTGGATCGCCATTGCCATTTTCATGTATTATTTGTATAATTGTGCTTTTAGCCTTATTCTTATGTTATGTACTGCAGCCCATATCTTTTTTCATTAAGTTTGCCCATTCTAGGTATTAGGAAAACACTCTGTGTCATTTTGCTCTTGGACACAGTGGTAGTATTGTTGGAGGATTGCTCCGCCTACCAGGCTGTGTAACTGGCTGTGATGTTGGCTGAGGGCGTGGCGGCCTGTGATTGGTCACGTCCGATCATGTGACGGGTCACATGGGACGCTAAGGACACTGGGAAATGTAGTTTCCTGGCACCAGTGACTGTGATGTATGCGAGGGGCGGGCCGCACGTCTCCTACTCCGGGATTCTCAGCCTGAGAGTAGGATAACGTGGAGGCTGGTGACTGGCTGCACGGAATCTGGTTGCCAGGCTACACACAGATACGGGAAAGGAGGGTGATTAACACACCTGGCTGCTTTAGGAAATGATGTCACACGCCAGTATACCTGGAAGGGTATAAAAAGATCTCATACATGTGTGGAACTACCCCCTTGTGAACAAGCTAAACGCGAAACGTGCGTCTACGGGAGGCAGCCACAAGCAGGTAGCTATTTTCTGACCCTATCCATTGCCCTGATTGTACTTTGTTGGTAACCACTTGGTTTATATATGTGTTGGGGTATGTGGCAATGTTATACTTAGGTGGGCTATTTGGCCAGGAGACATAATTATTGGTTTCTATGCACCTTTGTGTTGTACCTTGATGGGGGTCCTGCTTGTGTGCCTGCTTGTAACATCTTTGCTGTGAGCTGATATATGTTTTCAATTAAGTTGTTCTGATTATGCAGTATTTTGGCCTTACTCCTGGTCTTTTTCTATGAAGTTTCTTATGGTTGGAGTGCCTTATAATTAATTTTCTTTGGTCAAGTATATGAATTTATTTCTATGATGTGGAGCTGAAGGCAGGACTAATGATTTGCACTCTGTGAGTGATAGAGAGGGGGGAGGGCAATGCCTGCACAAGCAGAGCACAAGCAGAGCAAACAGACAGAGAGAGGGTGGAACCTGGAGCCTGCAAAACAGCCCACCTTGGTGACTAAAGAATATATCCCCTGCTAATTATAATCACTAATGAGTAACTATCAAAACGTTTTTATGCACTTTCACAGTATGCTTTTAGGAGACAAAAGGAGTGTGAGATTAGTGATACTATGCTGCAGGGACATGTTTTGCTAGCTTAGGAGGCGTTCTGGAGGTGACATGATCCCTTTAAGTGTGACTGCAATGGTGTCAGTTTATTTACAGGACCCAAAAAACGTTGCAAGCAACATTTTTGGGTGCAGGAAAAAAACGGATCAGTTTTTTTAACATGGGGCCCTATAGGAAAATGGATCCATTTTTTAGAGCATTGTTTATTGAAAAAGTGGCAAAGTCCCAAAAACGCAGAGCTGCACAGGAGGCCAAAAAGCACCCTAAAAAAAAATAGATCAGTTATTGAAAACAAGGGAAAAAACTGATGGCCATATGTGACCCTAGCCTAAACTGGGTATAGACCTCCAGAACTGTGTGAGACTGTTTATTTCCCGCCTGCGGAGTGGTAGACTGATAAGACGCGCAGGCCACAGAAGACCTGCTTGGCAGTCGTTCCAATCCTCCTCTCCTGTCAGAAATGTCCTGGTGGCCTTCCATCACCGAACACTACACCGATTGCCCTGGGCAACCGCTTCATCTGTGGGGAGAAAAACCACCAAAGCTGCGAATCCATCATCCCCAGAGGTCCCGCACCACAGCGTCGTCCATCAATAGCTGAACACCACAGGTGGTGTCACGACAACCATCCAGAAAACCATATCCCCCGAACTCTTTTTTTAATCTGCCGCCCAGGGTCATGGAGCCGGGTCTCGACCCCTGTGACTCCCCCAGAAGCAGTAAAGCCCAGTTCCGAGTACCCCACGGGCCTGGACCGCATCATATTCTCCTGCTTATATCGCCATTTTGCTTTCTTTTACAGCCCCTCGCCCTTACTACCACCATTTTATAGCACTAAAGTTAGACTTATACGAGGTTTCGGGTTCAGGTTCCAGTTTGGACCAAGTCTGTTCCCGAACTCAGATATTCTTACAAAGTTAAGACTAATACGCCGAACCCGAACATCTGCGAGTTCACCCATCTCTATCCACCACAGTAGCATGATTTTACCTATTTGTTTGGTATTATTTATAACTTAGCATTTTACAAAGTTGACTGCATTTACATATACCTGAAGTCACAAATTGTGTCTGACAGTTTGATATAATTACATTACTATTTCACCTACCATTTTAAAAGAAAAACATATTGCTCAGTGCATGATTTGGCATCATTTTCACTTCTACTTCCCATAGAGATTCAAATTAGGAAACTTATCATGTAAATTACAATCCAAAATCATTTTATTAAGTGTCATTCTCTCTTAATATAGCTTGTTCCAATAATAAACTCAAGCAAAGTTTATATTCGCATTTCACTATGTACACGGCATGTTTTATTATTTGTCCTGGGAGCAGAATTCAGCTAATAACATTAATAGCTATCAGAAAAAGATTCAAATATATTTCCCCACTTGTTTTCTGTTTCGAGTTACAAAATATTGGTTCATTAATATTATCTTTTATTTTACTTGTCTAAGAAAAAGTATGTAGGAAACATTGAAGTCAGTGAAACTTGTAAAAAGAAGATCTGTATTCAGTGCTTGCACCCCCTAGAGGCATCCTTCTGTTGCACAAAATTAAGTAGAGAAGTAACGTGCACAATAATTTTAATGATCTGTCATTTAGGAATTAATATGAAGTTGCTTTTGAGAACTTACATGTGAATCTGCCTTAATATTAAAAAAAATCAGTTGCAGCACCTTTCAATTAGAAAAATATATAACTTTTTTGACATACTTAAATTAGACAAGGAGAGCAAACAAACAGCGCACGGGCTACGGATGTTTCAAGTATTCCATGATGATTTCTTAAAAAGGGGAAAATGTCATGAATGACGTAAAACAGCGGTAAACCATGTGCTGTTTGTATGTTCCTCCATGTTCCATCTATTGCTACAAATAAAAAAGCTACATATATTTCTATATAGTGAGTGCAGTAAGTTAATTTTATTGCATGCAGGTATTTCTAACACTATCTAATTATTGTTTATCACCACTGAAGTTATTTAGCTGGTCATTCATTCTATATCATTACCGTCATGTCTATTTAGTAAATGAGCAGTGTAAACATATTTTTCTCTTTAGATTGATTCAAAGGATAAACTGTGATTTGCCACCATCCAGTTCCATTGCAACAACTACTGACGGACAGATTTCTCCCTACGTACAGTAGTACAAATAAACCTGTCAATGATAGGTGTTTACTCATCTCTAATTACAACCAAAGTGTTCTAATCCGAATAAATTCTCTGAATTGGGGGTGTTCGACAAATTGTTCGTTGAATGTTCGTCGAGCACCGTTGAACACCATTGGAATCAATGGCAGGCAACAGCAAACACATAGAAAACACCTTCAAAGGTGTCCAAAAGCTGCCGAACTACTCAGAATAGACAACAAACATCAGGAAAAGTGAGAACAATCTACCCACAGTACAAATAGTTTCATGGCGTAGCCTGAGTGCATGAGACATGGTCTGGGCCAGCCTGCACACTCTTCCAAAGCACTTCAAAATAGAATGTGGTTAACATTCACCTAAAATTTCAGAAATGAGTGAAATTGACTGAATTGACAGATGGATGAGTCACAGGGAGAAAGTGGCAGTAGTTTTCTACATTAAGTAAAAAGTGGAAGAGGAGTAAAAGTGGGATGAGACACAGGTATACGCATGTCACTCAGACAGCCCTGCTCAAATCATGTACCACACAGCAAAGAGATCCCAACAAGAGTCATCAGTGTTCCCAAAGGGTCAGACGAAAGGAAAACGGCATTAATTGTTTCAGACCAAAATTTACTGAATGGCACAGCCTGCATGCATGGCGCAGGGTCTGGAACAGGACCTGGTCAAGCATTTCAAGGTTAAACATTGCTGAGAAATATAGGGACGTGTCTCCTGTATAGGGATAGTGGGCCGGATACCCTCAAAGCTAATGCAAGAGCTCCCGTCAATGTTATGCCCCTCCACACACAGGTGGGACAACTATAAGTTTCATGGAATATAACAGGAAAAACTAGTCAGGTAGGTCAGTGACCAGTATAGGCCTAGCGGGCCGGATACCCTCAAAGCTCATGCAAGTACTCCCATCAATGTTATAACCCACCACACACAGGTGGTACAACTATACGTTTTGTGGAGTATTATAGCAAAACTTAGTCAGGTTGGTCAGTGACCTGTATAGGCCTAGTGGTCCAGATACCCTCAAAGGTCATGAAAATGCTCCCGTCAATGGTATGCCCCACCTTACACAGGTGGGACAAGATAAATTTTGTGGACTATTATAGGAAAACTTGGTCAGGTAGGTCAGTGGCCTGTAAAGGCCTAGGCGGCCAGATATCCTCAAAGCTCATACAAGGTCTCCCGTCAATGTTATGTCCCACCACACACAGGTGGGACAACTATATGTTTTGTGGAATATTATAGGAAAAACTAGTCAGGTAGATCAATGACCCTTATAGGCCTAGTGTACCGGATACCTTTAAAGGTCATGCAAGCACTCCCACCAATATTATGCCCCGCCACTCACAGGTGGTAAAACTATATGTTTTGTGAAGTATTATAGGAAAACTTAGGTAGGTCAGTGACCTGTATAGACCTAGTGGGCCACATACTCTCAAAACTCGTGCAAGTGCTTCAGTCAATGTTATACCCGCCTCACACAGGTGGGACAATGATACATCTTGTGGAATACTATAGAAAAAAATCATTCAGCTAGGTAGGTAACCTGTATAGGTGTAGCGGACAGGTGAGATTGACCAAATAATGCTTTTAAAGGCCAAAAAAACTGTTGATGTGTATACAGCACATTTGCCAAAACTGGGTTTGATGCCCATAAACACTTTACGCAAACATTAAGGGAGATGTAGAAATCACTGCTTTTCAGCACCCAAAAATAGTGGACGTGAATACAGAAAATTTGTTAATCACTGGTTCGATGGATAAAAAGGTTCAATATTCAGAAACAGGTGCAGGAGTGTCAGGGATAGGTATTGAGCGCAGAGAGCCCTGGTCAAGTCATGCATCAAACAGCAAGGAGACCGTAACTACATTTCCCACTTTGCCAAAAATTGGTGTCACAACACACTAAAGTGGTATCCATCTTATAGGTTTTGTATTGGGCCACAATGGCAAAAAGGCTGGAGACCTGGGCCCGGCATTTGAAGGTTGAGTATTGAGCAACAGGTGCAGGAGTGTCGGGGTAGGTATTGAGCACAGAGTGCTCTGCTCAAGTCAAGCAACAATCAGCAAGCAGACCCCAACAACAGTCTCCCTTTCTTAAAAAAAATTAGGCACAGTCACCACTAAAGTGGCATCAATTGCTTTAGAGTTGAAATATTGAAATGGGGAGATTAATGCAGCACATTGAAAAGTACACAAGTGTTTTATCTGTTTAATCTCCCCAGGCTGACACTGGGGTGGAAAAGTCCTTGCGGATCCATGACTTGTTCATCTTGATAAACATTAGTCTGTCTACACTGTCACTGGACAGCCAGGTGCATCTATCTGTCAGGACACTACCAGCAGCACTGAAAACATGTTTAGAGAGAATGCTGGCTGTGGGGCATGACAAAATTTGAGCTCAGGCCACTTTTCCAGTATTGAAGCTCAAAATGCACAAGGGTCAAGTTCCACAGTCATGGCATCGATATTCAGCTACTCCTGTACCATCCTCTCTAGGCGTTCACTATGTGTCAGACTTGTTTTCTCTTCTGGTGTTGCAGAGGTTTGTCTAAAAAAAGGTGAAATGATTCTACGAAATTCCAGACTCTTTGCCATGCATGCAGGCTGGGCCATTCAGCAGATTTTGGACTGAAACAATTGATGCCGTTTTCCTTTGGTCTGACCCTTTGGGAACACTGAGGACTCTTGTTGGGATCTCTTTGCTGTGTGGTACATGATTTGAGCAGGGCTTTCTGAGTGACATGCGTATACCTGTGTCTCATCCCACTTTTACTCCTATTCCTCTTTTTACTTAATATAGAAAACTACTGCCACTTTCTGCTGCCAGATACACTGTTACTGATAACATTTGAGTGATGACGAATCGATGTTCTGGGTTGGAAAAGTAAAAATACGATGTTACTATGTGCACCACTAGTGTTTTGGGGAAAAGCAGTACTAAGATTGTCTAAAAGCTTCTGTTGATACTCCTGCATGCATGCATCTTTTTCCAGGACAGGAAGAATTTGGCCAAATTCACTCTTACCGGTTATCTAACAGTGTGGTAACCCAGTAGTTGGCATTACTTAGAATTCTAACAATCCGAGGATCATATTGCAGGTAGTGCAGCAAGAAGGCACTCATGTGTCTTGTGTATCCAGGAGGCCCAAGTCCTTGTTATGTTGGTGGTGGCGAGGTAACATTCACCCTTGCTTCCACTGTTCTCTCCCCCCAACCTCTCACAACAGAAATGTGATCAAGATCTCCCTCATCTTCTGAGTCTTCTTTGCCCATTGCCTCCTTGTCTTCCTCGGATCCTGCACCTTCATCAACAGTTTGGCTGCTACTATGCACCCTTGTTCCCTCTCCCCACCCTCCCATGCCAGCCACCTTGGTGCTGCCGACCATCTGGACGGCTCAGATCTTGTTATCCTTACTGCATACGCCTCCTCCTCTACTTCCTTCACTTCCTCCCGCACCACCACCTGACTCCGGATACTGGTTAAAGTGTGCTACAGCATATAGATGACCAGAATAGTCATGCTGATGGCATCATCAGCGCTAAACATCTTAGTAGCCATTTCAAAACACAGCAGAAGGGTGCAGAGGTTCTTGATCTGAGATCACTCCAGCAGCATGATTTGCCCCACCTCTGGATCGCATTGGCCCAGGCTATACGTCATAACATACTGCACCAGGACTCATTGCTGCTGCCAAAGTCGATGCAACATGTGCAGAGAGGAATTCCACCGTGTCGGCACATTGTATTACAGGCAGTGAATCAGCAGGCGGTATGCGAATGGCGAAAGTGAGCACACAGAGACCGTGACCTCTGCAGCAGTGCATCTAGGCCGGGATAGTGGGCTAGAAATTGCTGGACAACCAGGTTCAAGACGTTAGCCATGCAAGGAACATGTGTCACTTTTCCCCGGTGAAGGGCCGCACCCAGATGTGTAGCATTGTCTCACACGTCCTTCCCTGAGAGCAGGTTCAGTGGAGACATTGATTAAACTCGATTTCCAGAGCTGACCACTATGGATGGGCGAACATCTTGTATATCCCCGTGTTCAGGATTGGGGCCACCCTGTGAAAGCATGGAAAGGGTTGTTATTCAACCTAATTATACTTACCAGTCAGCGTTATTCTTTACCATGTGTGGCGGTGCAGCACCACTTCCGATTTGCCAGAGGATTCGTCATGTGATCGGCTACAACAGCCAATCACATGCAGGCAAAAGATAAGGGGCGGCCCGGAAGTGACACGGCATGCGTCATACCAGGAAGCCAGAACGCGGACCCAAGAAGTATAGTAGCTGTATTTACTCTGTATTAATCCTTTCCTTGCTTTCACAGGGCGGCCCTGATCCTGAACACGGGGATATACAAGATGTTCAACCCTTCCTACTTACCACAACTGCTCTGCTGTGTGACTCACATTTCCTAGATATTTTAACGAAAACACCACCTGAAGTCATTGAGCCCTGCTGCTAGCATAGTAAGGAGGTGTGCTGGATTCTTTCTGCAGAGTTTGAACACGTGTTACGTTACCAGGCAGGTTGTGGGTGCAGGTGGAGGACCTAGAGGAGGTGGAGGAGGCAGAACGGTGGAGGAACTTCTTCATACAGAGTCTTGATGCACAAGCCATAGGGGATCGCAAGACTTGTACAGCAGCCCCTTCTCCCACTGCCACCATAGTCACCCAGTGCCCAGTCAGCTACATGTAATGCCCCTGTCCATGCTTACTCATCCAGGTGTCTGTGGTGAAAAGCAACCTGTCACACACAGAGTTTCTCAAGGAAGCTGTGATGTTGTGTGCGACATGCTGGTTTAGCACAGGCACAGCTTTCTTCAAGAAGTAGTGGCGACTGGGCATCTGGTACTGGGGACTGCAATGGCCATAAGGTCTTAAAAATTCCCTTGTATCTACCAGATGGAAAGGTAGAATTTCTGTAGCCAACAGCTTGCAAAAAGGTGGTGCTCTCGATATCTGACAGCCCTGAACACCAGCATGTGTTTCCACCTCCGAAACAGCTGATGACTTGTCAATCACACCAGCTGTTACAGGTAAAGAGGTGGAAGTTCTGCGACCAAAAGGCTGTGTGACAGCTGTCCCCACAGTCCCAGAGGGTGAAGAAGCTGTTGGTCCGCTTGATGGGGCAGATAGTGGTTGGCCAGGCCCCCTGAACCGCATTGTAGCACAGTGAGCTTCCCACTGTGACCTATGCTTCATGTCCATGTGACGGTTCATTCATGAAGTACTCAAACTATTATTTGTGCACCATGCAAATGGTCAGGACATATTTGAATCTACCAAACGTAAACAATTACAATTACAATTCCTATGGAATGAAAGCTAGCAAGCAGACTGCCATGAATAATTGAGAAAGAAATTATAATGCAGAAAAATAACTATTATTCATTAAAACTAGAATATCGTACCTCTGCCTTTGAGGAAAGTGAATAGAAAATGGAGATGTATATGTAGCTTATTTGCTGTAGCATTTTCTCTTGGTTGAGAAATTGAAGAGTGATTTTTGTCCTGATGAAGAAGGCATTGAACTCAGAAACGCGTTGACAAATAAAGATTACATCATCTGATAATTTTGGGATTTGGTCACCAGCAGCGTGGTTCACATGGAACACGCTGCATATTTGATTCAGAAATTTAAAAAATCTCTGCTATATATATACTGGACAGTACTCGTGGACAAGGGATTGACTTCTGATGCCATCACACACTAAATGAAAGTCACGGTCCTGGAGATGCAAGATGGCCATGGATGTGGGTGGCTGCATCTAACAGCTCTCCCACCACAGCATCAGAATCCAAGCCATCTGGCCTTGCAGGGACGTCACCAGAACCTGCACTGTGCTTCTAAGCTGGCACAGAACACCTGGGACCCAATCTGCAGAAGAATTGAGTCTCTTGGACCCTTCTACTAGAGCCCCGGCCCTGCCACGTGGTGCACCCCTAGACACTGCCAGGCTCCTCAGGACCCTTGAGTAACACAGTGCTGGAAGCGGTACTGCAGCTGAGGAAGTGACCGAGGCTGCACAGGAGCGGGTCACTGGGACGCTGACCCCCCCAGGGCGGTGGACCGCAGCTCCCGCCCGCCTAATTATAGCCGGCCTCGGTGAGCGGGGAAGACTGGGCAGGACTTTCTAGTGCCGCCAAAGCAGGGGAGAAGAGCCTGATAGGACTCGGGGCACTGTGATCAGGGCTCAGCTGAGACCGGACGTTTGGCTTCAGGCGAGGCTCCCTGCAGTGTGGGTTCCCTGGGGAGTTACAGGGACTATCTGAGAAAGGAGGGTGTGCTGGTCCACCTTGTGGGGGCCCCGGAGTGGATTGGAGACCTCTGTTGTATGTGGAGAGGGGGTGCTGGATAACAAGGTCAGCCCTGCACCCTAAGCGCAGGCAGAGGCTGCTGGACGTGAGACAGATAACTGTCCCTGAACACAGGGCCCTTGTGGACCACATCAGTGTAGTGGATGCTGGAGAGCTTGAATCCTGTGCCCTTGTTAGCAGCGCGTTAATCAGCGTGATGTCCACAGCGAGCAACAGAAAATGTTCATTTATTCAGAATTAACAACATCCAGTTTATAACATGAGAATAGGATCAATCTGGTTTCTGGAGAGGGAGAGAGAAAGCTGCTGTGACCTTCAGCTTCAGTTCCACACTAGAATGTGCATGCAGGGAGCAGGGGGAGGCACATCCTGTCTCTGAATGAGGACCTTTTTTTTTTTTAACTTTGTTGACATCTGAACAATATGCATGCAGACATAAAATCACATCATATTAAACAAACAATAGTTGTTGCAATAGATACAGGTCAATATGCATTAGGCCAACACCCCCACTCAACAACTACTTATTCTGTTAGTCCCATAGCGGTTCTCAATCCTTGGAACCTAGGTCGTGGCAATGGCTTGGTCAAAATGTCAGCTACCATCTTATCAGTCTCACAATAAACAAACTGAATTATGCCACGATCTATCAAATTACGTAGATGATGACATCTGACGTCGATGTGCTTAGTTCCAGCACTGATCTTCTGACTGCATGCAAGTTTAATGCATCCTTGATTGTCCTCATACATCACCGTTGGCTGAGTTAACGGTTTACCAAGATCATCCATCAGTTGTCTTAGCCAAATGATCTCCTGACTTGCATAGGCTGTGGACACATACTCAGCTTCTGTGGATGACAAAGCAACAGATATTTGTTTTCTGCTAGACCAGGAGATTGAACTTCCTCCAAGTTTAAATATGTATCCGCTTGTGGATTTACGATCATGCAAATCACCAGCCCAATCTGCGTCAGCATAGCCGGTGAGTTTTAGATTTCCTGCTGCAGAAAATTTTAAGTTTACTCCTTGTGTCTCTTTTAAATATCGGAGAACTCTTTTAACGGCGTTCCAGTCCTTTTGGCGCGGCTTCTCCACATATCTGCACAATATTCCAACTGCTGTTGTAATATCTGGTCGAGTCATAGTCGATATGTATAGAAGTGCCCCCATTGCCTGTCGATATTTCTCATTGTTAGGCAACAGGTCATCTTCTTCCTGTTTCAGGTAGGATGATTCCATTGGCGTTGATACACCTTTGGCTTCTGTCATGAGCAGGTAGGTTTGCATTTCATCCCATGACTGTGGCTCTGACTCAGGTAGTGTCTTGACAATGTAGGATAGACGTTTAGTTGGTATTCCTTTGTTTGATCTTGACGATCGTCTGATTTCAGGTTCACTTAGGCTTTTTGTTGTTCCTTCAGTGGTTGAAGAATCTAGCCAGACTTCTACATTCTCCCTTTCGTTGTCTTGTGATTGTGACTGAGATTGTTGTTGTTGCTTCATCTGGACTATTGGCATAATGTCACAAAACTTGGGTGACACAAAATTTTCATCAATCACTACATCTTTGCTTATTGTGACCTTGTTTGTCTCTGGGTGTAGAATTCTATAACCTTTCTGGGTTTCACTGTAACCTACCAGAATGCCTTCCTTAGTGTGAGATTCCCACTTAGTTCGTTTTACTTTGTGAATGTGTGCAAATGCTTTGCCTCCGAAAATCCTTATGTGCTGTAGTTTAGGCTTTGCACTATTCCATTGCTCAAATGGAGTTTTCTTTGTCGCTTTACCTGGTAGTCTGTTCTGAAGATAGCAAGCCGTCATAATAGCTTCGCCCCAATATTCTGTAGGTAGATTTGCATCAAATAACATACTCCTTCCGCTTTCACAGAGTGTTCAGTTCCTTCTTTCTGCTACACCATTTTGCTCAGGGTTGTATGGTACAGTAGTCTGAAATATGATTCCATTTCTCTTTAAAATGCTCTGTGTCTCATTACTTGTATATTCAGTCCCATTATCTGCACGTAGAATTTTTGGCATTCTCCCAAACTTGTTATATACTTCAGCTAGATATATTTCAAGTTTCTCTGGAACTTCATTTTTGCTGTGAAGTAGATAGACAACTGTGTATCTTGAATTTTCATCAATGAATGTAAGAAAATATCTCTTCTTTCCAGGGATCTGAATACGCATTGGGCCACAGATGTCTGTGTGTATTAAATCTAGTGGCTGTTCTGTTCTTGTAGTACTTTTCTTAGGAAAGGCCTTTCTGGACATTTTCCCTTTGATACAGCTGGTACACCTCATTGTCTGGTTACATGGATCAATTGTAATATCATCAGCTAAGTGTTCTTGAAATAACTTTCTTATCGCTTCTGGGTATCTATGCGCAAGCCATCTGTGCCATACTTGAATACAATTCTTGTGCATTTCTTGCTTAGCTGTGTATCCACACTCTTTACATTTCAACTGATACAGCTCATCTTTGATTTCTCCTTTTGATAGTGTATGACCCTCTTTTGAGATGATGCAGCTATCGTGCTTAAACGTAACTTCATTCCCTTGTTTTGTAAGCTTTTTCATGGATAATAGATTACTTTCAAGACTAGGCACATATAGCACATCCTTTACAGGAATCCTTCTGCTTTGTGTTGCAGAGATGTTACAATCAATATAACCATCTCCTATGCCTTCTGAGTTCATACACTGACCATTCGCCATTATCACTTTCTCTGACTTGCTTTGGTTAAGCTTAGTAAAGAAGTCTCTGTCATTGGTCATGTGACTGGTTGCACCAGAATCTATACACCACGCATGCTTTGATTTAAATGCATTGACTAATGTGAATGCAGCCTCAGTATTTACAGGATCATTATTTTCAAATACAGCACTATTAACTCTTTGTTTACTGTTTTGCTTTTTCAACTGATTCATTTTAGCTTTCCAGACTCTGCATTCAGCTTTTAAATGACCTGGCTTCTTGCATACAAAACATTCACGTGTTTCTTTAGGGTGGTTTCTGCTGGTGGGCACGTCCTTAGTTTGTAAAGCAGTTTCCTTGTTGCATACTTTGCAGCTCACACTTTCTTCCCTTCTCTTATATTCATCTACAAGCTTTCCTCTGAAGTACTCCAATGTAAGCTCATCATCTGGGCGTGCATCTAGTGCAGTTACAAGCGTGTCATAGCTTTCTGGGAGACCACTAAGTAGTAGTGCTGCTACATGGAAGTCCTTCATATCTTCCCCAATGCCCCGCAGGTGCTCTACAGTCTCTAGAGTGCTTCTAATGTAGTCCTGCATGTCCTGGTCACTGTGTAACTTAGACTGATATAGCTTTCTCATTAGATAGAGTTTGTTACTTAGATTTATCCTCTCATGTACTTTCTGCAGCTGCTCCCACATTTCCTTTGCAGATTCACACTTACACACATGCACAATCTGATCATCCTCTATGCTGAGGGATATGGTGCTCTGTGCTTTCTGTTCCATCTCTAGCCAGTCCTGTGGTACTGGGTCAGGCTTGGGCTCCTGAGTTTATTTCCACGACGTACCTTCTCTTATCAGCAGCATCTTCACCTTGAATTTCCAGGATTGGTAGTTCTGGTTATTCAGGCTTGGCACTGTAAACTTTGCTGAGCTGCTGGTGGTGGCCATCTTTACTTCTTCTCAGTCTGCTGTTGTCTTTCTCTGTGCTCTGGAGGTTTGGGACTTCTGTGATTCCTGGGCCCATAACCTGTTAGCAGCGCGTTAATCAGCGTGATGTCCACAGCAAACAACAGAGAATGTTCATTTATTCAGAATTAACAACATCCAGTTTATAACATGAGAATAGGATCAATCTGGTTTCTGGAGAGGGAGAGAGAAATCTGCTGTGACCTTCAGCTTCAGTTCCACACTAGAATATGAATGCAGGGAGCAGGGGGAGGGACATCCTGTCTCTGAATGAGGACCTTTTTTTTTTTTTTAACTTTGCTGACATCTGAACAATATGCATGCAGACATAAAATCACATCATATCAAACAAACAATAGTTGTTGCAATACATACAGGTCTATATGCATTAGGCCTACAGCCCTGAGCTACAGGGCCACAGGGAGAACAGGGAAGCCTTTTCCAGGGGGCTATTAAAACTTTTATACTGTGTGTGCTCTCATACATCTGAAGCACACTTGTATACTCAAGCAACATAGCTAAAGTGCATAGAACTCTTCATATCTCCACACTTAGCTACTTTGGGGCCACAGCACCATTTACTGCACCAAGGTGGAACTACGGCGCACATTCCTATGTCTTGTAGAAAAAGGACCCCTGACGGAATCCCAAAGTGAACCAGCCCCCCCAATGCGCTGACTGGCAGAAGTGTGTAAGCACACATACTGTCAGGGACCCTTCGCATGCAGTTACACTCACATTTGCCCTGAGACCAACGCCACTTTTGGATCCCAAAATACCCCACCTATTGTATAGAGAGTAAACTACTGAACTTCTCTAATATCATTGCACTCTCTTACAGACATATTTTACCTTACCTCACGCAACACCCCTTGATATGTGAATAACTCAACAGTGTGAGGTTGGTTGTTGGTTGGAGAGGCCCGGGATAAAAGAAATTACATTCCAGACTTTGACAAAATGGTTAAATCTACTAATAAAACATCAAAGACACCAGCAAAATCAGGAGGTCACACTACCCAAGCAGACCTAGATAAATACATCTATAAACAATCAGCCATGACGACATCATCTAAATCTGCACGTAAAATGATAAATAATGACCAGTCCGACTTGGAACCAGAAAGTGTTGGGAGTGGCGAAGAGTCATCCAGATCCACGCGTATTAATAGCTCTTTTATTAAACGGGTTATAAATGAAGCATTAGAGCCTATCAGCAGAGACATTCCGGAAATCAAACAAGAACTCTCACAGATGGGCCATAGGGTTGAAACACTGGAGACATCCCACTCACAATCAGTCCAACATTCCAACACCATACTACATAGTCTTCAACAACACGAAGAACAACTTAATCATATTTTTGAAACACTAGAAGAACACGAAAACAGGGAAAGGAGGAATAATCTACGGCTGAAGGGGATACAAGAGACAGTTGGGCACTACGCCCTACCCCAATAGACAAATTATTTTCAGACGGAGCCCTACCAACACTCAACAAAATTAAATCTGAAGGCCCTCTAATGAACATATCGTTTATGCAGTACAACAGCTTGAAAAGCTATCTCATCCGACACATGCGGACCTCAGACTTATTTAGATCCCTTACTTACTTTGAACAACTGTATTCACACACTCAACCACCCACACGAACCTTATCTAAACTATACCAGCATCTAATTCACAAAACTGCTCATGTTAAGCGAGCTTATCTAGGCCTGTGGGAGAAAGATTTGAAAATTTCATTCACAGAATCACAGATCGCTCAGATCTAGAAGAGATCACATGGCCCTACGCACTGAGTGAAGTTACAGGAAAACTCGCTTAAGGTGAACACTGGTTGGTACCGTACACCACTTCAACTCCACACTTGGAATCCCTCAGTGTCGAAAACGTGCTGGAGATGCAACATGAAAAGGGGCACATATTTACATCTTTGGTGGAGCTGCCCCATATTTCAAACATCCTGGGAAATGGTATCGGGAGTGATCTATGAGATATTAGAGAGAGACGTGGATCTATAGCCACAAACAGTTCTGCGAATTTGCAGCTGTGACTAATGGACTCCACGGTTTCTAGATTGGCTAGAAATATTCTAGCAGCTGCGAAGGCTCTAGTGCCACTACATTGGAATACCTCACTTATCCCTTCCAGGACCAGACAAGAAACTGACCTGTTATATAGAATGGCTGAATTGGCAGCCCTCTCTTATGGATCCTACCCTCTATTTGAGAAGACATGGACCCCCTGGTTATGGTACAGATCTACCCCATCCTTTGCCAAAATGCTCACACTCTCCTAATGATAAATTAGTACTCAAATTATACATGCCATGGCTTTGAATCCAACATTCCTTAAAATATTCTCTAACAATAACACCCTGATTATCATGGAGTAATGGACATCACTTAGTTTTCCCTTCCTGTACCCCCCTCTTTGGATCCCCTTTATTTCCTCTGTCCCCCCCTTCTGCTCCTTCTTATCTTATTGTTGATTATAAAAATTTGCTGCGTAAGCGCATACGTGTTTGGTGGAATAGGGCGTTTCTTTCCAAATATGTCAGTAGTGATCTAATCCCAAGGGGTTTACGCGTGCAGGTATTCCCTTCCTTTGAAATAGAAGATGAGCTGTTCAAGGCTAAGTGGGAAGCAGCTGCAGACGCTTGCTCCAAAAAATTTCTGGAGCTTCTGGTTGATACTAATAGCAAGACCCTTGAGGACATTGAATCACAGCTGGAGACTTTGGAGAGTTCCATCAAGGAGAAGGCTTCACCTGAGACAATGAGCAGATTAAATGGGGATATTTCCAAAGACATCTCCAGATGGGAGAAGGAGGTCAGGGAATTTAAGGTTAAGAAATTCAAACGAGATACCCAGGATAGACAAGAAAATAAAGTCTATCGGTGGAAAAATCCCCGTAAGAGAGGACGTCGTCCCTCACGTGTTCCACCAGACTCAAGATCGTCCTCCTTACAGTCAGGCGCATCCCGCACTGGTAGCCCAGGATCTGGAGCAGAGGGGGGTAGTGGAGACCTGGGTCTAGGTGTATTAGGGAGACTGGGACTATTACGTCAACAACCCCCGAGAGCCAGCAAAAATACATCATCAAAGACCCAGGTAGTAAATCTTTCCACATATACACTCACTGCTACCCAGATTGAAGTACTATCTCTGGGCCTTACATTTTCACCAACAAACTCTTTTAATTTCTTTTCAGCAGTGAAGGATCTGCGTCTGTTTGCGAGGAGGGCGATCTTGAAAAAACTCCACTACAAGGATCCTATCTCTGACCCTCTGACCCCACTGGAGATGTCTACACTAGCTGACTTAGATGACCTCCAATCGGAGCAGTATCACAAACCAGGTGTGTTTCCTAACAACCTATTACCAAAATCGAAGAAGTTCCCACCCTTGTCTGTCTGCCCAGCTATGGATATGTTTATACGTCTTGTTGAATCAGATTTCAAACAGGTCTCAAGTCGCCGAAAATTTGATAATCTAACTCTTCAACAGAGACAGGCGATCGAACAACTTAAAGATCTGAAAGACGTGGTATTCAAGGCGGCAGACAAGGGTGGGAATGTTGTGGTTTGGCCATCTGCTCAATATGAGAAAGAGGCACTAAGACAGCTCCGTGATAAAACCACTTATCGTCGTTTACACTTTAACCCGCTTCCTGCTTATTTGTCTGATCTTAGAGTTGTCCTTGATGGGGCCCTAGATCAAGGTCTGCTGACTAAGAAGATGGCCGACGGTCTCTTGGTGTTGTTTCCCCGATTGCCTACGTTTTATTTGTTGCCAAAGATCCACAAAGATGCCCTCAACTCACCTGGGCGTCCGATAGTGTCCGGGATAGGTGGTCTCTGCGAATCTATCTGTAAATTTATAGATTTTCATCTTAAACCGCTGGTAGAGACCCTACCTTCCTATCTTAAGGACACTACGGACGCCCTGAACCGTGTTGATGGCATCTTTGTGGAATCCGATATGCTTCTGGTCACGGCTGACGTTGAATCCCTATATACATACATCGACCATAAACATGGTCTTGATGCGGTACGTTTCTTCCTTGAATCTGGCGGTGTGGATGGCGCCCTTGGTGAATTTATCCTCCAGCTGCTCCACTTTGTCTTGACCCACAATGTATTTGTATTCAAGGACGTCGTCTACCTACAGGAACGCGGCACTGCCATGGGCGCGGCCTGCGCGCCTTCGTACGCCAACCTCTTCCTTGGTTATTGGGAGAGGGAAATTTTTGGCGGCGGAGGTGCGGCGGGCTGCGCCCAGGTGCAGTGCTGGATGCGCTACATAGACGACGTCCTTTTCATTTGGCAAGGCTCAGTGGAGCAGCTGGACGAATTTATGAGGGGTCTTAACCTGAACGATTACAATATTAGATTGACCTATAAGTCGAGCTCAAGAGGTTTGGACTTCCTGGACGTCTCAATGGAAGTGGACTGCTCAGGTCTGATACAGACAGACGTTCATCGGAAGCCTACCTCTGTGAACTCCTTATTACACGCATCGTCGGGTCACGACCCCTCCACCATACGCGCCATCCCCACCGGCCAGTTTTTGAGGATGAGGCGTATCTGTTCTACCACCGAGGGATTTGAACGTCAGTCCGTGGACTTGAAGCAAAGATTTTTAGATCGGGGTTATTCTAACAGGTGCATAAAGCGTGGCTATCGGAGGGCTAAACATACACCAAGGGACCGTCTTCTTAGACCTTCGTCTAGCATGATCGAAATCGAACCAACACTGCGCTATATCGGCACGTATAATCACGAATGGAACACCATGAGGAGTATCTTTCAGCGACATTGGGATGTCCTTATGACTGATCCTATTTTGAAGAAATGCTTGCCAGCAAGACCCATGATGACGCCCAGACGTGCCAGGAGTCTTAGTGACATCCTGGTTAGTAGCCATTACATGCCATATATCCCTAGTCCCTTTGGCTCCCGGGGTCCTACTTTGGGCTGCTACCCTTGTGGGAATTGCGTTTCCTGCACCAATGTTGAGCGTGCTACTCACTTTCATTCCGCTGACGGCTCACGTGGGTACGAGATCAGGCACAGAATTTCATGTACATCCACTCATGTGGTATATTTTGCCCAATGTGCCTGCTCTCTTATCTACGTGGGTTTGACGTCGCGTGAATTGAGAGTGAGGTACGTGAGCACGTTCGAGATATCATTGCAGCAGGCACCGCAAAAGACCCCACAATTTTAAAAACACTCCCTAAACATTTCCTTAAATTTCATGGGTGCAGCCCTGATTCCCTGAGAGTCAGGGGGATTGATATGGTACGTTGTGGCAACCGTGGGGGCGACCGTGGGAAATTGCTGGCTCGCATGGAAACGAAATGGATCATGTTACTTGGTACACTGACTCCCAATGGCCTCAATGAGACTATCTCCTTTAGTCCATATTTGTAATGTATTGTTCGCCTACCACCTCAGCTTCTCTCTCTCTTTTTTCTATATTCTTAATTCTCTGGTCCTTGTTTTTTAGGATTTATATTATACACATCACCCAAGCACTTTTTTCATGTTGCTTGGCCCATTGCTGAAGTCCCCTGCCCAAGGATCGCCTTATTATCATCTTGCAACAATTGAGACAGTATCTAATATGGAGACTATGAAGACCTAACCTATTTCAACGGGAGGACTGAATAAACTGATGCTCTAATTAGGCATCTATTATATACCGTATATGAAATGTGTTTGCTTGATATCCTTTCTGTTTGATCTGTACTCCCACACGCAATGTGTTGATTACCATGGTGACCGGGTACGCTGCACAGATCTCGCGGCTCCTACGGAGGATTGTGCCGGGTCTTAGCTCCTCCCCTTCCGCTTGGTAACGATTGCTGTAACATCATATGTGTAATATTTAGTCACTTGCTGCATAGCCTAGGCTATGGAACCTGGTTTCTTACTATGTACTTCATATGACTCATAGATTTGTGATGCACTTGGCACTTTACCAACCAGTGTTGGCACTTTGTACTTATGTAATTACCATATGTATTTGTTCAGCATCTTTTTATTAATTGCATTGTTTGGAGTTTTGAAAGCCTTTTAAACCTTTGGGGCGAGTTGCATCTCATACCCTCTTGTATCCACTTTATGCATCACGCATTTTAAAGAAAATTTACAATAAAAATATCACTTTTACTGCAATATACTCCAATTTTCCTCTTGGTTATTAATGTTTGATCTGGAGATTATGCAAATACAGCCCTAAGGGGTGATTTATTCACCAGGGCTTGACATTGTTAATATGCTAACAAAGATTTTGTCATTACTAATGTATCTCGTATACAGTACTTTATGACCCGGACCAGGAAAATATCGATTTCTTAGAAGGACTACAATCACAGTCCTGCTGCGATTCAGATTGTTATTACTAGGGCCAATCTACTATAATTGGACTTTAAGAAAACAATTGACTTTAATGAATCAAGATTTGACCAAGGAACTGCTGGTCCAGCCACACCGATCCCTAACTATAATATCTACGTGTACTGTATATTGTCTCTGTTTTCTTATTATTACATAATACTCTATTTTATTATATGTAAATGTTTACTTACTTTTATATACTTATCTTTACCAATAAAAAGAACATTAAAAGAAAGAAAGAAAGTCATGGTCCTGGTTGGTGTGTGGGCTTATGTCATATGGACCTGGTCACAATTCATGCTACAATACAACCCTGTAATTGGTGACTTCAGGGAGAAAGTGACTGCAAGTCCACCTTCCTATAGTTAGTTAATGTTGGCTTTTACTCTGAGATTTGAGTCTCTTTAACTAAAGAAATTTCCATTTCTTTTGGTTCTGCATTTTTTTTATTTGTGTTATCCCTACCAGAAAAAACAGTGATACAATCTGCTCTTTTCTAAGTTGACAGCTGTCACTGAGCATGTGTAGTGTCATTTTGTTTCTGTTCCATTATTTCTATAAAATAATCTGAACTTGTCTCTTATGTCAAGAAGTAAGCAAAAGAACATGTCACTGAATCAGGGAATCTGTGAATATTTCAGTTACTATCACGCTGTATTCCCTATATTTGCTTAATGTCAGCGTCTGTGATAAATGTTTTAAAAATGGCATTTCTGATGACAGTAGAAAAATCTCTTAAGTAGCACTTCCTAAGTTTTCTCAAGACATTCTCTTGTCAATCATGTCATTTTTTGCAAACAAGACAAAGACAAAATATTTATGAATCCGCATTTTGCAAGGCAAATTAAAGAAGTTCAAGAATTTGATCAATAATGAATCTTTGGACCTGTTGTCATTGCTTTTTCTACATTTTTTAAATTCCAGAAATTGTGGAAAACATCATTGTACATCTATGTGAATATACTGTGCATTAAAATGAGAAAGTACCATAAGTGAATTTTATTATTACACTTGCTGCTGAATGAACTCCATGGAAAAAAAATGTATAGTCACAACGGGACTGGTGATCGGTGCAATGTCAACCAGTCAACCCTGTAGCATGACCATCTGCCTTCCCGACTCAGTATTCTCTATGTTGAGGCGCCGTGGTCACCTTCATGAAATTGAAGGGTTGCGAGGGATGGTAAGCAGTGGGGGTAAGTCGAGTCACCAACGCAGAGAATGTTGAAAAGTGGTAACAGGAGGCCAACATGGAGAGGATGGAGCATCGGTGGTTGGCCAAGCCTAACCATTTTACCCAGCCAACTCAAGTGAAACCCACAGGTGTCAGAAAGCCTGAAGGCTAGAAAATGAGACAAAATTGCACAATAGGGTCTTATCTCCTTAGCTGGGAGAAGTATAAAAAAGATTAAATCAGCTCACCTGGACAGTTTGTGTGCACCCACAACCAGTATAAATGCTCAAACAGCTGCCGCAGGATCCACACCTCCACGGGCACCATGGTAGAAATAACTATATTAGGACGAAGTGCCTTCTGATCCGCGCTGCTGTGAAAAAAGACCAGGAGTCGGAATGTCCGGTCCAATAGTTGTTTTAATCCTACATGTATCGGAGCAGCTTCTGCTCCTTCCTCAGGGACAATCATTGCACTGTTTAACGTTAAGAGAAGGGTAAAGACTGTTTTTTGCCTTGTTGCCAGATAGGCCTAATTTTTTTTTCCCTCTTCCCCAATTTAGCGCTGCTTGTGTTCCTGCTGGATTAGCGTGACTGCACTCTTCAGGCTACACCTCAAAGCCCTAAATGGCCTGTGCCCTTAATAGACTGTTCCCTACATGGTTGTGCCCATAATGTACTGTGTCCCATTATCTTGATGGCCTGTGCTCCATTTTAGTGAACTCTGCCGATCCTTGTAGGACTTGCTGGATGTAATGCATTGTTGTGTGAAAAGAAAAAAAATCGGAAGACCTGATGTGTCAGCAGGGTCGTTTGTTTGCAATGTTCAATAACTGTGGAGGACTCACTCATATGCTGATTTTCCCTTTGTTATGCCACTTCTGCCTCAATGATACAATGGAGTCCAATGTTTATGTGAAGTAGAGATGAGTGAACACTTTAGTAGATATTGGGGTGTTCGCCGAATCATTCACTCATTTAACCATTTATTATAAGTCCCAACAACATACCCTCTGACAATAATCCACCACAAGGTCCCATGTCGCAAACTCAGCTCTGCTGCATTGGAGGTATCCTTTCATCGCAGCCTCCAAGCACAGAATGTTAGCACCATGAGCTGCAGCTGTGTGAGTGGTGAGTCAGTGAGGTCACAAAAGGACACAGCTCAGGTACCATGGTAAACCCTATGGTTATCGTCGGAAAGTATGTGTTGGGGTTAAAAACTGGATAATGAGGGTTGCCATGTGTTTTATTTCTAATAAAGGAATTTTTTGTGCTTTATTCCAATAAAGGAATTTTCTGTGTGTGTTTATTAACAATTCACTTGCTGGCTTGGTAATAGGTGTGTATCAGGCAATGTCTGACATTACCAATCCAGAGCTTAATGACAAGCTGTCCATCATAAACTGTTATTAACCCTTGCTATCACCCCCATGCCACGGCACCAGGGCATCAAGAAGAGTTGGGTATATTACCTGAAAATGGTTCTTCAATGAATGCACCATTTTCTAGGGCAGCTGCGGGCTGCAGTTCACAGCAAAAGGGGGCCCAGAATACTTGGGCCTCCCCACTCTGAGGATTCCAGCCCACAGATGCCTAGTTGTACCTGGCTGGCAACAAAAAATAAAGTGAAGCCCCATGTCATTTTGTTTTTTAATTATTTCAAGAAATTCACCAAGCATTTTGGGCCCCCTGCTGCAAATTGAAGTCTGCAACTGCTCAATAAAATGGTGCATTTATTAAAATCTTCCAGTTGCCCTGGGGCTGGTGGTAAACTATGTAATAAATGTGTTAATGCCAGCTTTGTATTGGCAGCTGGCACTAAGTCCAAGGTTCCTAATGTCGGGCCAATGTTATACCCGGCCATTAGGAACCTCTAAGTAAATAGTAAAGAATACACCACACAGAGACAAATCATTTATTTGGAAAAAACACACAAGCACAAGCCTCATTTCCCTCTTTATTACTCCCCTTTAAATCCTCTACAATCCTCTGAACAGTACAGGGTAACGGCATGGCACTGAGAGCTGTGGCAGTTTAGGCTCATCGCCCACTCACCGTCAATGAGGTCACCCGATGACATAGCTTAGGTACCATAGTAATAACTATGGTTAGCAGTTACCATGGTAACTGAGTTGTATCCTCGGGTGACCTCACTTACTCCTTGCTTACACATCCATAGCTTTGGGTTCCGCCATTCTTCGCTCAGAGGCCACAATTAAAGGATGCTTCTTCTTAGTATGGAGGCACACTGTCATGTATCAAAAATTGAGTATTTTTGATGCATGACAGTCATACGAGTGCTGGGAATTTTTTGCTGGAGTGTGGTGCGAGTGTGGATAGCGTGTGGCTATATGCATGACAATGTGGTGCAAGTGAGGTGTGAGAGTCAGCGTGTGGTGTGATTCAGTGTGCTGCTATCTGCAGTCCTGAAGTTTGTTTGGCGGAATTTGTCAGCATGCTGAGAAATCCCGCCAAGCAAACTTCAGCACCGAGGACAGCACTAATGCTGACTTCAGCCCCACCGACAGCATTTACCAGAAAATTCAAACACCACTGCTGTCAAAGCAGGATTTCTCCTGCTGATAAAACTTCAACACCATGGACACCATTTCCCGGCAAATTTAAACACCGCTGGTGTTTGAAAGTCTGTGCTTTCCATAGTTCTGAAGTTACATTTACCGGTCGATTTACCGGTTGAAGCACCTGGTCTACACCCACCTCAGCCATTAACTCTCCACTCACTCTCTTCTAGATTCATTACAGTCTGGTTTTCGCCCCCTAAACTCTACAGAAACTGCCCTCATCAAAGTGACCAATGACCTTCTGATGGCAAAACGTAATGGTGAACACTCTCTATTGATTCTTCTTGACCTGTCTGCAGCTTCTGACACAATTGACCACCATCTCCTACTCTCTATGCTGCACTGCATCAGAATAAAGGATACTGCTCTCTCCTGGTTCTCGTCCTATCCTTCTGACCGCTCGTTCAGTGTATCATTCACTGGTTCCACTTCCTCTCCTGTTCCTCTCACTATTGTGATTCCTCAGGGTTCAGTCCTTGGTCCTCTTCTCTTTTCTATCTAAACGGCCCCTATTGGACAGACCATTAGTAGATTTGGCTTCCAGTACTATCTCTATGCTGATGACACACAATTATACACTTCAGCCCCTGACCTAAAGAACACCATTGACTGAAATGCTGCAGTTTCCAACATGATGTCCGCTCTCTATCTGAAACTCAACCTTTCAAAAATTGAACTTCTTATAATTCTGTCCTCCACTAACCTCCCTAAATCTTACATCTCCCTCTCTGTGTGTAGCACCACGATCACGCCTAGGCAGCAGGCTCGCTGTCTGGATGTTATGTTTGACACTGATCTATCCTTCAGCTCCTATACACAATCTATCATCCACTCTTGTTGTGGCACCCTGTGCCAGGTCACCACAGACTCCCTTGGAACATGGAGGAATTTTACACAGCGAGTAATCCACTAACACACCACACGCTTTCACCCCAGGCCTGTAGGGGGAGCTCCACTGGTTGCCTTAAGCCACTTTCCCCTATAAATACGGGTTCTGGAGGGAAAACACCAAAGTATGCAGTCACTACAGAACTGTTAAGAGCTGAGTGAGCTGAGCTGGTACTGGAGCCGTTCTATGTCCATACCAGCAACCACCTGAGACAGTGGTAGATCCGCAGTGTACTGGTCGCAGGCAGAGGAGAGAAATGTTCTACATGAAGGGGGCAGAGGAGTCATACCGACTCACCCCATCAGAGTTCCGGTCACTGGGTCCGAGCTACAGGGACATAGAGAATAGGCCCTGCAGAGAAACCAGCACTACAAGGAGGTTTAGCTTCCAGGACACCCGAAGCACCACCAAATGAGAGCCCGGAGTCATGGCCATGACAGGAGTCCCATAGAGTTCCCTCAGTGCAGCAAACCTGGGTGTGGAGAGTCACACAGATAGAGAAATAACGGTCTGGTCAGGTTCCATGCCTGCCAGACTCTGGCAGAATAACTGAAACAAGAAGGCCTACAATCCTAATCGCTGTGGAGATCCTAAAGTGTTTCCCTCACCTTTGGATGAGTGTACCCGTATAGAACACCAGTAAAGGTACCAAAAGACTTTTATGTGTGCGTGTCCCTCCTTCCATCTGCAGCACACTGACCGCGCTACCCTATTACCCTCACTACAACTTACAGCCCCGGGGACCCCCGCTCGTCCTGTAGGGAGCGGTCCCACCTTGCTGCCGCCCATCACCCCGGAGGCCCAAGCAGCGCCAGTGTCATCACTGGAACTCTACAGGTGGCGTCACGACAGACATTTTATTATTTTCTTGCCACTCCATCCCTTTTTATCTGCATTCCCCGGGCCCACGGCCTCAGGCACCGCTACCCGTGACTTTCCCCAGAGATCGCGCCTGAGTGATCTGAGTACCCCCAGGGCCTGGGCTGGATATCTTGTTGCTTGCATCTGAAGAACATCTCCAGAGTACTCCTCTTTCTCCCCATGGAAACAACAAAAACCCTAACTGTCGCCCTGATTTATTACCGCCTTGATTACTGCAATTCTCTATTAATTGGCCTCTCCCACACTAGACTTTCCCCTCTCCAGTCTATCCTTAATACAGAAGCCAGGATCACCTATCTGGTAAATCATTACTCAGATGCCTTTCATATGTCACTGCACTGGCTGCCTATACTCTACAGGATCAAATTCAAATTGCTTGTTCTCACCCACAAAGCTCTTCACAGTGCAGCACCTCCCTACATCTTCTCCCTCATCTCTGTCTATCACCCCACCCGTTCTTTTCTTTCTACAAATGACCTTTGACTAGCATCTGCATTGAACTGAACCTCCCATTCCCGGCTCCAAGATTTATCCCAAGCTCCACCAATTCTCTGGAATGCTCTACCCCAAGAAATTAGGACTATCCACAACTGACATAGTTTCAGATGCTCTCTAAAAACACATCTTTTTAAGGAACCCTATCTTGCTCCCTTATAGAAGTCCTTTATACTGTATATAGCCCATTCACTACCTCTCTGCACATAACTCTCCTTCATGCTCCCCCAAACCCAAAAGCTCTACACAGATTGACTGGTGACCATTTATGTAATTTTTTCTATCCTCCTCTTCCACAAGATGCCTGGACCATCATTGTAATAAGCCCCTGTACTTTGTGTCACCCCCATCTTGTTGTAGTTTGTAAGCCCTTCTGAGCAGGGTTGTCTCTCTGCTTTTATTATAGTTTTGTATTTTTTTACATTGTTTCTCCACTTTAATTACTGTATTGTATTTTTTACATTGTATTCCTCCTTTAATTACTGTATTGTATTTTTTACCTTGATTCTCCACTTTCATTATTGTATTTTATTTCTTACAATGTTTCTCTGCTTTAATTATTGAGTTGTATTTTTTTACCTTGATTCTCCACTTTCATTATTGTATTTTATTTCTTACAATGTTTCTCTGCTTTAATTATTGAGTTGTATTTTTTTACCTTGATTCTCCACTTTAATAATGGATTGTATTTTTTACATTGTTTTTCTGCTTTAATTATTGTATTGTATTTTTATAATTGTTACTTATGACCATTTGTATATGAACCAATGAATTGTAAAGCATTGTGGAATATGTTGGCACTATATAAATAAAGATTTATTATTATTATATTATTATTATTATTATTATTATTATTATGTGCACAAATGCTGAGGTCTGATTTGGAGAGGAGGTGTGTGAGTTCTCCTTTAGTGATGGAGGAGAGAAGGGTTAGTGGGGGAGGGGAGTCTTCTGGTGAATATAAAGGATGTGATGGTTGAGCAGTAAAGACTTGCCTTGTCTGATCTGATCCATCTTGTTAAAGTGTATTGTAAAGACTTCTGGTGGGATACAAGTAGGAGGAGGCAGTGCAGGGCAGAGGAGGGAGTTAAACATGTTGAATAACTGCCTGGGGTTGTGTGACAAAGAGTATATGAGGGTTATGAAGTAAGCCTCTTTTAGTGGATGAAAGAGCTGACTTCAATGTGAGAGTTTCTTGTGTCAATGCTGTGAACGCGATTTCTTCCAGCGCTGCTCAGCAACCTTAGCTTTTTAGTGGTATTGGTGTGCCAGGGTTGTCTGTTGATTCCTTGCACCCAGCCATGAACGAGGTTGGCGAGTACATCAATAGCTGATGTGAGTGTATAATTGTAGCAGTGGCTCTGTCTGTATCTTGGAGTGAGGATATGGAAAACTGTGGTAGAATAGAGTCATAGAATGTGTGTGTGTCAAGGTGTGTAAGGTTTCTGCAAGGGTGTGCAAGTAGGTGGATAAGGGTGGTAGGTGAGGAGGACAAGGATGAGAAAGTAAGTAGATGGTAGTAAGGGGGAAGGGGAGAGATGAGGTTGTGGGGTTAGAAAAGGAGCAGAGGAAGGTGAAGATGAGGTCTAAAAAACCACTGAGTGAGGCCAAAGGATGAAAGCAAGCGACAACCGGTTTGTTTTGAGTGTCTGCAGGAGAATTGTGAGATTGTGGAGCAGGTGAGCAGAAGAGCTCAGGTGGGGAATTAAGAGGGACGGTGAAATAAATATTTGTGTTTGGAGTGATGGGGTTTGGGGGATAGTGAAAAAGAGTAAGGATCATTGGAGCAAGACTTGTTAAGGAAAAAGTAAGCAGTATTAGTGGGGAAGTAAAGTATTAGAGACAGTCTGGATACAGGTGTAGCTCATACTTCCTAGTTACTTCTGGTTTATTTCTGGAATATTTCTGCAGCACAATTAATGAAATTGCACTTTGCTAAATTGCACAAAGACTTGGCTCACAAAACTTATATCTCTCTAAAAGTGCAGAGAATAGACCAGGTGAGTTGGAGGAAGGGTCAGAGTAGGGAGACAGGCCACATTCTAGCCAGGGAAGAATTACCAGATTGTAGTTTCTATGAACATTTGGAGGCCAATTAGCAGGAGAAGGAAACCCACAGGATGAATGAATATGGATATTTGTAAGTTAGGAATAAGTTTGAGGAAAATGACTAACCAGAGAAACCACATATGTAGGAGTTGCAATTTACTCAGCAGTTACAAGCATTATATTGTGAAATACATCTTATGTATGAGCTGTGCAAAATGTACTATAACCGATTCATGGTCATGTTTTTAGTTCCATTTCAGATCCTTCCTCCTTTCAAGGCACACATAACCTAAAGCCTAAAGCACATCAAAAAAACTTTGATCAATGATTTGAGGGACCTTACCAAGTCCAACTCACTACACCAACCCAGTGAAAGTTGAAAGAAAGACTACCTGGATCCACGCATATCACTGCAAGAGATTCCATAACGATTAAAAGACTGATTTTAGGGAAGTATTATTTGCTGGTCTTATCACTGTGTAACTAAGCAATGGAGTAATAAGTTTATATATCATGTAGCATGTAGATTTGAAGATCTGATACTGAGGCTTGTACAGATTATAATGCAGTACACAGATAAGAAACAGAGGAGGTTCAGTTGGGTGATGGAACAGCAGAAATGTCAATTGCTATTACACTGAACCTGAGTGTATGCCGCTAAAATATTTTAGATTAGTTACCATTGATTTAGAGGATTTCTGGTGCTTATATACAGAAACTAAACAATTTATTTCCATAGTTATGGCATTAATAACTGAGTATCAGCTTGAGCTCCCAAAAAGTATATATATTGTGTGCGGAGACCAAGCTTACAGGTGGATACCAAAAGGTGTGGAAAGAATTTGTACCATAGCAGGGTTAGAGCCAGCAACATGGATATAGGAGGATAATGATTTCCCATACAAAAATATTCCTCAGCACATGCTTGCAAAGCCTGATGATGAGCAAAAGCTAAATCTACAGGAATATAAACACTTATTTAACGTCCTATGGTATGTAAAACAGGAATGGTGCTAACAAGACCCTTGTAAGTACCCTTGGATCTATGAGAAATGCCCAAATGATACAAGAATTATGAGACATATTTGATAATGTGACTATTTGTTTGATGCTTTGAATGCAGAATCTGCATTTATGAAATAGCTTATTATTATAACTAATGAGCACTCAATGGTACTTGATTATCTTATTGCTTCCCAGGGCGGTTTCTGTCAGGAGGTCGGACCTACATGTTGCCATTATATAAACCCAGCAGGACTCATTCAGGTTACACATGATATTATGCAGGCTGAGAAACTAAAGAAACAATAAAAAAGTCTAATTCTTGTGATGATTTACCCTTTCCACATGCTTTCATGGTTAAATCTGCTTAAAGGTGTGGGTGGATGGATAACTGGGATAATTCAATACTTAATTCAGTGAGCTTTCATAATATTGGTAATTGCAATACTAATAAAACTATTTGCTATGCCTGTAATTAAAATTCTAGGAGCTAATTGTAAATGTTTTGCAGGAAAATATAACATCAAAAAGATAGACACTGAATCACTCTGAACTCAAGTACTGATGACAATGGCTACCACAAAGAGATGCAAGTGCATACTATGTGATAAAGAAACTTCAGTGGATTTAGCAGACTGTGGAAATTCTATGGACCAACCAACACAAGAAATAACAAAATGAAAACTTTAATACCGTATAAGCACCCATGTAACTGTGCAATTGTATACTGTATAAACACTATGTGGTATTTAAAATACATAGTTATTATAAATAACCTGAAACATTCAGACCAATATCTTCTTGTAAATTCACCATAATGGCGTCCACAAAGCACAACTGAGCATGTCCGTGTTAAGCTCCCAATTGGCCTCAGCGTTGCTGTAGGCGGTGATGTCAGTGCACATACTCACTAGGCACTTCCACATCCCGTGACGCCATTACAAGATCTGCAATGATGCCCACAATATAAAACATAACAACGGCAGCTTTTTAGAACTAGGTGACTAGTTCTCAATAAATATATAGATAAGGGCCCCGGTAATGGTCATAATTATTATTATTATTTATTTATATAGCGCCATTAAATTCCAATGGCACTTTATATGCTAAAAGGGCAGACAAGGACAAGTACAATAAATGTGGACAATTTTGTCATACAGATACAAGAGGGGAGAAGATCCTGTCCGCGAGGGCTCACAATCTACGAGCGGTAAATAATAATAAGCTGTAAAAGAGACACCTAAAGCATGTGCACTGACATCACCGCTGATAGTAACGCTGAAAGGCCAGTTTGGAGCCTCTAATCACGGACATCCATTATTGTGAATTTACAAATTGATATGGGTCTGAGTGTTCCAGGTGATTCATAATAACTATTTTAAATACCACATAGATATTTCACATATTTTAATGATTGTCAATCTAGCTGTATCAATGTCTGTAGATACAGTTGGATGTGTATTTTTGCACTGTAATATGCACCTTATTCATGTAAACACCATGATTGGTTTTATATTCACTATATTGCAAGTTTTGATAGACTTTGATTATCATTTGTATGAAAATACATGCTAATTTTTGTATATTTGAAAATCGGTTGAGATACGTACAGTGTTGGGCAAAAGTATTGACACCCCTCAGATTCTGTCAGATAATACTCAGTTTCTTCCTGAAAATAATTGCAATCACAAATTCTTTGTATTATTATCTTCATTTAATTTGTCTTCAATGAAAAAAACACAAAAAGAATTGTCCTAAAGCCAAATTGGATATGGTTCCACACCAAACATAAAACAGGAGGTGGACAAAAGTATTGGCACTGTTAGAAAAATCATGTGATGCTTCTCTAAATTGTGTAATTAACAGCACCTGTAACTTACCTGTGGCACCTAACATGTGTTGGCAATAACTAAATCACACTTGCAGCCAGTTGACATGGATTAAAGTTGATTCAACCTCTGTCCTGTGTCCTTGTGTGTACCACATTGAGCATGGAGAAAAGAAAGAACCAAAGAACTGACTGAGGACTGGAGAAACCAAATTGTGAGGAAGCATGAGCAATCTCAAGGCTACAAGTCCATCTCCAAAGACCTGAATGTTCCTGTGTCTACCGTGCGCAGGGTCATCAAGAAGTTTAAAGCCCATGGCACTGTGGCTAATCTCCCTAGATGGGGACGGAAAAGAAAAATTGACAAGAGATTTCAACGCAAGATTGTGTGGATGGTGGATAAAGAACCTTGACTAACATCCAAACAAGTTCAAGCTGACCTGCAGTGCGAGGGTACAACAGTGTCAACCCGTACTATCCGTCGGCGTGTGAATGAAAAGGGACTGTATGGTAGGAGACCCAGGAAGACCCCACAACTTACCTCGAGACATAAAAAAGCCAGGCTGGAGTTTGCCAAAACTTACCTTAGAAAGCCTAAAACGTTTTGGAAGAATGTTCTCTCTTTTTGGGCAAAGGCATCAACATAGAGTTTACAGGAGAAAAAAAGAGGCATTCAAAGAAAAGAATACGGTCCCTACAGTCAAACATGACGGGGGGTTCTCTCATGTTTTGGGGTTGCTTTGCTGCTCTGGCACTGGACTGCTTGACCGTGTGCATGGCATTATGAAGTCTGAAGACTACCAACAAATTTTGCAGCATAATGTAGGGCCCATTGTGAGAAAGCTGGGTCTCCCTCAGAGGTCATGGGTGTTCCAGCAGGACAATGACCCAAAACACACTTGAAAAAGCACTAGAAAATGGTTTGAGAGAAAGCACTGGAGACTTCTAAGGTGGCCAGTAATGAGTCCAGACCTGAATCCCATAGAACACCTGTGGAGAGATCTAAAAATGGCAGTTTGGAGAAGGCACCCTTCAAATATCAGGGACCTGGAGCAGTTTGCCAAAGAAGAATGGTCTAAAATTCCAGCAGAGCATTGTAAGAAACTCATTGATGGTTACCGGAAGTGGTTGATCGCGGTTATTTTGGCTAAAGGTTTGTGCAAGTATTAGGCTGAGGGTGCCAATACTTTTGTCTGGCCCATTTTTGGAGTTTTGTGTGAAATGATCAATGTTTTGATTTTTGCTTCATTCTCTTTTGTGTTTTTTCATTGAAGACAAATTAAATGAAGATAATAATACCAAAGAATTTGTGATTGCAATCATTTTCAGAAAGAAACTGAGTATTATCTGACAGAATTGCAGGGGTGTCAATACTTTTGGCCAACACTGTATAAAAAGTGCACTATTCAATGTTAACACTGTGCTCAACAAAGACCGTGTTGTAAGGTTTAAACGTTGCAACCACTGGGTACTGGATTAAAGCCCACATCTTTTTGCTTGAAACCTGAGTGCTGCCTGATCTTTTCCTTTGGATATATTGTGCATGGGACAATTGCATGACTCAGGAAGTATTGCACCCAAAATCTGCTCAAGTCTGTGCTGCTATCTATTCTTCTATTTAGCTATTTTTGTCCATTGATAGCTTGCACTAAAAAAAAAGCCTTTGTGATATTTTTGTATTTTTTTGTATGGAATATGGATATGGATCCAGAGAAGCTGATGTTTTTTCCTACAGTATGGAGGATAAGAATGAGGAGAAGATCATGGGGGCTATAGGTAGTCCTGTTGTGTTTTTGAATAACCCTTCGGTGTCAGAAACAAAGGAAAGATATGAGAACAATCTGAAGCAGTTGACCACTATTGAGCTGCATATTTTGAATTTGAGTGAATACTATAAAGCTAAAATCATAACTAGGGGCCTACGTTCTAATGATAGGCCAAACCTAATGATGAATTTTCCAGATTTTTGTTCAAGGTTTTGTAGGATTTTAAACAAGTATGCATTGCACACAATCTTACTGAATATAGAATTTTTACAACAAGAAAAGGTTACTGGTAATGGCAATCGATGTAAATACTTAAGCCCCCCAAAAAAAGGTTGAGAAAAGTACTATATAAAATTATATTTGTAAGCTTTCGAGGCTCACATGGCCCCTTCATCAGATAATACAAATGAATTACTGAGACATTTAAATACATAATACAGCAGGACATGAGGCTAAGTATTTATTTATTTATGCTATTTCATATACTAATCACTTTTCTTCACATTCCTCCAGGTTTAAACCTAGGACAAGGAGAAGAGGCAGGTGACAACACAGACCCCAAAAAAGACAAAAAGAACAAACCAAAAGCATCGGCTCCTTTGAGACCGATTGTAACCCGGGGCAAAAATCACAATTGGTAGTCAACATGTCAAGTAAGGTACTCACACAAACCCAAATGCAATTGTTAAATAAAGGACTGAATTTCAGTCCAAATACAAATACGGACTGGTTTCAGCTCTTGGTTGGCTTGTACCACTTGTTCAGGAGAGTAAAACTGAAGGAGTGGTTTAGTAGAAATTCAACTCATCCTAAGATAATACATAGTGAATTTGATTTAAAAACGTTGTCTTTACCAAAAGCCAGTGAGTTTACACCGCTAGATTGTCTATTGCTATTACGGCTTTTTTGGAAGGTGTAAACAGAGATGTTTAAAAACTCAAAGAGACAGTTGAAAGAAGTTTGCTAAACTGAATTTGACTAGCGCTGAATTCAAAGCCTTAGGTGAACTTCTCCATGATGACGACATTGTTATGAAGAATGCCGATAAGGGTGGCGCTGTTGTTATCATTTTGGGACCTATAATTTTTTTATATTTTTGCCTAAACTGTCTTGTGAGAACTTGTTTTTTGATGGATGGGTTGAAGTTTCTTTCAGTACTATTTTCAGGCACCTAAAATATTTTGAACACTTACTTTTCTGATTTTTGGGAGACAGAATGACCAAATTCCAGCAAATTAGAAAATGTTTTTTTATAGTGCAATTTATCATGTGGCAAAATTGCTAAAACAGCTTTAATCTTCAAAAGAGGGGTTAACTCTCACGATTGGTGATTACAACAATCATTGAATGAGGGCATTATTGCAGGGTGTAAGCTATGATATATAGCTGAAACCAGCTAATGGTTGTTCTGAATCTGCTAGTGAGCTGACATAAATATTACGGTGTACACATATGGCATTTTGCGGGAACACCGTTGCCACAGCGCTGTAAATGTACAGTGGATGTGGTGAAAGGGTTAATGAAGGGTTCACTGAAGTACAATTGGCAGAATTCATTGAGAGGCACATGCCACTTAATAATTTTGACACATCATCTCAGAGGTGTACTCCTCCATATGCCTCAGCAGAAATGCTACTCCAGTAAGGGATTACTAGATTAATATTTCTGGTGTGCAGTGCTGGTATTTTTGATAAATTTATCAGGCGGGCAAAGACACGACCCCTCTCACAACAGCTCCACCCCAGCTTTACTCATTTTTTGCAAAACTGCAAAAATGTTTTTGTGATTTTTCAAAAATCTTTGGTGAATTGCCCCATTGGAGACTTCTGAAAATAACCTATTCATTCTGGCTTTTTATTTCAAAATTATACTTCTTTTTTTTTTGTTGGATTGAATATATGTCTTTTCTATGTGAATATCTGTTTTTGACAACAGAGCACCTCCCTTCATCTCTAGCCTCATCCCTGTCTATCACCCGACCCATTCTCTATGTTCTACAAGCAATCTTCGACTAAAATCGCCACTAATCCGAACCTCCCACTCGCCGCTTAAAGACTTCTCTCGAGCTGCACCAATTTTCTGAAATGTTCTACCCCAAGAATTAAGGACCATCCACGACTTATATAATTTTAGGCGCTTCCTAAAAAACACTTCTTTTACAGACGGCTTATTACGCCCCCGTAATTGAAGTCCTTTATATATAGCCCATTCACTGTATCTCTGAACATAACGCTCCATCAAACTCCACCAAACCCAAAAGCTGTACAAAGATTCACTGGTGATGACTCATGCAGCCTTTATCAACCCCCCATCTCTTCAAGATAGTTGTGTAAATAAACACCTGTATTTTGTGTCACCCCCACCTCATTGCAGATTGTAAGCTCTTATGAGCAGGGTCATCTTTTTCTGCTTTAATTAATGTATTAGTGTATTTTTTATAATTATTACTTTTTTTTTTTTTTTTAAACCATTGGATTTTTATTGAATCATTACAGAAAATCAGACAACCATTAACAGAAAGGAGAGCAGCATAGCACTAATTGCCATGCGCTCAAGGAGGGGGAGGGGAGGGGGAGCATCCAACAATACGTGTAATTACGAGCATACATCTGGAAAATGCATATCTACATAGAAAACATCAATCAAAAGGCAAAATTTGAGGCAAAGTTTGACTGGGTCTATCAAGAAAAAAGTACAACCTCGTTATAGGATGAAGTGACCCAAGGGTCCCACCAATTTAAAATCTTAGTCTTACGTTTAAGATCGTGTGCTAGCATTAGCTCGTGAGAAAAGTGCTGATTTAATCTAGCCAAAAGCTCTGGGATGTCTGGCGACTTTGGTGATTTCCAGTGAGAAGCTATGGTAAGACGAGCCGCAATTAATACATTAGTGATGATCGAGCGCAGGGTACGTGGAAATGCTTCCAGATCCAGTCCAAGAAGGGCCAAGGGGGCATCTAACTGAATCGGGAGACCCGTTAGTGTCACCATAAGTGCCTCAACTCCGGACCAGAATCTCCTAACTCCAATGCAATCCCACCATAAGTGAGCTTCTGTGCCCAATACGTGACAGCCCTTCCAACAATTCGGTGAAGAAGGAGCCCCTCGCCCTCTAAACTTGGAGACACGATGAGGAGTCAAATACCAGTCCAAAGACAGTTTCTTGGACTGCTCTAGGTGGTTAATACACGAGGTGAAATGTGCCACGTGGCCTGCTGCATTATGCCATTGTTCCTAGGAGGCAGTGAACGAGAACCGTGATTCCCAACGGGACATATACGGAAGCTTGGCGGTGGCTTGGCTGGTCATAAAGGCATCATAGATAATGCAGACGGCATGCGGGGAATGGGAGGACTGCTTAAAAAGCGCCTGCAAAGGAAGAGAGATGGAGGTTAGGTCACATTCGGGCAAAGTGATCGAGTGTAAAAGATGACCCAGGCGAAAGTGAGTGAAAAACTCCGAAGGAGCTAATGCATACTTTGTTTGTAATTGGGTAAAAGGTATTAGTTTCCCGTCAAGTAAAACATCCGAAAGTAAGTGGAGTCCATTAGTGCGCCACGCGGTGAAGGAAATATCCGGTATGAGAGATTCTATGGCTGAAAGAGAGATGTATCTATACAGAAATGAAAAATGACTTCTGCTGAGTCTGGACCACAAATCTAAGAGTGTCCGCGTTGCCTGGAGTGAGGTCACCGGGATTGTTCGCTTTAACAGGTTCGTCTCAAGGTAGAGTCTGGAAGATCCACTCGGAGCAAAACTGGCCTCAATCTGTAGCCACAACGATGGTGGGGACTCTGCCCAGTAGCTCTTAGCAACGTCTAATACGATTCCGTATAGTATGTCCGTATATCAGGTATACCGACTCCACCCAGCGAATATGGGAAAGTGAGGGTGGTCATAGAAATTCTATGAGGCCTGCAACTCCATATGAATCTCCCCAGAGCACCCTAAATTGATTTAGGTACCTACTGGGAACAGAATGGGTATACATCTGAGTATATAAAGAATTTTGGGGAGTGCCATCATCTTAACGGTCTGAATCCTCGCTATCCAGGACAACTGAGTCGCAGAATATTGTGTGAAAGAGTGTTTAAGCGAGGCGAGCAAAGAATCGCAATTAATGCGCACAATACATTTGCAGGATGAAAGAAAGATGCCTAGATAGCGGAAACCCTCTGGTGCCCAGAGGAAGGGATGGGAATCTCTTATTGTCTCCTGAATGGAAAGTGGGATGTTCACCGGGAAAATTGAGGATTTTGTTAAATTAAGCCTATAATACGAGGCATTAGTGAAGTCGTCTAAAATACTCATCAGCGTCGGGATAGATTTCAGGGGGTCTGTGCAAGTCAGGAGGACATCATCCGCGTACAAGGAGATCTTATGTTCTGTGGGTCCCACTGTAATACCAGCGAAATCAGGATGCATTCGGATGATAGCTGCTACGGTTCCATCGCCATAGCAAAGATCAGAGGAGAGAGGGGGCAACCCTGACGTGTGCCTTGGAAATTTTAAAAGAGGAGGAGCAAAATCCCCCCGCTCTCACCACCGCCGAAGGGTGGGAGTATAGTGCCATTATAGGCGGACTTTATGTTGCCGTTAAAAGCAAATTTGTCTAGCACTGCCGCCAGGTACCCCCAGTGCACCCGATCAAACGCTTTCTCTGCGTCCAAAGAGATGAGTGCACCGGGGTCCCTCTCTCCTCCAGAACCTCTAGGAGGTCAATTGCCCTCCTTGTCGCATCTCTCGCTTGTCTGCCCGGGATAAAGCCCACCTGGTCTAAAGCGATCAAGGAGGGGAGGACTACTTTGAGGCGCTCCGCCAGCAGCTTCGAATATATCTTGAGATCACAGTTCAACAGCGCTATCGGGCGATAGCTACTCTCCAACGTGGGAGGTTTATCTGGTTTGAGGATCGTCGATATAGAAGCAGCCAGACCCTCCGCTCTGATGACCCCCTCCGCCTGCCAATGTTGAAACAGTTTAAGCAAGTGGGGCGCAAGTATGTCGCTGAAGGTAGCATAATATTGGTAACTGAAGCCATCGGGACCTGGGGCTGACCGTTTTCTGGAGGCTCTAATAATTTGAAGTATCTCAGTCTTGGTAAATGGACGTTTAGAAACTCTAGTTGCAGGCGAGAAAGGGTTGGGAGTTTAGCTCTGTCCAGAAAAGATTTAATGGCATCCGGGGTGGGCTGTGGAGTTGAGGAGGACATATTAAGATTGTACAAGTTATCATAATACTTTTTAAATTGGTCCGCAATCTGTATGGGGTTTCGAATAGTCTCACCCCGGGTAGTTATAAGATGGGAAATTTTGCGGTGAACCTCTGCCCCCTTGACTCTACGGGCCAAGAGGGCCCCCGCCCTATCCCCCATGCCATAATAGGCTGAATTAGTCTTTTTTAATTGATATTCCACCCTGGAGAGGAGAAGTGAGCGTAGTTGATTGCGATGGCGTAAGAGTGAGGTCAGGATGGCGGGATCAGGTGAGGAGGTATATGTCGACTGAAGAGTTTTAATTTTGGAAAGCAACGCCGTCAGAGAACTATTAAAAATCTTCTTTGCATGAGCCGCCGTTTTAATCAAATGCCCTCTCATGACCGCCTTATGAGCATACCAAAGTGTATCTGGGGCCATACCGTCTGTATCATTGATCAAATAAAATTCCTGAAGCTGAGCCGCCAGTGCATCACAGTAGATGCCGAGGCAAGCAGGTGGTCATTCAGCCTCCAGTGGAACGAGGGCGCAGGGGACATGGAGTCCTCTAATTTGATGGTCAGTGGGGCATGATCGGACCAGGAGATATCACCAATTTCAGCCCCGAGACAGTGTGGGAGCAGCGAATTGCTGATTAGAATAAAATCTATACGACTAAAGGAGCCGTGTCTATGCGAGAAAAATGTGTAATCTCGTTCGGCGGAGTGGTGATATTCCAAACATCGTGTAGGTGATATTCAGATATCACCAGGCCAAGCTCTTTTCTGCAGTCTGCAGATGACGAACAGTCCAAGATCTTATCTAGGGGGGCGTTAAGGTCACCGGCGACTATTCTGTGTCCCCTAAAAGAGGGCGTAAGGTCCTCAAACAGCGCCCGTACAAACGAAATTTGGCGGGTGTTGGGAGCATAGACTGATAGCAAGGAATAGGTTATATTATTCAGACGGCAAGAGATCATCAGGAATCTACCCTCCGGGTCGGAGATCTGATCAATCAATTCAAAGGATACGCTAGAGCGTATCAAAATTGCAACACCCACCTTTTTCGTTCTGGCATTGGCAAAAAACTGATCTGGATAAAAGCGGGACGCTATTCTGCGATTATCTCCCTCCAGAAGGTGCGTCTCTTGTAGCATCACTATATCTGAACGCTATTTCTTGATCTGATTTCGCAGAAAGCCCGCTTCTGGGGGAGTTAAGCCCGTTAACATTTATGGATAATAGTGAAATATGCATTATGGGTAAAAGAAAAAACTATCAAGAGGTTGCTCACCGTAGTTATGCTAAAAACTTGCATGCAGTGACAAGGATTTAGGGAAGGAAGAAAAAACATGATAAATCAAAAACCGAACACACAAACCAACAAACCAAAAGAGGAAAAACAAAAAAAAATTAAAAAAATAAAAAATAATTAAAATTATATAACAATCCCCTAGTGACGGGGAGGTTCACAAACCTCAATGAGGCGAACCGGAAGCGAAAAAAATTCGCTCAAGGGGGCAAAAGGATCCCAATAATAAAAAGGGTAATTATGCTAGAAAGGAGCTAAGAGAGGAAGGAGAAAGATCAAAGAAGGGGTGGGAGGATAGAGGGGCAGAATGAGGAAAAGTGAAGAGAGAGTAAAGGTAGATTAGTAAGAGGAAAAAGAGTACAGAGAGGATATAGTAAGAGGCAAGCAAAGTACAATAAAGGGGGAACAAAATAAAATCTGGGATGCAGTTACCAAGTCCAGGAAAGCGATCCCAGGGCAATAATGATTAAGACCTCGGTGTGGTGTGAGAGTTCAAGTAGCAGACCAGTCCGTCTCAATTCTTCTTCTTCTGCCAGCAGATTTTGGAGCACGGGGTAGCTTTGGGTCAGGGGGCTGGGAGGCAGGTTGAGCATTCTCCTTATAGAGACCCCAGCTCATCAGCAGCTTCTTTGCTTGCAGGGGAAGCAGGCAGACATGGGTGGAGTTGTCCCTCCGGATGATCAGTTTAGTCGGGTGCCCCCAGACATATGAGATTCATTATCTCTGAGAACCGTGGTGTACTGTTTAAAGGCCCGCCGCATCTCCAGCGTCCCTGGTGACAAGTCAGGGAAAACCTCCACACCAGTAAATCTTTCTGGGAGCGTAGGATTCTTGCGCAGAGCTTGCATAAATTCCTCCTTTGTTTCAAAGAAATGAACTCTTGCGAGAACATCTCTGGGCAGGTCAGCTCGCACACTAGGTGGTTTAGGGAGCCGATGAATTCTATCAATTTTAAGATCCCGTCGGTCCAACTCCGGGAGCAGCTCCATCATGAAGTCTTGCAGGAAAGATCGCAGCTCGGCATTGGAGATTATCTCTGCTACACCCCTGAGACGTACATTATTGCGTCGGCTTCTGTCCTCCAGGTCACATTGTTTCGCTTGTATCTTCACCATTGTCTGTTGGAGGAGTTCATGGTCATCCAGTAAGGCATTATGTGACTGGACGAGCTCTGACATTTTAGCCTCCAGATGGTCCGTCCGGGAGCCAGTTCCGCTACATCTCCCCTCAGCTCTGCCACCACGCTCTTAATGTCCTCCTGTATAGAGGCACGGAGGTCTACAAACAGACTTCTCATGTGTGCAAACGTGACCGGGCCCTCCTCTGGTAAAGAGGAAGGTGCAGAGACCTGGGAGACGGCCTCTCGGCGGGAAGCTCTGGCCGCCCGGGGGGAAGGCGGCGCCATATTGGAAGAGGTGTTAGTGTCCTGCCGGCCTGACTGGAAAAAGTCTGTCACTCTCTTAGGGAGCGGCTGCTGGGGGATTTCACCTTACCCATCAGCGCTCTGATGCTTCCACTCAAGATGGGAGTAAACTAGGTGATCGGTAGTACACCGGGTCGTGCTTTATAGCCGCTTCTGTGCCCTGCGGTCCGGGAGCTCCTGGTTTATGCGACCTCCGCCATCAGCTGCCAGGCCACGCCCCCAATTATTACTTATTATACATGGCCCCTCTGAATTGTAAAGCTCTGAAGAATATTTTGGAGCTATACAAATAAAGATCATTATCATTATTATTTTCTAAAATAAAACAAAATGTTCATGTTTAGAAATAGCCAGTAGGAGTAATGCCGATGGACATATGAAAGTGATTTTTTTTTGTTTTTGCTTCTGTTATGCTTTTGTAAATTCAAATGCAATTATATCTAGATCTAATCCACAAGTAAATTACCTTATGTAAGTTAACTTTTATCAGTTGCAAATTATTTTTAAGGCCAACCTGTCAAAACAAATATTAGTAACTTATGCACTGAACCTTTAGATAGTATATGTGCACTGCTGAGATTGCTTATTCCTTTTATCACTTTATTCTGCGGCAATTGTAGCTTGCCTGTTATATATATATATTAAAAGGTCATATGACAAAGAGTACAAATATCTTGGTTCAGAACACAAGTTCACTAGCTTAAACGAATCAATAAAACAATATATGGTTGTAAAAAGAAGCCATGACTTTTTTCCAAGTTAACTGTTTCTTTGTAGTTGAAGCATATATGAAGTATATATATGGGGATGCTCAATTTTACAAGAAACGTATTCTTAGTTCATCAAGATCAGCATTGATCATGCTAGTTTTGTGTCTCTTGGAGCTAGAGGCATAGGAGGTGTAATTGGTCTATCACATAAGATTTTTGAGAAAATAGCAATTACAGTCATATGAAAAAGTTTGGGCACCCCTCTTAATCTTACTCTTTATTTTTTTTAAAAATTGTTTTTTTTGCAACAGCTATTTCAGTGTGATATATGTAATAACTAATGAACACAGTAATATTTCAGGTTTGAAATGAGGTTTATTGTACTAACCAAAAATGTGAAATATGCATTATTTCAAAATTTGACAGCTGCAAAAGTATGGGCACCCTTCTGATTTTCATGATTTGAATACTCCTAACTACTTTTTACTGACTTACTGAAGCACTAAATTGGTTTGGTAACCTCATTGAGCTCTGTACTTCATAGCTTGGTGTATCCAATCATGAGAAAAGCTATTTCAGGTGTCCACTTGCAAGTTGTTTTCCTAGTTGCATCTTCTCTGAGGAGTGGCATCATGGACTCCTCAAAACAGCTCTCAAATGATCTGAAAAAAAAAGATTGTTCAACATTGTTGTTCAGGGGAAGGATACAAAAAGTTGTCTCAGAGATTTAACCTGTCAGTTTCCACCGTGAGGAACATAGTAAAAAAATGGAAGACCACAGGGACAGTTCTTGTAAAGGCCAGAAGTGGCAGGCCCACAAAAATATCAGAAAGGCAGAGAAGAAGAATAATGAGAACAGTCAAGAACAATCCACAGACCAGCTCCAAAGACCTGCAGCATCATCTTGCTGCAGATGGTGTCACTGTGCATCGGTCAACAATACAGCGCACACTGCACAAGGAGAAGCTGTATGGGAGAGTGGTGCGAAAGAAGCCCTTTCTGCATGCACGCCACAAACAGAGTCGCCGGAGGTATGCAAAAGCACATTTGCACAAGCCAGTTTCATTTTGGAAGAAGGTCCTGTGGACTGATGAAACAAAGATTGAACTGTTTGGTCATACAACAAGGCATTATGCATGGCACCACAAAAACACAGCATTCCAAGAAAAACACTTGCTACCCAGTGTCAAATTTGGGGGAGGGTCCATCATGCTTTGGGGCTGTGTGGCCAATGACGGCACCGGAAATCTTGTTAAAGTTGAGGGTCGCATGGTTTCCACTCAGTATCAGAAGATTCGTGAGAATAATGTTCAAGAATCAGTGTCAAAGTTGAAGTTACGCCGGGGATGGATCTTTCAGCAAGACAATGATCCAAAACACGCTCCAAATCTACTCAGGCATTCATGCAGAGGAACAATTACAATGTTCTGGAATGGCCATCCCAGTCCCCAGACCTGAATATCATTGAACATCTGTGGGATGTTTTGAAGCGGGCTGTCCATGCTCGGCGGCCATCAAACTTAACTGAACTGGAATTGTTTTGTAAAGAGGAATGGTCAAAATTACCTTCATCCGGGATCCAGGAACTCATTAACAGCTACAGGAAGCGACTAGAGGCTGTTATTTTTAGCAAAAGGTGGATCTGCTAAATATTAATGTAACTTTTCTGTTGAGGTGCCCATACTTTTGCACCTGTCAATTTTTGAAATAATGCATATTTCACATTTTTCGGGTAGTACAATAAACCTCATTTCAATCTTGAAATATTACTGTGTCCATCAGTTATCACATATATCACACTGAAATAGCTGTTGCAAAAAACTAATTTTAAACAAAAAAAAGAGTAAGATTAAGAGGGGTGACCCAAACTTTTTCATGTGACTGTATATGTATGTACTGAATACTGTCAAATTCGTAGTGGCATTTGATATTGCGAATGCAAAAGTCTGCAACAGCGATCCAGTTAGAAATGTTTTGCCATTGATTTTCATTTATAATCACTGTCCGATGATTCATGGACAAGATTCCAACAATAGTCATCCAGCTTTGAGGGTCTCCACCTTACCTGGTACCATTTCTCCATCTGGAAAATATCTTGTTTAAACCTTATCAGCATAATCTGGCGCCTTGTAGTTACCTAGAAAATTTAAAACGACATTCTTGAAGGTTGACCATGTGACATGTTCTGCACCATGCAGAAGACCATCAAAGTTACTATCATTTACTACTTCTCAAATTTGTGGGCCAATGAAAACACCCTCTTTTATCTTGGCATCACTGATGCGTAGAAACGTCTGTGAGCAAAAGCTTCAGTTTGCTTGTTCACTGCTTTGACAAAGTTCTTCATTAATCCCAGTTTGATGTGCAAAGGTGGAAGAAATATCATCTTTTCATCTACTGATGGTTCATGACTATAAGGCTGGGGTCACAGTTGGCATGGGTTTTTGTAGTGCCTTTTAAAAACGCATGCGTTTTTACATGCGTTTTTCATGTCATCATGAGTTTTTTAAGGTGTGTGATGGCTCCCTGCGTTTTTGGCTGTGTTTTTAAATCCACACCAAAAAATAGTGCATGTACTATTTTTTGGTGCGTTTTGAAAAACACATACGTTTTTATAACATGGGCCCCTATGGAAAACGCATGCAAAAACGCATGTACAATTAGTACCATTTAGTGACATTCAAAAACGCATGCGTTTTCCATAGGAGCCCATGTTAAAAAAAGCTTGCGTTTTTTTAACATGGGGTCCTATGGAAAACGCATGCGTTTTTGAATGGTACTAATTGTACATGCGTTTTTGCATGCGTTTCCCATAGGGCCCCATATTAAAAAACGCATGCGTTTTTGGAAATGCAGCAAAAACGCATGGTACTGTCACACATGCGTTTTTGCTATTAGGGCATGCGTTTTTTAACATGGGGGCCTATGGGTGCGTTTTTTACATGCGTTTTTGAAAACGCAGGTCTCCAAAAACGCTTGTGAAAAATGCAACTGTGACCCCAGCCTAAAATTGTTCTGCCCTGGAATCAATCTATTGCGTAGTGGCCATTCCTTCTTGATATAATGTGAATCTCTTGCATTACCTCCCATTCTCAAAGAACACAACAGTACTTGGTGTATCCCAGCTGAAAATCTAATAAAGTTGTAACTACCTTGAGATCATCATATATATTTCATTTGTACCTTGAATGTTGGATGGGATTGGATGGGATTGAGCAAAAGCTGCATATTCTCATAGGTCTCCTTCATATGAACGTCATGTCTGATAGGTACCTGAGAGTGCACAACTAATGCAATGCAGGGTTAGACACGGCTTAAGTGCTGTATATTACAATAAAGAGAGTCCATATTATGAATTTCATTTGTTATTTCTACCAAAAATGCACTTCTGAAACAAAAATATGAATATATGTGCCAATTTATAATGCACTGTGTCTAGTCCTTATCATTATAATTGTAAAATGAAAATATCTCAGGAATGGTATGTGCTACCGAAATTCTGATTACGTTTCTGAAATCAGTGCCTCAAAATACATCTAGATAATGTAGTATAAAACAGGAACCAGAAAAAAAAGTTAAAATTTCACACATAGAAATCCGTTTTTGGAAGTGATTTTCATCACCAATCCGTTTTTTATAGGGTGCTTTTTGAGCCCCCTGCACCGCTGAACGTTTTTGGACTTAGTAATTTTTTTCATTAAAAACGCATATGCGTTAACGCATGCGTTAACGCAGGTGCCTATATGTGCCATGCGTTAACGCATGCGTTTCCCATAGGGCCCCATGTTAAAAAAGCGCATGCGTTTTTTAACTGATGCCAAAAATGTTGCTAGCAACGTTTTTGGCTCAAAAACGGACAGAGCAATGTTTTGAGGTCCAGAAAAAAACGGACAGGGTGTTTATTACATCCAATCCGCTTTTCTGTCAGTTTTTGGACTTAGAAAAAAAAAATGACAAAAATGAAGCCAAAAACGGACCAGGGGCTTATGTGTGACCCCAGCCTAATCCTTTTGAGCTCTGTGTATGGCTTCACATTACGGAGTACTGACATGATAGTTATGAGGGTCACCGTGGACCAAGCAGCATGTAATAAATGTCAGATTCCTTTTAAATGCCTAGATTTTTTACATGTAAAACAGTAGTGGAGTTCATGTATTCATTAGTTACAGCAGACTGACAATGCTCTCAACATTTACTTGACATGTTATGGTAAGTAACTTAAATTTAATGCTCTTAACATAAATACAGATGTACTAATCCCCATTTTGTCAGACAGCACAATACTTTAATAACATAGCCATCTAACACATTATCTGACAATTATGGATTGTTACATGTTCACAGTATCAGAGCTAATACTGCATACCATTTCTTGTACCCAATAAAGCTTTTGTTATTCTTCTAATCACTTGGTTTAATTATTACTGACTTCATGAATTTTTCTTTCAATTGAGTTTTGAGAGTTGTTACCAATTGGTCTATCTTACACCTAAGTTAGTTATATATGCCCCCTTCCTTTACACTCTTTCTCAGAGCACAGTAATATAGTATAACAACCACCATCAATACAGGAATGCATCACTACAATGACCAACAAAACAAAAATGCATGATCACAACCACTGCCAGTACAGAAATATATTACCAGAACTACCATCAGTACGTTAATGCAGCACAAGAACTAGGATGAGTACATGAGTACATTGTCATGCTTAGTAATGCAAACCTTTGTAATGTCAGGTCACTCCATTATACAATTGTAAAGCATGAATCTACAACTCTGAGTAAATCCTTCCCCATGGAAATGAGATATTCAGAGTTATTTCTTATCAGCCATCATCAGACTTCAGATCGTAAAGGAACTACAGTACTGATGAGACATAGTCAGTATAACATACAAACAGGTACCTTATATGAGACATCTTGTCTAAAAGAAGTTGTTTTCTTTATTTTCTTCTGCACCTTGTCCAGACATGAAGACTTTTCCATCCACAGCTCATCTCTGCAGATTCCTCTCTTTTCCAGGCTTTAGCTAAATGTCCAGAAACGGTGCACATAAAAATAACTGTCATACTAATGTACCTGAATAAAAATATATGTCCTACTCTGTTCCAAGTAAATAATTGATTTACATTGTGCTCACTGCACGAAATATGACACCAACACTGTCCACTCCTTATGGTAAATTGCCTCCATGCTGTTCTCTCCTTAAAAATATATTTACTTCATACTGTCCACTTTTATGAGCTATTGCAACCATGACTTGGCCTCATTAGCAGTAACTGCCCAAAAAGTCCTCAGTCAACCCTTATTAGCTATAGTTGTCATGGCATCCTCTTTTGTAAACTACTATATAACCACTCCATTGTTTGCTCTGATTAGCTATATCCACTAAATTGCCTCTGTATTAAGTCTCCACCACCACATTGCCCCCTTTCCATACTGTCTCCCTCATTTACACTGTACCCTTACATACTGTAGTGTTTCTCTTATGCTTCTCTACCCATCTTATAAGGATACACTTCTCTTCTGACTGTTTCCTCATGTCCTCACATTTGCCTTTCAGGCTTCCCCTCTATACTGAGAACAAATACTATCCAGTCTATTTATTGTGCTTTCTTATTCTTTCCCTTCATAGTGTCTCTTCACATTTTTCTCCTCAATACATCCCTTCAAATTTACCCATCCATACCTCCTCCTCACACTTCTCTCCAGCTGCTGTCCACGCCCACTAATGCCAATATAATGTCCCTTAACACTTTTCTCCCCTCATATTGTCTCTTCACATTTTATTCTCCATCATACTGCATCCTCATAGTTTAATTTCACACTATTCACTCACAATTTTCTTTCTCCATACTTTACCCTCACATTTTTCTCTCATACAGTCTTCTCACCCTTGTTTCACACACATTGTCTTCTCATACTTTACCACTCTGCTGACCATTCACACTTTTATCCCCACTATACTGTCCACTAGCACTTTTATCCCCCATAGTGTCCCTTCACATTTTCATCCCATACTATGTCACCTCACACTTATCTTCTTTCTTACTGTTCTTTTCTCACTTCATCCTTTCCCCTTATACGTTTCTCCTCCATATTGTACCCTCACATTTCTCTTCCCATAATGTCTCATCACACTCTTCCCCTGATACATCCTCATGACATTTTCAACATTACGTCCCTCACATTTCCCTCCTTCTACTGTCTCGTCATACATTTCTGCCCCTAATTTGCTTTCACCTTCTTTTTTTCCTAAAGTCAGTCCTCTTAAATTATTCCCCATGTATTGTTACCTCATAATTTTTTCTCATACAGTCCCCTCATACTTTTTTCTCCCATACCATTCTATTATACATCTACACACAAGGTCTCCTTGCACTTTTCTCCCCCATATTGCACTTTCACACTTTTTCCCTCATACTTTCTCCTCCCACTTTTTCCTCATACTGTCAGTCATACTTTTACTGACACTATTATTCAAATAGTTTCCACTTAGACTTTTCTCCTCCATACTGTCCTCACACAGATTCCTCCCCCACACTGTGCCCTTAGACGTTTCTCCTTCATACTATCCTCTCACTCTTTTGTTCCCCCATAACGTCTCCACACATTTTTTGCCATGCCATCCCCTCACATTTTGCCCTCCATGCTGCCCACTCACACCCATTTTGTTCTCTCATAATTTTCTCCCCCTAAAGTCTACTCATATGTTTCATGTCATACTTTTTTCTCAAACCATTTCTCCCTTACACTTTTCCTCCATATACTGTATTCTCAAACTTTCCACAATTGTTCCTTCACACTTTTATACCTCATGTTGTTTCCTCACACATTTATCTTAGGCTGGGGTCACACTTGTGTTTTTTTCATGAGTTTTTGGAGACCTGCGTTTTTAAAAAAGTATGTAAAAACGCACCCATAGGCCCCCATGTTAAAAAATGCATGCCCTAATAGCAAAAACACATGTGATAATAGCAAAATTGCATGTGTGACTGTACCATGCATTTTTGTGTGCGTTTTTGCAATTATGTGATTATCTGACATCAAAAACGCATGCAAAAATGCATGGTACATTAGTACAATCAAAAAACGCATGCGGTTTCCATAGGGGCCCATGTTAAAAAAACGCATGCGTTTTTAAAACAGCACCAAAAAATAGTGCATGCACTATTTTTGGGTGCTGTTTTAAAAACGCATGCAAAAACGCAGGGTGCCATCTGACACCTTAAAAAACGCATGCTGAAATGAAAATAACGCATGCGTTTTTTTAAGGCACTAAAAAAACTCATGCCAAGTGTGACCCCAGCCTTACACTGATACCATAATATTGTCCCTCACACCTTTTTACTCCATAGGCATTGTTCACACACAATTTGCGTTTTTTTTTTAGCACTCCTAAAACCACATGCGTTTTTTTAAGAGTGCTAAAAAATGTCCTTTGTGTGTCTGAAAGGATTTTCATCCTTTTTCGACTTAGTAATTTTTTGCCCAAAAACGCATGCAAAAACACATGCGTTAACGCAGGGTGCATAAATGTGCCATTTAAAAACGCATGCGTTTCCCATAGGGCCCCATGTTATAGAAACGCATATGTTTTTTAGAAAACGCATGCGTTTTTGTAACATGGGGCCCTATGGGAAACGCATGCGTTAACGCAGGTGCCTATATGTGCCCTGCGTTAACGCATGCGTTTCCCATAGGGGCCCATGTTAAAAAAAACGCATGCGTTTTTGGAAAACCACCCCTGCATTTTTTTCCACCACCCAAAAAACGCTGCATGCAGCGTTTTTTGGACTGGGGGAAAAAAACGCAGGTGGAGGTGAAAAACGCATGTAGACTCAAATATACCCTGCGTTAACGCACCTGCGTTTTTTTAACACACCAAAAAACGCACAGATGGTCAAAAAAACGCATGTGTGTGAACATGGCCATACTGTCCCTTCATGTTTTTCTCCCCCATTCTGCCCCCTCACACTATAACACCCTTTTGTCACCTCACAACATGCCCTCATTAAAATTATTCTGTCTGTTTGGCTTAATTGGAGCACTTTGGTGCATTAGAAAAAGAAAAAAATAAGTAATTAAAAAGCAGCAATACAAATACCAGCTGCATCGTGGCAATGATCATGCTTCTTCTGCTGAGTTGTTGGAATCTTCTATCTTTTTTCCACCCATCCATTGAATCTCTGTATTATTGACAAACTATTATACTAATCTTCATCAGTGATACAGTTGTAGAGCACAAAATTGTGTGGAGTATTTGTCCAATAAGGCTAGGGACACAAATGCGTTTTTTTCATGCTTTTTTGGAGACCTGCGTTTTTAAAAATGCATGTAAAAACGCACCCATAGGCCCCCATGCAAAAAACGCATGCCTTAATAGCAAAAACGCATGTCTAAAGTGCCATGCATTTTTGGCATGACTTTTGGCACTTATGTGAGTAGCTGCCTTCAAAAACGCATGCAAAAATGCATGGTACATTAGTACCATTTAGTACCATCCAAAAACGCATGCTGAAATGAAAATAACGCATGCGTTTTTTTAAGGCACTAAAAAAACTCATGCCAAGTGTGACCCCAGCCTTACACTGATCCCATAATATTGTCCCTCACACCTTTTTACTCCATAGGCATTGTTCACACACAATTTGCGTTTTTTTTTAGCACTCCTAAAACCACATGCGTTTTTTTAAGAGTGCTAAAAAATGTCCTTTGTGTGTCTGAAAGGATTTTCATCCTTTTTCGACTTAGTAATTTTTTGCCCAAAAACGCATGCAAAAACACATGCGTTAACGCAGGGTGCATAAATGTGCCATTTAAAAACGCATGCGTTTCCCATAGGGCCCCATGTTATAGAAACGCATACGTTTTTTAGAAAACGCATGCGTTTTTGTAACATGGGGTCCTATGGGAAACGCATGCGTTAACGCAGGTGCCTATATGTGCCCTTCTTTAACGCATGCGTTTCCCATAGGGGCCCATGTTAAAAAAAACGCATGCGTTTTTGGAAAACCACCCCTGCATTTTTTTCCACCACCCAAAAAACGCTGCATGCAGCGTTTTTTGGACTGGGGGAAAAAAATGCAGGTGGAGGTGAAAAACGCATGTACACTCAAATATACCCTGCGTTAACGCACCTGCGTTTTTTTAACACACCAAAAAACGCACAGATGGTCAAAAAAAACGCATGTGTGTGAACATGGCCATACTGTCCCTTCATGTTTTTCTCCCCCATTCTGCCCCCTCACACTATAACACCCTTTTGTCACCTCACAACATGCCCTCATTAAAATTATTCTGTCTGTTTGGCTTAATTGGAGCACTTTGGTGCATTAGAAAAAGAAAAAAATAAGTAATTAAAAAGCAGCAATACAAATACCAGCTGCATCGTGGCAATGATCATGCTTCTTCTGCTGAGTTGTTGGAATCTTCTATCTTTTTTCCACCCATCCATTGAATCTCTGTATTATTGACAAACTATTATACTAATCTTCATCAGTGATACAGTTGTAGAGCACAAAATTGTGTAGAGTATTTGTCCAATAAGGCTAGGGACACACTTGCGTTTTTTTTCATGCTTTTTTGGAGACCTGCGTTTTTAAAAATGCATGTAAAAACGCACCCATAGGCCCCCATGCAAAAAACGCATGCCTTAATAGCAAAAACGCATGTCTAAAGTGCCATGCATTTTTGGCATGAGTTTTGGCACTTATGTGAGTAGCTGCCTTCAAAAACGCATGCAAAAATGCATGGTACATTAGTACCATTTAGTACTATCCAAAAACGCATGCTGAAATGAAAATAACGCATGCGTTTTTTTAAGGCACTAAAAAAACTCATGCCAAGTGTGACCCCAGCCTTACACTGATCCCATAATATTGTCCCTCACACCTTTTTACTCCATAGGCATTGTTCACACACAATTTGCGTTTTTTTTAAAGCATTTCTGTTTGTGTGGTGTAAATTTTGTTTCAATGGAAATATATTTGTCTAATAATTAGTTTGTTCTCCCACTATTTACAAATGTTATATATCTGTTACATTACATAGAAAAATAGTACGATATTTATCAATAGTTTCCAATATTAAAAACAATTATTGCTACTTCAGCAGTATGACTTTTGGGTGAATAGTATCCCAAATATATATGTTTTAAATGATCATTCAACTAAACCTGTTAATGACCCATGACATGCTATGTTTACCTATTAAATGCCAGTGTCAATCTTTGACAGCAGTATTTAACGCAAATCAGCAGGGGGTGTGCAGTTCTGACCACTCATTGTCAATCATTGTTCTAACCACTCATTGGCTCTCCTACATCATGATCGTAGGACACCGATGAATTATATAACAACTGATGACATCTGTGTATGTGTGGAGCCCACTGGGACGGGGTACTCGGTACCGGACTGGGGTATCACGGGGAATCACGGTGGTCTTGGTCCGGACCGTGTCCCAGGCCCACAAGTAATAGGTTTGGGGGTTATTTACAGGGGGTAAAGTAATGACGCAGTTTTCATCTCTTTGAGCATGTCTTTGTTGGTTTGATAGTGAGCGGGTGGTAATGGTCTATACATCTCTTTTATAGGATGATGGTTACCTGTGGGTATAGTGTGTTCTACCCCTTTAATTTGTCCAAAGTCTAAAGGGTGTTTGCTGAATATCTGTTCATATTCTTTTACTACCCGGTATACTCCATGATTTTGATGGGAAGGTGTAGAACTGGTACCCACTTGTAGCTTTTGGCACCATTCCTCTAGCTTTTCCCCTGAGCCATTGTCATCCGCCTGACTTGACGCATTCAAGGGCTCGACGGCTGTGATGGCATTGTTATCAACCATAAATAATTTAGCCATGGTAGCATACTTTGGTACGGTGACATCATCACCAATTTAGAAGGCGTAATGGCACTCTTCCCCAGTGTACCTCAACTACTCCTCTGGCCATCAGTATAGTGGGCCTACTGTCTGAGTACACGGGTTCTACCAGGGCTTGATGGTCTCGCCCTTTAATGCCTAATGCGGCTCTGCACCAGACCAACATTTCAGTTTTGGGAGGTATTACAATGGGTATCGGGTCACTTACCCTTAAGTAAAAGAAAGTGTCCAAAATATAAAAATGTCTATCTTAACCTTTCCGGCAAGGTCCTATTGCTGATAGGACCTGTGGTGACGTCATTTATCGCGGGAACTCCGGTCACATGACCCGGAGTTCAAACCGGATTCTCCCGGATTGCCCTGGTACGGGGCAATCAGGGACAATACAGTCCCATGTTATGGGGCGCTGGATCACACCAGACCGGTACAATCTGGGAAAATCCGGTTTTAAAACCGGTTTCAAAACCGGATTCTCCCGGATTGTACCGGTCCAGTGCAATCCAGCGCCCCATAACATGGGGCTCTATGGTGCCGGATTGCAGCGGATCGGTACAATCCGGGAGAATCCAGTTTTCAAACCGGTTTTCTCTTTTGGACGCCTTCCCGCCGGGATTTTCAAATGAACAGCTGACTCAGAGTGGAGTGCAGGAAAGATTAGGTCTGAGCCACCAAACCCAGTGTATCGAAGGCCTTTCATATAGACCCGACCTTGTCTGACACGCACGTCCCCACCAGAAGCTCCAAACCGGGGTGAGCCCCTTAGAGAGAACGGTAACTTCTATATACCCAACCGGCCTGGTAGGATGAGGGTTCCGTGCGGGGCCGTGCACGGATAGTAAGGAGAGCACAGTGAGTGAAAAGGACAGAAGTTGAGGGCTTTGCATCCTTTGGTGACTACCCGGCAAGCTACATTACTGTGTGACTATGTACTTTGAGAACTGCCTTGACAAGTTGCCAGTAAATAGCCATGCAGAGCAAGAAGGTCTCCGGTGTCTCGTTTCCATTAAGCTGGTAAGCTGCATTCCAGTCTCAAGGAGAAGACTGCGCCTCTCCCGGTGTGAAACCGTTTCTTTATCTCACTGCCCTGGGGACTTCACTCTGCCTGCAGGGAGCGACATCATCCGTTTGCCTACCCATCGACCCCGGAGGTCTGATGCCATCACCCGATACTGCAGGCGGCATCACAATGAAGAACTTTTATTATTCTATTTTTACTAAACCCCTTTTTTGTGACCACTAGGGCCATGGATCTGGGCATCAGCCACCAGTGACAGACCCTTAAAGCTACACCCGGGATCCGAGTACCAGGCCCTGGGGTGCATCAACGTTTGGCGTCACTAACAGGATCCCATGCCCAGTATTACCGCGTAATGTATGCCGTGTATTGACTGTGTTTTGTGAACTGTTGAATCGGGCCGCCATTACTGCGCCACAGAAATTAAACTGCATCACAGAGTGAGAAGGAAGGGGGCGGTTGGGTTGAAAAAAAGCACAAAGATAAGCCCTGACCTTTCGCTCTGCCGAGGACTGATGGGCGCAGCGGCCTCAGCCGGGAAGACCCAAAGATTTAATTGCTGGGCTTTTGGGCCTAAAAATGTAAACAATAATGTGTTGGCCCAAGGGCGTGCCTCGGCCCCTCATCGTAGGAGGGCAATGTCAGAGGTGCAAAAATACTTGCCCACCCCAATTGCCATCAAACCAAGGGGGCAGGCCAAAGATAAAAGTACCCCGCCCAGAGACTTTAAGAAGCTGGAAGAAGGGTGTAGCCTCAAACCACCAGCTATTTTGCATGGGTACTGTTGTGAATTCATTGATGAAGAATTCTGGTTGTGAGCTCCCTCCTGTGGCTGTTGTTGGTGATGCACTTGTCTGTATTTTGGAGAGTTCCTCAGCTGATCTTGATGATTGGCAGTCTGCTTCGGATTGGAGCATATAGATGGTTGGAGCTGATCAATCTCTGCCAGTTGTAATTATTCCTGGAGGTGTTCACATCTCTCCCTGGTTTCTTCTTGCTCTGCTGAATCCTTGCAAGATAAGTGAATGGGTTTTTGTTATTTTGTGTGCTTGAGGATCTACTTATTGCTTGTCTTGCTCTGAGTTGTGGGTTGATATTTAGTCTGCATATTTGTTTACCTGCTCTCAGGAAGTTTTCTTTCTAGGTATGAATTGCTATTCACTGTTGTCTGCGGCTTCCAGTTCTGCTGGTGTTAGAACCTATTTATTCTAGTTTGATTCACAGAAGTTCTTGCAGATATAGAGGTCACGAGCCTTAGCAGACTTAGGGTTATTTTTTGGTACTATCTGCTGTTGGAGGTTTTTGATAGTATTTTTAATACTGACCACAATAATATTCCATCCTGTCCTTACTATCTAGCTAATGTGGCCTCTTTTGCTAAACTCTATTAACTGTTTCCCAGTCAATATTCGTGGGGGGCTTGCTATTTTTTTGGGGTTCTGCTCTGAGACAAGTTAGACTTTCCTGTTTCCATCTTTAGGGATAGCTAGTTCTCCGGCCGTGTCGAGGTGTCTAGGGCATGGTTAGTTACATCCCACGGCTACTTCTAGTTGCGGTATTTAGTCAGGGACTGCGGTCAGTACAGTTGCCAACTACTTCTGTGAAGTCTGTGTATGTTACTCCTAGGTCATCAGATCATAACAGGGTACAGTCTCCAGGAAGATGGCAGCTTCTCATTTGAGCGACCTGATGCGAGAGGTGGAGGAGGAGGCCCGAGCTGTGATCGGGGACTCGAGGGCAGTTTCCCTTCTGACCAATGAGGGGGATTCAGCCTTTTAGGCAACTGCATTCCAGGACCTTAGAACCCAGCTCTATGAGATGATGGAGTGGACTATCAGGAGATTGAGTTCTGATGTCGCCCGGAAGCTGTCCCGTAGGGCTATACAGAGAGGGCCTGGCAGCCAAGAGCTGGAGTCAGAAGTGAAAGATCAGCCCATGGTTGAACACCAAGTTGCCAGTGAGGACTCGCCGGCTGATTTGCAGTCCATCATCACCAGTGTGGAAGTCGGGGCATCCAGGCCCCGCAAAGAGGTGGATGACCCTGAGGCCCCTTCTGAAGATGGCGGCAGCAAGACTGGAGCAGAACCCGAGACAGCCACCGAGCCAGAGATCCTGGAGATGTCCACTGTAGTGCTGGATGTGGTGTTGGAGGCCATCTTGGAGGAAATGCCCAGCCAGCCAAGCTCCGAGGGTGAGGATGACCGGGATGACGACATCAAGGAAGTTGGGGCACCCGGACCCCGCAAAGCCTGGTGGGATAACATCCAACCTTGCCGGGACAAGATAAACCAAGCCATCATGGAGGGACGGGTACAGGAACAGGATCTCGGTCCAATCCATAACCGACCAGACTCCCGGCACGAGCAATACCTGGATGACCAGATGATGTGGCAGCATCGCTGTGAGGAGTGGTGAGCCAGAGAGCTCGAGTATCTGCAAGCCCGAGCCCAGGCACACTGACAGCCACGGGTACCACCCAAGGACTGGAAACAAGGTACTGTCACCACCTTTAATTTGGAAAACAGTTAGGGGTTCATTTTGGAACTGGGTGTCTATGAGGAGGTATTTGTGGGTGCAGAGATGTGGAGTCCCACCTCCCAAAGGGACACCCGGACCGGGACTTATATAGCGGTGACAAAGTGTCTTATGAACACCATGCAGGGCCCCGAGGATGGTACGCCCCACGTGTACGTAAATGTGAGAAGTGAACTGCGATAACCCGGTAATGTATATATTTGAAAATGTGTGAAGACTGTTTTTCTTCTTCCGTAAACTCATAGACTTTCATAAGGACTTTTATTTTGTTGAGACTTGCTGGACTACCCCGTTAAGACCAAGAACTCAGTATAATGTGAATGTGTGAACCCGGCTCTGTTAGGTCGGCATACATAAGACATGTTTTGCAACGTTTAAGAAAAGAGCCTACCATAAAGGGAAGAAAAGAAATGCATATTCTGGTGTAAATAAAAATGTTACGGTTCTTGTTAAAGCATATAAAAACAGATCTGTACACGGTAGGGGTAGAAACATTTGCGGACAAGTGCATTTCACCAAGGGGGAATGTGGCGCCCCACTGGTCAGTGCGCCACAGAAGGGGTACTACATCCAGACTAGTGCGTGCGGTATCCCGGTCACAAGAGGATGGTAATGTTAATCTGAGGCCTCATCCCTGCTTTCATACACTTGACCAATTGGCTGTACCCGTTACCAGGGTAACCAATCCCGGTGGGAGGAGCTGAGGTGCAGTGAAAGAAGCGGGAGTGACAGTTAGTCAGAACGTGAAGAGAGTACCGTGAGAGAAGGAGGAGAAGGAGGTCCCTGCGAGGATTGTGGTGGAGGGTGTCTTAAAAATGAAGGTAACCCAAACAGAAAGGGGATCCCTGGCTTGTGCAAGCCCGTGCCGGACCAAACACTGCAAGTCCAAGAGGGAACCCAGTCCAAGATGAAGAATCAGCTCCGAGTGCGGTGCAGGAAAGTTTAGCTCTGAGCCAGCAAACCAGGTGGGTTGAAGGCTTTTCATATAGCCTCGACCTGGTCCGAAACGCACATCCCCACCAGGAGCTCCAAACCGGGGTGAGCCCCTTAGAGAGAAGGGTAACTTCTATATACCCAACCTGCCTGGTAGGATGAGGGCTCCGTGCAGGAGTAAGGA
>JARQOC010000005.1:139280245-139345175 GCA_033576535.1 Allobates femoralis | reverse complement strand
CAAATGCTGTTCCGTGAACTGAACGCAAACATCAAAAAGTTTGCTCATCTCTAAACCATGTTCCAAATTATTATTCAAATTGGTTTTAAGTGTCATAGGGTTTTTTTTCAATGAAACCCATTGATGGTATTGTGTCTCAGGGTTCTTTGGATCACTGAAATCAATCTCCGATACCTGTGATAATTAGTTTGGCAGGTGAGCCCAATAAAAGGAAAGCTGGATGTTCCACAATATTGAGCAGGACACAGTTTTCAAGTAACGTGGGAAAAAATGATCTCTCTATTGCCAAAAAGCAACAAATAGTGCAATGCCTTGGACAAGGGATGAAAACATTAGATATTGCACAAAAACTTAAGCGTGATCATCGTACTGTGAAGAGATTGGTGGCTGATTCTGAGCACAGACGTGAAATGAGTAAGGTTTCTGCAGGCAAGTTCATCGGTTTGAGAGAGCAGCTGCTAAAAAGGCCTTACAAACCAGCAAACAGATATTTGAAGCTGCTGGTGCCTGTGGAGTCCCTCGAATCTCAAGGTTAGGATCCTTCAAAGGCTTGCTGTGGTGCATAAACCTACTATTCGGCCATCCGTAAACAGTGCTCACAAGGAGAAATGTTTGCAGTGGACCCAGACATACATGAAGACTAATTTTCAAACAGTCTTGTTTACTGATGAGTGCCGAGCAACCCTGGATGGTCCAGATGGATGGAGTAGTGGATGGTTGGTGGATGGTCACCATGTCCCAACAAGGCTGTGACATCAGCAAGGAGGTGGAGGAGTCATATTTTGGGCCGAGTTCATTGGGAAACAGCTGGTAGGACCCTTTATGGTTCCTGAAGGTGTGAAAATGACCTCTGCAAAGTATTCTGACTGAGAACTTTCTTCCATGGTACAAAAAGCAAAAACGTGCCTTCAGAAGTAAAATCATCTTCATGCATGACAATGCACCATCTCATGCTGCAAAGAATACCTCCAAGGCTAGGGTGACACAAGCGTTTTTTTTTTTTTCAAATCCTGATCCGGTTTCGAGCTTTTAAAAAGCTCAAAACCGGGGCAGGACACGCTCCTCATAGGAGCCCATTATGGTAAACGGATTGCTTGTAAAGCAGCGCTGCCCATAGATCTAATGTAAAAGCCTACAGGACCTCGGACAGCGCACATACTATACATACATTACGTATAGTATGCACACATCTGTCAGTGGAGCCGCGGCCTCATTCAGAAAATTGTACAGAGCCGACAGGAGCCGGCTTACTGTACTGGAGTTATTAACACATTACATGCCCACCTGAGTAGGCAGCATGTCTCTAGGGGGGTGGTCCCCCCCTAGAGACATGATGGGCACAATTATTATTAATATTTTAGCTTTTTTACACTGTTAACACTTTGCTCATCCCTGCGGCCGGATTTGGCCACTGGGTGTATAATCCCTTACGATCTCTGTCTCCGGTGACCGTACTATACTTAATTCTGAGCTTGCTGGCACTACTACCACTCACAGATCTTCCTTCTCTCCTCCTCAGGCTCTCGCAATGGGCTCCACACACTGTCAGTTTCCTTGGACTGGCCTAACGCGGCTCCTGTCCCCAAGATCACTTTCATCTCCTCTTTCTGCTCTGCTCAACTGTCACCTCAGCTCTCCTGACAGGAACTGACTAGCTCTGCCCCCTGCACCTGCATTTCTAGGGGACCTCTACTGACGGCAGCATCTGACCTGACCTCAGCTGTTAGAGCTCCCCCTACAGGCCCAGGTTGGGATATGTTATATATGTGCTTCACCTGGTGGATGCCTTGCCTCCAAGCTTGTAATGTGATTACCGGACCCCGGGGCGCCACACATGTTTAGGTCTGGGTCCTAATCATGTGTCCCAGTCATGTGACCTCAGGAGCCGTGGCTCAATTAAATCACGATAGGTCCTCAAGCCGGTCATGGAATATTACAGGGGACTGAGGCAGCTCCAAAATCACTCACCCACAAGGGGGAGATTACAATGAACATAGAAAGGAAAATTTAAGAATCAGTTAGCACAAACCTTTTATTAAAGTGTTACGGTGGGATAGGATGGCTTAGCTTGCTTACGCTCTCACATCACCAGGCCACGGCGATGTGGGGCATGCGTCCCAGGTAGTAGATGTATGTGGACCCACTGAACCACAGGGGAAATATGGGCCTGCCCAGACTAGGGAAGGGCAGTGACTGGGGTCTGTGGCAGCTGAGCATGTGGGCAAGGTGGTAACATGCAGGACATTGCACACTTCAGGTATAGAGAATAAAGTTTACTAAATGAAAGCACAGTACAAGGTAACAAGTCAAGACATGAAACCAGGCTCCTAATTCCACATATCAAGCAAAGGGAACATCACAGACGTCAGGCAATGGCATGACAGGGGTCCTCACGGGTTGATGCAGTCCAGGGTCATCTGGCATGGGCATATCAGGAGAACCTCTCTCTCAGGCCTAAGGCATAGCATTGGTACAGCAGCAGAACATCAGACACTGACCTCGGACAGACGTCATGACAGGATGGACCCAGGGAATAGGCCATCAAGGACTACAGGCAAGACATCAAGGACACAACCTGAAAAGGAACTGAAGCGGTCTAGTGCAAACACTGCAGGATTCCAGGACACCAGGCGGGACCTCAGGGCAATCTCGGACACCAGGCGGGACCTCAGGGCCATCTCTGGCACCAGGCGGAACCTCAGGGCTATCTCGGACTCCAGGCTGGACGTCAGGGCCATCTCGGACACCAGGAGGGACCTCAGGGCCACCTCGGACACCAGACGGGACCTCAGGGCGATCTCAGACACCAGGCGGGACGTCAGGGCCATCTCAGAAACCAGGCGGGACTTTAGGGCCATCTTAGACAACAGACCGGACCTCAAGGCCATCTTGGACACCAGGCTTGACCTCAGGGCCATCTCGGACACCAGGCAGGAGCTGAGGGCCATCTCGGACACCAGGCAGGATCTCAGGGCCATCTCGGACACCAGACATGAGTTCCAGGGGCCAGTCAGCAGTCATCAAGGCCTGGACATCGGACACAAGCTCCAGGCACCAGGTAGCAGTCATCAGGCTCTGAACACAACCTGGAAAGGAACTCAAGCGGTCTGGTGCAAACACCGCAGGATTGCACCAGAGTATGACATGGGTGCTATAAGAGTGGACCCAAGCTACAGTCATATGAAAAAGTTTGGGCACCCCTCTTAATCTTACTCTTTTTTTTTGTTTAAAATTGTTTTTTTTGCAACAGCTATTTCAGTGTAATATATGTAATAACTGATGGACACAGTAATATTTCAGGTTTGAAATGATGTTTATTTTACTAACCAAAAATGTGAAATATGCATTATTTCAAAATTTGACAGGTGCCAAAGTATGGGCACCCTTCTGATTTTCATGATTTGAATACTCCTAACTACTTTTTACTGACTTACTGAAGCACTAAATTGGTTTGGTAACCTCATTGAGCTTTGTACTTCATAGCCCGGTGTATCCAATCATGAGAAAAGCTATTTCAGGTGTCCACTTGCAAGTTGTTCTCCTAGTTGCATCTTCTCTGAGGAGTGGCATCATGGGCTCCTCAAAACAGCTCTCAAATGATCTGAAAAAAAAGATGATTGTTCAACATAGTTGTTCAGGAGAAGGATACAAAAGTTGTCTCAGAGATTTAACCTGTCAGTTTCCACTGTGAGGAACATAGTAAGAAAATGGAAGACCACAGGGACAGTTCTTGTAAAGGCCAGAAGTGGCAGGCCAATAAAAATATCAGAAAGGCAGAGAAGAAGAAAGGTGAGAACAGTCAAGAACAATCCACAGACCACCTACAAAGACCTGCAGCATCATCTTGCTGCAGATTGTGTCACTGTGCATTGGTCAACAATACAGCGCACACTGCACAGGGAGAAGCTGTATGGGAGAGTGATGCGAAAGAAGCCGTTTCTGCATGCACACCACAAACAGTCGCCTGAGGTATACAAAAGCACATTTGGACAAGCCAGTTTCATTTTGGAAGAAGGTCCTGTGGACTGATGAATCAAAGATTGGCCATGTTCACACACATGTGTTTTTTTGCCCATCTCTGCGTTTTTTGGGGTGTGAAAAAAAACGCAGGTGCGTTAACGCAGGGTACATGTGAGTGTACATGCGTTTTTCAGGGCCACTTGCGTTTTTTTTCCATAGCCCAAAAAACGCTGCATGCAGCGTTTTTGGGTCCTAGAAAAAAACGCAGGTGTGATCTCCCAAAAACGCATGCGTTCCTTAACATGGGCCACTATGGGAAACGCAGACGGAAACTCAGGGCACATGCAGACACCTGTGGTAACGGTAGCGTTTTTGTAGAGGGGTCATCAAAAAGGAAATTTTTTCAATAGCACCCCCCCCTATATAACCAGGAAGATGAAATAAAAAGTTTCATGATAGTAGTAGTGGAATCGCAAGACTCGGTACTCTGCGAGTTTCCAAGCGATTACTTGCACAATAACGAGTCCAATGAAAATCAATGGCAATCCGGTAGTTTAACATTGAAACCGGATTGTCCCTGTCCTCAATCCGGTTTCATAGACATAATTGTTAAATTTAACCGGATTAACCCGAATCGTCACAAACCGAGACAATCCGGTTTCAATCCGCTAAAGCTAAAGCCGGATCATGGTCAATCCGGTTCAACCTAACATGGCTGTCTATGTAGCCGGATTGTCCCCAATTAGTTTGAACAATCACATCGGTTCATGGATACTCACTGTCAGCAGTGAGTCTTATGGCCCCTTTACATGCAGCTACAGGTAACAGGTTTTCCACAGGTGTATTACTGGCTGGAATGAAATCATGGAGACTTGGTTCTATCTTGTTGCTGTGTATAAATGGAACTATGTCTCCATGATTTCACTGCAACCAGTAAGTTACCTGTGGAAAACCTGTTACCTGTAGCTGCGTGTAAAGGGGCCATTAGGGATGAGCGACTCTACGACTCCTGTATACTGTATTCGGGACTCGCCGAATATATAATATGTAAATGTTCCGAGACAGCCTAGAAAAATGTGAAGATAGACCAGCATCTTAGCCGATCATACTTAGTAATGCCGCAGCCATGTTGGTTGTGGCATTACTACGATTGGCTGCTGTCCAGCGTGATGCCTATGTCATGTATTACTGGCATGGCTGTATATAAGCCATGCCCTCGCCATTTTGGGCACATTCCTGTGACAATCTGAGCTAGTGTAGGGCGAGTTGGAGACTTGGAGCATATCCTAGGGAGTGTCAGTCAGTGTAGGAAAACCACCTCAAGATTCCTCACATTTAACCCAACAGCTCTTGTGAGAGCTACCAGGACGGAGGAGTACTGTAGAGGACTGTAGGCAGGCAGACAGGCAGTAGCAGCCTTGCAGTGCCACACAGCACCGACCTCAGAGCTTAGCTTAGTCACTCAGCTTTCCTCAGAGCTGAAATCAGAAGCTGAGCTAATATTTCTTTTTTTCCACCAGATATTTTTGAGGTCATATTTACCCCTGCTGCGTTATTTTTTTCTGTGGCAGACCAGTGCGTTTCTGCTCTCCTACCAGCTAATAGCACGCACGCTACCTTAAAGCGGTGACGCAGACACCACCACATTCCATCTTGGTGATTGCTTGTGCGAACTAAATAATTTTTATAGGGAGAGTGCGTTGCTTCTCTACTAAGTGATAGCACGCACTTTACCTTAGAGCGTTGACGCAGACAGCACCACAGTCCATCTTGTGCTTGTTAGCCATTGGTGGGGGATGGTCACTGTCAGCTTGTTCTGCAGTGCAGCCGCAGTATGGATTTTGGACTTTGGGAACCGGGCAGGTTTTTTTCACCTGGTCCATTGAATCTGGTTCTATAGACACTCATGGTAAATTTGACCGGTTTGCACCGAACCAGGGAAATCCGATTTATAAACATTTCTTGTATTGTACCCAAAACCGGATTGTTCCGATCCTGGTAAATCTGGTTACATTTAACATTGCTGTGTATGGGACCGGATTGAACCGGATTTAACCGGATTGGTACAATCCGGTTTCACATTAAATCTTTATGCTTTTTAGCGACGGCTTCTAAACTATGATTAAATGAATTGCAAGTTGTTCCTCTGCTGCCAGACCTCTTTTTTCTCTTTATGGGGTCCAGCAGCAGAGGAATTACTCGCAATTACTTGCTTCCCAATTAATTTAAATTGGACTCGCTAGACTCGCAACGAGTAGCGAGTCCCGGACTCGTAAGAGTCTAGTGATTCCGAGTACCGTATATACTCGTGTATAAGCCGACTTTTTCAGCCCAAAAATTGGGCTGAAAAGTCTACCCCTCGGCTTATACATGAGTCATATACCGAATGTATGGGTGGGGGCAGCTCTGGGGGGGTGTCGGGGGCTGGAGCGGGCTAGCTGCAGGATGCAGAGGGATGCAGAGAGAGCGTGGAGATCTCCTGCTCCCGCTCATTTAATATGCACTGCCGCTGTCCATCACCTTGGTGCTGAAACAGCCCCAAGTTATGGACAGAGGAGCAGGCATACTATCTGCAGTCACCTCTGGCATCCAGGCTATGCTGTACCCTCCCCTGTCCCCCGTCACTCTTTATGCCCCCCAGCTGGCACACACACAGCCCCCCTGCATCCAGAATATGCCCCCGTCATTCTTCATGCCTCCCCAGCTGTCACACATAGCCCCCTCCCCCCGCATTAAGAATATGCGCCCCCATCATTCTTTATGTCTCCTGCTGGCGTGCACATAGCCCCCACATCAAGAATATGCCTGCCCCCCCCTGTCACTGTATATGCCAGGGAGCCGGCGTGCACATAGCCCCCACATCAAGAATATGCCTGCCCCCCCCGTCACTGTATATGCCCGGGAGCCGGCGTGCACATAGCCCCCACATCAAGAATATGTCTTCCCCCCTGTCACTGCATATGCCCGGGAGCCGGCGCGCACATTTAAAACAACATACTGTTAACTCACCCTCCAATGCGTGGTCCTTGCTCACAGCTCCTCTGTTGCTCTTCCTGTTTCCCGGCCATCAAATCATGTGACCGGGTATTACTGTGCGCCCGGTCACATGATTTGATGGCCGGGAAACAGGAAGAGCAACAGAGGAGCTGTGAGCAAGGACCGCGCATTGGAGGGTGAGTTAACAGTATGTTGTTTTAAATGTGCGCGCCGGCTCCCGGGCATATGCAGTGACGGGGGGGGCAGACATATTCTTGATGTGGGAGCTATGTGCACGCCGGCTCCCTGGCATATACAGTGACAGGGGGGCAGGCATATTCTTGATGTGGGGGCTATATGCATGCCGGCTCCCTGGCATATACAGTGACAGGGGGGGGCAGGCATATTCTTGATGTGGGAGCTATGTGCACGCCGGCTCCCTGGCATATACAGTGACAGGGGGAGGCAGGCATATTCTTGATGTGGGGGCTATGTGCACGCCAGATCCGGGGCATATACAGTGACAGGGGGGGCAGGCATATTCTTGATGTGGGGGCTATGTGCACGCCAGATCCGGGGCATATACAGTGACAGGGGGGGGCAGGCATATTCTTGATGTGGGGGCTATGTGCACGCCAGCTGAGGAGACATAAAGAATGATGGGGGCGCATATTCTTAATGCAGGGGGGGCTATGTGTGTGACAGCTGGGGAGGCATGAAGAATGATGGGGGTGGGCATATTCTGGATGCAGGGGGGCTATGTGTGTGCCAGCTGTGCTGGGAGCTAAATACACTGTGCTGAGGGCTGTATACACTGTGCTGAGGGCTGTATACACTGTGCTGAGGGCTGTATACCTGTGCTGAGGGCTGTATACCACACTGCTGGAGGCTGCATACCAGTGCTGGGGGCTGTATACCACACTGCTGGGGGCTGTATACCTGTGCTGAGGGCTGTATACCACACTGCTGGAGGCTGTATACCTGTGCTGATGGCTGTATACCACACTGCTGGGGGCTGTATACCTGTGCTGAAGGCTGTATACCACACTGCTGGGGGCTGTATACCTGTGCTGGAGTCTACCCTCGGCTTATACGCAAGTCAATACGTTTTCCCAGTTTTTGGGGGCAAAAGTAGGGGGGTCTATTATACACGGGTCGGCTTATACACGAGTATATACGGTAATTTAGGATTTGCTCATCCCTACTCCTCCTCTATGCTTCAAGGTGGGAACCAGGCATGTAGAGTCCCTCTGTTCACCTTTTCTGCGTTGCACAAAGACACAGTGGTTGGAACCAAAGATCTCAAACTTGGACTCATCAGACAAAAGCACAGATTTCCACTGGCCTAATGTCCGTTCCTTGTGTTCTTTAGCCCAAACAAGTCTCTTCTGCTTGTTGCCTGATATTAGCAGTGGTTTCCTAGCAGCTATTTTACTATGAAGGCTTGCTGCACAAAGTCTCCTCTTAACAGTTGTTGTAGAGATGTGTCTGCTGCTAGAACTCTTTGTGGCATTGACCTGGTCTCTAATCTGAGCTGCTGTTAACCTGCAATTTCTGAGACTGGTGACTCGGATGAACTTATCCTCTGCAGCAGAGTTGACTCTTGGTCTTCTTTTCCTGGGGTGGTCCTCATATGAGCCAGTTTCTTTGTAGTGCTTGATGGTTTTTGCAACTGCACTTGGGGACACTTTCAAAGTTTTCCCAATATTTTGGACTGACTGACCTTCATTTCTTAAAATAATGATGGCCACTCATTTTTCTTTACTTAGCTAGTTTTTTCTTGCCATAATACAAATTCTAACAGTCTATATAGTAGGACTATCAGCTGTGTATCCACCAGACATCTGCACAACACAACTGATGGTCCCAACCCCATTTATAAGGCAAGAAATCCCACTTATTAAACCTGACAGGGCACACCTGTGAAGTGAAAACCATTTCCGGTGACTACCTCTTGAAGCTCATCAAGAGAATGCCATGAGTGTGCAAAGCAGTAATCAAAGCAAAAGGTGGCTACTTTTAAGAACCTAGAATATAAGACATATTTTCAGTTGTTTCACACTTTTTGTTAAGCATATAATTCCACGTGTTCATTCATAGGTTTGATGCCTTCAGTGTGAATCTACAATTTTCATAGTCATGAAAACAAAGAAAACTCTTTGAATGAGAAGGTGTGTCCAGACTCTTGGTCTGCACTGTATATATATATAACTAACTGTTGGAGCTGTACTGCAGAGAGTTAGTTTTGTCATCCTTCAGGTTAATTTGTATTCTAGTCTTTTCTGTACTTTTCCTAATTCCCTGATGACTAAAGCAAACAAAAGAGAGATCTTTCTAAAATCAAAGTAAGGTGTTTGTTTAGTACACCTATCCTAAGGTGCTCTACTACCTGCCAGTGCCTAGTGTTTCCCTTCTCAGAAGCTAAACCACAGCTGAAATTAAGAATACAAAAGGTGTTGAATCAAATTCAAGCATTAAATTAAGCTTTCTCAGTAAAACTACCCTAATGTGTTCATCCAACTATCAACATTATTCTATGGAATAAATGTATGATCTGGGGGAAGTCCCATGACTTGGAGCACTACTGATGATCCAAAGGATAGGGAAGCGGTACAATACAAGGTCTACGGTAGTCGTAGCACTGTTATTCGACCATTGCTCTTATAGACAGTGAATAGGTTGTGGTCATCAATGCAATCTACATTTCTTTTCACACGGAAGACACTGGGCACCTATTATCAGGAAAGGTTGAAACTAGGGATGGGCGAATCTACTCGCTAGGACTCGTTACTCTGCGAGTAATAGTGGAATCGCAGGACTCGGTACACTGCGAGTTTCCAAGCTATTACTCGCACAGTAATGAGTCCATCATCCCTCCACCCCCCTGCAGCCTCCCCACCACCTGATCCTAAGTTAGGAACGGGCGGGGGGAGCAGGGCCACAGGACTCAGGCGGGAAAGCCGGCTGTGAAATTAGCTCCTCCTCTGAGTCCTGACCAGGGGTCGGCTTTGGGGGGTGAGTGCACCGGACCGGCCGGCTACTTACCGCTGCCTCCGCCACCGCCGGCCGCAGACTCGCTCCCTGCCTCTCTGCTTCTGCCTCCGGAGATTCCCGAGCAGTGACAGAGCAGGGAATAAATTAACTTCCGTCACCGCTCGGGAATCTCCGGAGGCAGAGAGAGTCGGGCTGACAGCAGGGTTCAGCTCAAGTCATAATGACCTGAGCTGAACCCTGACTGTTTAGTCAGCTCTCAGCTCTGCTACATCCCTGTGTGTCTAAGCACAGACAGGGATGTAGCAGAGCTGAGATTGCGTTTTGGACTACGTGGGACGGAAGAGGATTTTTTAAATAAAGATGGAGTCCCAAATTGTGTTCTGTTTTATTTCTAATAAAATTATTTTTCTCAGTGTTGCGTTCTTTTTTCTATTGATTACTGGAAATTCATGGCGGTCATGTCTAATATTGTCGTGACCGCCATAAATTTCGGGCTTAAGGCCAGCTAATAATAAAAAGCTGGCCTTAACCCCTTTATTACCCAGTGAGCCACCCGGCACCAGGGCCACTGGAAGAGCAGGGTTCAGCGCCAGAAAATGGCCCTTCAATGAACGCGCCATCTTCTGGGGTGGCTGCAGGCTGCAATTTGCAGTGGGGGGTGCCCAGAAAGCTTGGGCCTCCCTGCGCTGTGGATTCCAGCCCCCAGCTGCTTACCTGTACCTGGCTGGACATAGAATTTGCGCGGAGTCCCACGCATTGTTTTTTTATTATTTCATGAAATTCTTGAAATAATAAAAAAAAGGGGGCTCACCTATATTCTTGTGTCCGGGCAGGTACAAATAGGCACCTGGGGGTTGGGGGCAGCCCGTCGCTGCCTGCTGGATCCGGCTGGTTACAGAAATACGCCCACGTCATTTTTTTTTCTGAAAAATCAATAAAACAATCCTAAAAAAGGGACTGCATCTCTATTAACCCCTCGACCATGGTCCAGGGGTTAATAAAGATGCAGTCCCTTTTATTTATATTGTTTTATGGATTTTTTTTTAATCTTTATTTAAAAAATCCTCTTCCGTCCGACATAGTCCAAAACGCAATCTCAGCTCTGCTACATCCCTGTCTGTGCTTAGACACACAGGGATGTAGCAGAGCTGAGAACTGACTAAACAGTCAGGGTTCAGCTCAGGTCATTATGCCTCCGGAGATTCTCGAGCAGTGACGGAAGTTAATTTATTCACTGCTCTGTCACCGCTCGGGAATCTCCGAAGGCAGAAGCAGAGAGGCGGGGAGCGAGTCTGCGGCCTGCGGCGGCGGAGGCAGCGGTAGGTAGCCGGCCGGTCCGGTGCACTCACCTCCCACCCCCAAAGCCCACCCCTGGTCAGGACTCAGAGGAGGAAGCGGCAGTGAGCAAATTTCACCGCCGGCTTCCCCGCCTGAGTCCTGCGACCATGCTCCTGCTCCCCCCGGTTCAATCCATTTTTTTTTTTTACTATTCTTTAAAAGCCAGCGGCTTTTTGCCGCTGGCTTTAAAAGAATAAAATGGGGAATTGCAAGTTTTTCCTCTGCTGCTAGACCCCTTATAGGGTCCGGCAGCAGAGGAATCGCTGCAATACTCGTTCCCCATTCATTTACATTGGACCCGCTAGACTCGCAACGAGTAGCAAGTCCTGGACTCGGACTTGTCAGAGTCTAGCGATTCCGTGTAATTTAGGATTCGCCCATCTTTAGTTGAAACCCACAATACGTGTCCAATATCATTGGTGGAATAATCTCTTTGTGCTATTTTGTGAGGGAGATAACTAAATTCATTAGATTATAACAAATCTGTGGTTTTACTAGTGAAAGTTTAAAATCCCCTTCATTCATAGTGCTTTTAAAAAAATTCTCTGTCTAATATTGTAATAAAATATTGTTCTACAATGTCCTAATGCCTTTTTGTACTAACCTTTACTTACTGAATAATTCAAAGATAAGCACTCACAAAAACAATAAATTATTTAGGAATGCACAAACTATCTATGTTCCTGTTTACCAGTTTCAATCACTGTAATATTTTTAGACATTATATAAATAGTAACCAAATCGTATGATATTATGGAACATTTATTAAAGCTAATAAAGTTATTTCAACTAATTATCAAATATGTAACAGATTAGTAAAAAAAAACTTAGATCACTAGGTTTTATTCATATCTTATCCATTTGTTTCTGAGCAAAATCCTGAATTAATTGTCAACCATTTTTTATGTACGTATGATTAATAAGAGACAAACTCATTTTTCATTGGCCTCCCTGAACACATTGCATCTGGCAATGTTATTGTAAAAGTTTAAGCACTGCATCTCAATTAAACATACACATTTACATAATAAATGTTTATGATTTTGGCTGTATACCATTAATTAACCACTGAGTTATTTCTGTCTGTTAATAATAAATTTAAAGCATGCTAATTCAGTTTTCATTTAATGTTGAACTGTTTTGGTAACTATAATGAATATTTAAAAAAAATAAGGGAAAATAAATTGCACTGCAGGCCGTACAAACATTTATTACAATATTCTGAAAAGTAACTATTCACGAACGCTACATCAATGTTATCATTACCAACTGAGTATTAAAAGAGGTGGTCCAAAGGCCAAATTCATTTTTCTTAAAATATCTATCTATTAAGTGCCATATTCTAATCTAATTTCTAACATATTTTCTTTAAAAAATCCCTGTCCTTCCCTAACTGCACTAATTGCATTGCTGTTGTATTTTTTTACCGATTTCATGTGCATGTGTACATAAAAATGGGATTTCCTGAAGTCTTTTTTCTAAGCTAAACAAACCATACTTTTTCAACCTCTAAACATAGGAGGTCTGAACAGTAGAACAGTGTAACTCATCTCCATAATTTGATACATTTTCCTGAAGATGTTTTGCAGCCAAGCAGGAGTTCTGATTTAATGCTCCAGCAATCCTACAAACAGCTTTCACTGAAATTTTGCTTGGTCTTCCAGATTTTATCTTGACCTCCACTGTTCCTGTTAACTGCCATTTCTTACTGGCAATTCAAACTGAGTAAAGCGCATCTTGAAAATGCTTTGCTGTCTTTTTACAGCCTTTTCCTGCTGTTTGAGCCTAAATAATTTTAGTTTTCAGAGTGCTAGGAAGCTGCTTATGGTTCAAAATTAGAGGAAGCTTGGTTTTCATTAAGGTGTATAATTTGCATCACCTGGCCTTTCCTAATGATAATACTGAAGAAGCCATAACCCTATCAGCTTAATTAAGGTCTGAAAACTTTTTCAAAGCTAATTGAGCATAGAAATCTCCAAGAGTGCGCAAACTTTTGCATCGGCCAATTTTTTTTTTTGTAGATTTTAAATGTAAAAGATTAATTTTTTATTCCTAAAATACAAAGGAAATTTGCCATATTTAACTTTACACCTTTGAAACATCATTTCATCTTCAACTTGCTTTACTGTTCACAATTCATTTTGAACAATGGTGAAAAAAACTTTAATATGACACAATACAGGGACATGAGACAAAAATGCATAATTCGCCATATGCTAAATAACTGCATGTCATATTTAGGTATCACATAGCCAAGATAATGGGCTGTAAAATGAAGAAAGTCTCAGGCTCAAGGCAACAGTGAATTGTGAGAAATGGAGCCTGATAGTCAAATGATCAATACATTGTTACCCTTTTGCTCATCAGCATAAAATTTTAAATATTTGATTATTGATTAAAAACTGGAAGGAAAAAAATCGCAAAATACAGTCTTATCTGGTATAAAATCTAATCAAGCTAGGATTAGAAATCGCTCATCTTGTGCAGTTGTGAAAGTCACAACTAGAGATGAGCAAAGTTTCCCCAAGCATGTTTGCCAGTTTTTTTTTTGAACCATCGTTTTTATTGAGAATAAATCTTTACAAGAGAAAAAATCAAAAAGCAAAATGCAGTTATTGTCAATTGTAACAACAGTAATTAGATATAAGAATGACCGCATCTCAATAATCTCACAAATTTTAACACTTTGGTAACAAAGAAAATAAGAAACCCTTTCATCCCTCCCCCTATTGTTTAATCGTCATTTATTACTATTTGGTTGATTATGCCTAGCTAAAACATATATTAATTATAGAAATTAATTATAGAGTTAAATGCTACCTCTCAATTTGCCTAGTGTACCTTTCAAATCCTCTAAAGCAGGGGTCTCAAACTCCAGGCCTCGAGGGCCGCACACAGTCCAGGTTTTCAGGATTTCCTTAGAATTTGACAGTTGGTCATTTGAATACCAACTGTCAAATGCTATGGAAAACCTGAAAACCTGCACTGTGTGCGGCCCTCGAGGCCTGGAGTTTGAGACCCCTGCTCTAAAGCATACCACTCTGTGTGTTTGTAAGGTGTCATAAATCTTTCTATCTCTACATCTGATAACGTTTTCAGAATAAATGGTTTCCATTTATGGAAAAATGTATGGGTCATTTTGGTAGGATTTCTAAGTGTCTCCATGGATTCAAGTTCCAAGGATCTCCTGAGCATACTTCGTACTATTTCAATTAAAGGGACAGCTTCCTGGAGCCAGTGTAACAAGAGTTGTCTCTTGGCCACAAGAGATATTGTGTGAAATAGGACATGTATCTGCCCACCCGTTGTGGTAGCAGCTGAGTAGTGGAACAGCCATAACATCGGATCATCTCTACATTCCACAGGAAATAATCCCGAGGCAAGAATTCCCACCTCCTTCCAATATTTTTGTGTTTCCGTGCAAGACCAAATCCCATGTTCAAGATCAGTCATGGGAGCTTTACATTTAGGGCACTCTACCCATCTTTCACTATTGGCTGGAGAAAGTGGAATATTGAAGCCTTTGATAGTACCATGTATTAGTCTATACTGAGTATCCCTCCATTTTTCATTTATAATATGTTTCCTTACTAAGTCCCATCCTTTTAGTATATTTTAAGTTAGATCTGGATCAGTGTAATGTTTCTTCCATATGGAAAATAGTTTATGGGACATCAGGGGTTTGAGCCTTTTTTGTAGCTTACTATACAAGGTGGTTATAGATATGTCATTGGGGGTAATTCCCACTAATGCTCCCCACTCGCTTCCTTCTATTTCTGCCTTAACATTACGTAAACAGGACAGGAGATGTCGCTGAATTTGTAAACACGGCAACCAATGGGACCCCGGGAGGTTAAATTTGTTTAGAATTTCAGGACTCGTCAACCATCTCTTCTCCCCCATGTGCATAAGGTCTCCTAGAGTTTTTACACCCCTCTCCCTCCATGTACGAAATAACAGATTGTCAGCCCCTTGCGGAAAGGATGGAGCGGCCCAGGGGTTCAAAATTTTAGAAATCTGTCACGAAAGATTCATTTTTTTCCTCACTGCCTTCCAAGTCATCACTGTGACCTCAGGGGAAATGGTGTATCAGTGTCCGCGCTGCTGAAATCCCAAGAAAACGATCCGGAAACCATATGTAGGTTGCATCAATCATCCATTTATTCCTTTCCTACGCGTTTCAACACTGTCCTAGTGTCTTCCTCAGGGATATCCCTGAGGAAGACACTAGGACAGTGTTGAAACGCGTAGGAAAGGAATAAATGGATGATTGATGCAACCTACATATGGTTTCCGGATCGTTTTCTTGGGATTTCAGCAGCGCGGACACTGATACACCATTTCCCCTGAGGTAACTTCTGGATGATTCCCACGTGCATGTGGAAGGTGGAAGTCCTGCAGCTGCATTTAATGCCAAATGCTTTTACACCAGTTGTGGGTCTCACAACTGTGCTAGGTGAGTGAATTCATACCCACCGCATACATTAGTGTCACTAGTGATAGGGCACTATTGCGCCTCTTGTTCCCCCCCCTATTTTTTTACTTTGAAGTCATCACTGTGTCTCTACAAATAGATGTGCACTTGATTCTTGGGGGCAGTGTTTTCAGTGAGAAATGCAACAGAGCCGATAGATCCCAAGGTTTGGAGAACTCTCCCTCAAGGGCCAAATCAGAGAACTTGGAGGTATTGTTGATCCAGTCTAGGACATTTCTCATGACGCATGCCAAATTATAACCCCTAATATCTGGGACTCTCAGTCCCCCTCTTCTCTTGCCTGCATTAGGGTAGTTAGTTTAATTCTGGCTTTTTTGCCTCCCCACAGGAATTTGGAAAATGCCGTATTCAGTCGCCTAACATCTGCGTGTTTTAGCAACATTGGAATCGTCTGGAGCGGATAGAGTACTCTTGCGAAGCTAACCATTTTGATCAAGTGAGATCGGCCCAGCAGCGACAGGGGAAGATTTTTCCAGCATTCCAATTCTCTTTCTATTTTTTTTATTATTGGAATTAAATTCAATTTATATATCAGTTCAGGTGTTCTAGCCAGCTGAACTCCTAGATATTTCAAGTTATTTTTGGCAACAGGGATACTGCATAGTGTGTTTACAGGTCTATTGTGACTCCCATTTTTGAGGAAGAGAATTTGACATTTGTCTCTATTTAATATGAATCCTGATAGTGTCCCTATTTTTTCTATGGTGTCTAGGATTGTTTTAAGGTCTCTTAGGGGGTGTTGCACAAATAAAATAATGTCATCGGCAAAAAGGGACAACTTAACTTCCTTTTCTCCTACTCTAAGGCCTTCATGGGTGTTCTGAGCGGATAGATATAATGCCAGTGGCTCTATCGCTAACTTAAAAAGAAGAGGCGACAGCGGGCAGCCCTGGCGAGTTCCCTTCTCCAGTGTAAATGTTTCCGACAGAAATCCCGGAATGCTAACACATGCCTTCGGGTTACTGTATAAAGATCTTAAAAATTGGCGAAAGGGCCCCTCCAAGCCGATAGCGTCCAGGACCCAATCCAGCCATGGCCACCTCACATTGTCAAACGCTTTCTCCGCATCGAGGGTGACCATGGCTGGATCTCCCACCCCGTCCCTCCCACTATGTCTTGTTACATCAATGAGTAGCATAGCTCTCCTAATGATGGTAATTGTCGACCGACCTCTTACAAAACCTGATTGATGTGGTTGAATCAATCTCGGTAGAATCGATGCCAGCCTATCCGCTAAAATTTTTGACAGAAGTTTTAAATCTTGGTTTATCAGAGAGATAGGTCTATAACTAGATGGGTCCGATGGAGGTTTGCCAATCTTGAGAATCAATTTTATGTGGGCCATATTCATTCTCTCTGGAATCGGAGAGCCTCTCAATATGGAATTGTATAGTTCCATCAAAACAGGAGAAATCTGATCTTTTAGAACTTTAAAAAAGGCCCCATTGAAGCCATCAGGTCCCGGTGCTTAACCAGGGTTTAGTAGATTAATTGCCATTTTTATTTCATCTGATGCGACGGGACTATTTAAATAAAGTTTGTCATCTTCTGTCAGGCCAGGCATATTGATGGAGTTCAGCCATGAAACATCTGTCATTTTACTAGTGTTACTTTCCCTATATAACGTTGCATAATGTTTTCCTAGTGCTGAACAGGCAGTAAGGTGCACTACTAGATGTAGAATATCCCAATAAGGGTCAGGGGTGCTGCTTTGTCAACAAGCAAACCGTATATCGTAGAGAAAGAATTGACAAATTCAAGTAGCAGCACACCACCACAGAAAATGTATAGAAAATCAATAAAGCTTTTTTATTTAGGACGGAACAACAAACATTTAAAAACAATTTAAAAACATGAACGGACCATAGTCCACAAGGAAATGAGACCCCTGTGATTTGTCAATCATATATCACAATACCAGTCTCCTGTAATTGCATGAAATAATGCACATCAGTAATAATGCAAAAATATACATATGTATATATGGTTATTGCATAATGATTCCCATTATATAGACATAAATCAGGAATTAACCACACATAGTATATATAAAGATCAACAAGAAGTGCAATGTTATAATTGCCTGGCAGACAGGTAAAAGAATCCCTTAAGCAATAGAACAAACCCCACACTACAAATGTGTAAATCACACAAAGGACGCACAGCTGGATGTGACAAGCACCCAAAATGGACAGGCACAATGAACTGAATACAAGGTCTCACACTGTGGAACAAGGAAATGGAGCTTATCTCACCAGTGACCTATCTGTCCTAAGTGCTGGGGGCCCCAACGCGTATCGCCGCTGTAAAGCGGCTTCGTCAGGGATACGCGTGGGATCCGGGCCCCCTGTTCCTTATACATCACGATCCCTGACGCTGGGCTTCCCCACATCACTCTGGCTGCACACCTGTAGCTGGAGGACGTGCACAGACTGCGGGCGCACAGCACTTAGGACAGATAGGTCACTGGTGAGATAAGCTCCATTTCCTTGTTCCACAGTGTGAGACCTTGTATTCAGTTCATTGTGCCTGTCCATTTTGGGTGCTTGTCACATCCAGCTGTGCGTCCTTTGTGTGATTTACACATTTGTAGTGTGGGGTTTGTTCTATTGCTTAAGGGATTCTTTTACCTGTCTGCCAGGCAATTATAACATTGCACTTCTTGTTGATCTTTATATATACTATGTGTGGTTAATTCCTGATTTATGTGTATATAATGGGAATCATTATGCAATAACCATATATACATATGTATATTTTTGCATTATTACTGATGTGCATTATTTCATGCAATTACAGGAGACTGGTATTGTGATATATGATTGACAAATCACAGGGGTTTCATTTCCTTGTGGACTGTGGTCCGTTCATGTTTTTTAAATTGTTTTTAAATGTTTGTTGTTCCGTCCTAAATAAAAAAGCTTTATTGATTTTCTATACATTTTCTGTGGCGGTGTGCTGCTACTTGAATTTGTCAATTCTTTCTCTACGATATAATGTTTTCCTAGTATCTGGGAAATTTTTTTGGGATCAGACCAAAGTTTGCCGCGCTTATCAGCAATTGTTAGTATAGATGTGGTTGGTCTCCTACCCCTTGCTAGTCTCGCCAGTAGACGCCCGGCCTTATCACCATCTCTATTCAATTCTATTTCCAGATGGTTTCTATATAGTTCTTCCCTTCTAGCTGCCCAAGTATCAAACGACCTCTTTGCCAATAACCAATTATCTCTATCTGCCTCACCCATAGTCTCTTTATATGTGAGATACATCTCTCTCACTTTGGTGCTGGCTAAAATATATTTTTCTTTGACTTGTTTTTTCAATTTAGCGCTGTGAGCCATGATATGACCCCGCAAGACCGTCTTTGCAGTTTCCCAGAACAATCCTGGAGTAGACACATGAGCTGCATTGTTTGTATGAAAATCAGACCACCATTCTTTAAGCAGTTTACCAAAATTCTCATCTCTTGTCAAAGTATCAGGGAACCTCCACAAATAATCTGTTCCCTTGGGGAAGACATCTTTGGTCTCAAGTATCATCGGACTATGGTCGGATATGACCATGTCTCCCAACTCCGCCTCCATCACTCTCTGAAACAACAAGGTCGAGGTGAAAAACATATCCAGTCTCGACCATGTTTTATGAGCATGAGAAAAGTGGGTAAACTCCCTTTCAAGGGGATGTAATGTGCGCCATGTATCCACCAGACTGCAATTGGTGAGCAGATTCTCTAACAGACTTGGTCTTGAAGAAGGTCTATCATCACCTCCCGAAAAACCTATCACATCTTCCCTCTTTCTATCTTCCATCTCATTAAGCACCCAGTTATAATCTCCCCTAGTATTTTGTTACTTTCTTGGTCTATCAGAATTTGGTCGGTCAAGCTTTGAAAAAAGGGTTTTTGTAATGTATTCGGGGCATAAATATTATACAGACTATAGGTGACATTTTGGATCTGAATACACATATGATATATCATATGCCCCTTATCATCTGATGATGAGGATAGTATTTTGTGGGCAAGGTTTTTACTAATAAGGATCATGACTCCAGCTTTCCTGTCATCAGCCCCTGAGCCGTACACCTCCCCCACCCATAGTGTTTTGAGTCTAAAGAAGTCAGTTGGAGCGAGGTGCGTTTCCTGTAGCAACGCCACATCAGCTCCAAGTCTCTTGAGGTGACGAAGAACCATCATACATTTGGCCAGGGATCGTAGACCCTTAACGTTCCACGAAATCCATCTCACCATCTCTGCTGTGTGAAAGCGATTTCAAATGATAGGTGTGTGGTATATTTCTTGAATGTAGAGTAGTAATGCATCTGATCATATCTACTTAGGCAGATGGCAGCATAAGAGGGCATCAAATATGTCAGTGTTAGCAAGGCTGTTTTTTCTCCCCTGTTTTTAAAACTTCCCCCAACTTTTCTTCCCCCCTCATTCTCTCCATCTCCATCCTTAAGTCTTGTTGACTTCGCTTTTTTCTTGCTGGCTGAAGCAAGAAGCTCTGCCCTCCTCCTTCACTTAAATATCCGATAATACTATCTATAATATGGTCCATGACCCCAAGAACATAAACAAGAAATTATTAACGTCCTTCATTGTTGGAAAGTGAAATACTATCCCCATGCTTAACAGGTAGAAAAACCTCACAGAACCTCTCATAAATAGTAGGTATGTAACTAGCCCAACTTTTAACATTCCCCAACCCCCACCCCTTCCCCCCGCCGTCCACAAATCATCGAATCTAAGAAGAAAAAGAAAAAAAAAAAAAGGGGGGGTGAAGAAGAAGGGGGAGCATCTCGACATTGTAAATCTCCTTCTCCATCCTTTTGAAAAGGCGGATCCGTATCAAATTATATCCAAAATATGTGGATCGCCCAGGTCAGTGGTGATCAGCATTAACGCAGGTGGTCGCCGCTCAAGGTTGATCAAAGGGAGAAGTATCTTCATGCCTCTGTCTCACTCCAATCAAGTGGGTTGACCCGTTTTTCTCCTGCTCCATCTGGACGCGGGCTGGCGTTGTTGTCCAGGAGACTGCATCTTCTCTTGGGAGCTTTGTGGCAAAGATTCTGACCGCAGTCTGTATGTCCGTGATGATACAGTTACACTATCTAATCCTCTTTCCGGTACATGAGTTTCTCCCACTCCTCTTGGGCTACTCGAATTCGACCCATTTCTGTCCGGCATGGTGTTTTTTTTTTCATTAATTGACTTCATAGCCTCTGCAGGGTCTGTGAAAGACTGCCAATTTTAAATTCGGCACGAAGATTCCAGATTTGGTTAGCGATCAGAAACCTGAGCTTTTTTCAAAAAAATCAATAAACGTGGCTTTGTTCGGAAAAAAGAGTTTGAAATTTAAAATGACCCTAAAACTTTCCCTGTTTTTTTTGGGGTCAAAACGCTCACCGGAAGACCCGTTGTTTGGGAACAACACCTAACCTTATTTTAGGAGTGTCCCTCTATCAGGTCTACTGGCTTGTATCAAGCTGGAGAAGTTTTGGAGCTTTAAATGAATCTTCTTAAGCTTCCTGGAGTTTGCAGGTGTCTTGATACCTGCAGTGTGTAAATTTTGGAAACAGTGTCACATTTGGCAGCTGCTGTGAAGTCCAGGAAGCTTACAATGTCCGTAAAATATCAATTTATTTTTGGGAATTTTTTTATTTTATTTTTTTATTACATTATTTATTTTTATTATTATTTTTTATTTTTTAGTGCAAACCTTTATTATTGCAGAGGGTCAGCAGCGTGCGATGCCATCTCTTACAATTATGTGATAGCAATTCGTATAACAATAGCATATGGCCATTTCATGCTTCACATACATGGTTTTGTAAGTCTGTTCACATTCATGAAACATCATACTATGGATATTGTTTCTTGAAAATGGGCAATCAATATTTCATGTAATTGTATTTTTAGTTTACAAATTACATTATTGTCATGTGCACAAGTGTGTTATATGTATAATTCATATTAAACTTGTCCTTGTTGCCCACTAGTCTTATTCAGCATTTCAGATGAATTGGTGAATGGTGGCCTGCATAAATGTTTTTGTTTTCATCATTATTCCTCCTCCAAATATGTCAGGCTTCAATAATTACTGCACTTTACCGTAACATAGGTTTTACCTTGAGACATGGGTAATTGGATAAGTGAGTGATTTTGCTTCTGCAGTTGACTCCATGGAAGGGTTAATGAGGAGCTAGGCAACAAGATTATGCAAATAGTAATATCCTGTAATGATTGTTTGTGTCTGACTCCTGACACTTGAAGAGGGGGGTCCTAGGCAAAGCAAAAAGGCATCACCATGGAGCTCAGGGAGTCAGTACCACTTTAGCAGTGCAGTATCATACAGTTAGTCAGTCAGCTACACTCTGCTACAGGTGTTGTGCTGTTTGCTACCGAGTAACTGCAGTACGCAATTTGGTGATGAATCCCTTGCAAGATCCCTGATCTTGAGGAGGTCATCTTTCTTATCACTCCTGTGGCAATGGGTGCTTGTTTTGCCAAGTAATTAAAGGGCTCAGATATGACGTTAAAGAATGCAATTCATTTTTATTGTAACAATTACAGAAAATATGAAATAGTGATTAAATGATTACAGAAAATAGAAAATAGTGTGATATTGCATACACTTTTGCATAATATAAATCAGAAAGGTAAAGTACCTAAATTACACACTACACAGAAATATAAATCACAAACTTAAAATGCATACATTGCACAATACACAGGAAAATCTTTACCAGAAGGGACACAGAGCACCGGTCCGGTACACATTAGCTGTGAGAAGCAAAACAGCAAAGACAGAGAAACATCAGTCACGCTTTTGGGGGGAAGGCACCCTAGAGTGGAACCACTGGGCTATGGTACCGAACTCTCCTGGGTGAGCTGGTCCTAGTTTACCCAACCCCTATACAGGGATTGTCAGGGGCAAGCCCAGGGGGTCTAAATACCACAGCTGCTAGTACCAGGGGGGCGGCTTGTAAGGTTAGCCTATGCTATGGCACAGCTAAGGATTCCGGGATAATGGTGCTACGGGGGAAGAGCACAGCAAGGGTTCCAGGAAACAGAGAACAAGGCTAGAAGAACAGGAATGGTGCTACCGGGGAAGAGCACGGCAAGGGTTCCAGGAATCAGAGTGCAAGGAAGGCCTGACCAACAGTCAGCAAGGCAGAAGCAAACTGACTTAATAATCAGTCACCTCCCACCAGTGGAGGTGGCCTGATATACCAAAGGAAGAGCAGCTATTGGTCAAGGGGAGTGTTAGGTTGGACCATGCTGGCCCTTAGAGTCACAGGGGAGGAGTGCACCTAGTGGGCCGCTGATTGGTCACATGATCACGACCATTGTAATGTGCTCATGTGTGAGCCCGGTGGTCAGCTGACAGGAAGGGAACCCGGCGACGGCTCCGAGACACAGTACGCCCAGACGCTGGATGCCCAGTCGGCAGAGGGACAGAGGATGCCGACTCGGGAGAGGTGAGCTGGGGAGCGGTGCCAGGGGACCTAACAACATCCTAATATCCACTTTGTGACATGAGCATCCCCTATAGCTCACAGGTCAACAGGCTTCTGACTACATTGTTATCTTCACCAGCTTATACATCATTTGAAAACAAATGCTTGTGTAACAAAATTTACACAAGCTCTAACAATCTATTTGTCCAATATATCCTGTTTTCTTTTAAAATACTTTTTGCTCCAAAAATGCACTTTGTCTTATTTTCAGGGGATGTCTTATTTTTCCATCATCCCCTTGCAAACCCCAATATTTCCATGCAGCCCCCAATATCCCCATCATCCCCTTGCAGCCCCAATATTCCCATGCAATATTCCCCCCTCCGTCTTATTTTAAGGGAAACAGGGAAGTATCTGTCTTCTGAGTGGCCAGCTCATCAGATGTCAATCTGCACTGGCCAAATACGTCACTGGATGAAACATGCCAAAAGCTCCTGGGTAACAGATGTTTTTCCATACTATAATCACAGCATTTTCTCACTAGATATTGCCAAAAAAAAGCTATGTGGGAAGATAAACATCATACACTTTTCCCACTAAATGTTAATAACAAAACTATGCGACAATATAAACATGCATATTCCCACTAAATATTGCCTGGTGTTGGGGAATTTTACATACTGGATGATAAACATATACATTCTCACTAAATATTGATAAGAGCTATGTAATACTGTATCATACATGTACATTGCCAAGGGAACTATGCAGTCTCCAGGTGTTAGAGAAAGTTACAGAAGATACAAAGCTAAACTCTTACTGTTTAATATCTTAAAGGGGGTCTGTTAAAGAAGAAATATGAGCTAATATGAATTAAACTGTTAAAGGGATAAGCTACCAATATGGATCCCTGATAGACATTAACCTTTAGAACTACAGTGCTTCAGCAGCACCAGAACTGGAGCGGCCTGCAGAGGAGATGGACACCTATGTCATCTGGAGCTCCACTTCACTACCCAAATTTGGCCTCATGTGCAGAGAGGTGCGGATACAGTGCTCTGCTCCAATGCTAACGGAAGACCTCAGCTCATAGTCAGGTCCTCCTCTGGCTCACAGTCATATCGATGATGTTAATTGTCCTGAAGAAGAGGCCGTTTTCGCTTTGAAACACGTTGACAAATATATCAACGTTCATTCAGTCATCAATTTCATCTCTTTTACTTTGGCAGCGCAGGATTGTACCCCATTTTATATCTATTGATTTTACTAAATATTTGACTACAACAGAAGACAGTTTGCTGGGAAAGTTCTGGCGAGAGACAGAATAATGAATGTCTGCAGACAATAATGTGGCAGTGTGGTGGTTCCTTGTAATTTCCTTGCTTAATTTCAACAAATGAAGTTAAGAACACAAAATAAACCTTTGACTTAGTGTGTGCTGTCAAGAAGTGGGTGTCATATCCTTACCAGATTCTGCCCCATCAACATATGCTTCTGTCATGAGGCACCAGCGTATGCACTCTATAAGTTGTGCTGGTGATAGAGAAACTAGAGCCTTAAACTCTAAGGTTAAAGTTGCTGGTACCTTCAGTACTTAACACTCTGACAGAGAGGAGTTGTGTGTCCATGCTGTGCAGCTGATGTCATTAAATACTATCTATAGCCTACTAGACAACATCACACCCTAATTATATCTTCATCTTTCAGCTCACACTCTGTGAGCACCTCTGTGATTGGCTGTTGCAGTCAGACTCACGGTTCCACAATCTGGAAGGTGATTGTTCCACAATCTGGAAGGTGATTGTGATTGTGCTTGGTTGCCATACACGTTAGTATATAGCAACCAACCTGCCATTAAAGGGTGTTAAATAAATAAATAAATACATAGTTAAAAAATGCGTAGGGCTCTGCAGTGTTTTTGAGTCTAGCCAAGTGAAAGCTGCCACCCTCAGCTGCATAATTTTATCTTGGTAAAACTAGGCAGCTGAGGGCTGGTATTCTCAGCGGGGTGAGAGCCCATTGTGTTGGGGTCCTGCATGCTAAAGAATTTCAGCCCACAGCCACCCCTAAAAATAGCACATTCATTGTAGCACCATTTTTAGGCGCTTTACCGGGCTCTTCCTGCAGTCCTAGTGGTGGTGGCATGCTGGGTAATAAGGGGTTAACACCAGTTTTTTATTGCCATCTGGTATTAATCCCTGAGATTCTTTATGTCAGGCCAAGTTAGACCTGGCCCTTAAGAATCTCAAATAAATATTAAAAAAGATCGAATACAGAGAAAAGTTTTTTTATTGAAAAAAAAAAAAAAAAACACAGAGTCACTTAGTGACTCCATCTTTATTAACCCCTCCGTACCCTCGTACCCTTCCATGATCCTCTTTTTTTCTCTTCCTGGACAGGCTGATCTGCTACATCAGAGACCACAGGGAGGAAAAACACATCCACTCCCCGTGTTCGATGATCACTGAAGGACAGTGCTGAGACCTACGCTATAGAAAAGTGGTAAAGCGCAAGTCTCAGTGCTGTCATATAGTAAGTGGAGAGGTCACCGTTGGCATAGCAACAATGGTTACTATGGCAGCAGTGACTTCACAGCTTACTATATGGCTACATGCACACACACATAGTTTTGGCTGCGCTTTGTGAGGAACTGTTTTTGGTGTCGCAGCTACATCAAGACCTGATTTTCACAACATACAGCCTTGTGTGTGAATGCTGCTACACTCATTTCTCACCTTTCTGCACTCCGCTGGTGATCTGCAGTGATGTTCTCATCCTGGAGGCTGCAGTTATCGGTGTGTCAAGACACTGTGACCTCACCACTTAGTATATGACAGCGTTGAGACTTGTGTAATAGTAAAGCGAAAAAGCACACTTCTCAGCGCTGTCATATACTAAGCGCTGAGGTCACCGTTGACATAGTAACTGCTATGGCAATGGTAGCTTCACCGCTTACTATACTGTAGGTCCCAGCCTGTCATTGAGTTATCAGACACCACGGAAGAGGATTTGTTTTTTTTCCTCCCAGTGGTCTCTAATGTAGCAGAGCTGCATCTATCCAGGAAGAGAGAAGGAGAGGATTGTGGAGGGGTACGAGGATGGGGAGTTGGTAATAAAGATGCAGTCACTAGGTGTCTCTGTTTTTTTTTAATAAAATAATTTTTATCTGTTTGGCGACTTTTTTACTATTTATTTGAGATTCTTAATGGCCAGGTCTAACTTGGCCTGACATTAAGAATCTCAGGGCTTAATACCAGCTAGCAATACAAAGCTGGGGGTTAAACCCTTATTACCCAGTGTGCCATCGCCACCAGGCTGCTGGAAGAGCATGGTAAAATGTCTGGATATGGTGCTTTGATTAATGTGCTATTTTATTAAAAGTAGGGTGGAGCGCATGCATTTTTCTTGCCTGCCAAGGTAAAATTATGCAGCTGATAGTGGCTGCTCGCATCTGCTTTCACTGGGCTAGACTTACTTAAAATACTGCGAAGCCCCACACTTTTTTAAAACTATTTAACAACATGACGGCAGGCTGGTTGCCATACACCAATGTGTATGGAAACCAAGCAGAATCACTGTTCACATTGTGCAAATGCAGTCTGACGGCAACAGCCAATCACAGACGCGCTCACAGAGCATGAGCGTCTGTGATTGGCTGTTTGCCTGACAGTGCAGTGAATATGCAAGTAGCTTAATAGGCGGCCCCGGAAGTGATTAAGCGGGAGTCCGGGAACCGCAGCAGGAGTCTGGTAAGCCTTATCAACCTGTTTTTCTACCTACCAATCTTCACTAGGTTCAGTCACAGTTGTATGTTTGAACAGTATGCAGACAGAGTACATCATTTCTGTATACTGTTCAAATGCAGTGTGAGCACAATCTCATCCATCTCTACCTTTTCACAGCCCCCCAGACCTCACCCCTATTCAGTTTGAGCATCTTTTTTCCTTTGATTATATTGTGCCTGCCAATTATAGTAATGCCATTATCAAATATGAGCATGGTATTAGTATTACTGGCAAGCAATCCCTGTATATTAATTTGCTAAAAATCAGTTAGGAAACATGCTTTTCAGTTCACTCGAATATCACGAGTAAAATCTAAAAACTTGCCGAGTACCGAGTATCCCGAATACTGAACTATTTGTGCGAGTAGCAAATAGTAACAAGTATACTCACTCATCACTAGTTATGCTCCAACTCAAATTTTATACTGCGTACAATCTGTTTGAACATCCGATATTAAAGCTCAGTCCTCCCGGTCTACAGGCCACATCTTCATTTACAAGACATTAATTTGTGACCTCATTATCATCTGGACAGGGACAGGTGTATTTATGATGCAGACTTTGCTAGAATATATCCTGCATACTCGATTGAAGGAGGAAACTACCCTAAAAAAATTTAAGGTTGCTAATAAACATGCAAGAAAATTGAAACAAATAGAGTGTTTCGACGATAAGGTTGATTTAGTAATGGAGAAGGAAATTAAATATTTCTTAATTACCACCTTCAACCAGTCCGATAAATATATAAGGAACCTTTTTTTACCAAATATTGGCCCATAATATAAGATTACTCAATCCTTGCAAATTCTCTACCTGAAAAACCTAATATTATTTTACTGAGAAATATTAATTTAAAAAAATCACTTTGCACCTAGTAGGATTAAAACCATTAAATCCAATAAAATGTCTCTGATAGTGATTTCCTCCCCTGAAAAAAATCAAGGGTTCTCATCATTGTGGGTAAGCAAATACCTTAGTTGTGGTATGATGGGAAATTTCATCACTAATTATGTAAAATATTTACTGGAATGTCACTGCAACCCACCATATGTAGGGAAAAGCATCAAATCTCTCCATTATATGATGAACAAACATATACAGTATATAATGTATGTAAATTATCCATATTGTATCTAAACAATTTTTAATTGAGCACGTCAAAAATCCTAGTAACTTGAAATGAATAATAATAGAAGATATGCCAAAGGATATCCCAAAACGTTATCAAAGACTGATCACCAGAAAAACCTTTTGGATCTTTAAATTATCAATCCTATTTCTAGATGGGTTGAAGTAATGCATTGTAAATATTGGAAATACTATTTAAAGATCACTCGAGACCTAGAGAATGCATTTAGAATACTATCTGCGGGTCTTTTTTTTGCCCATGAGGGCCAGAATGTGACGGTTACAGATGAACCTTTCTCAAGCAGCATACAGTATCCCAGTATGTTCTTATACAAATTCAATTCAATTCAATTAACAAAATGCATACTGTCTCATAAGGTGCTTATGTGCTATAACCTATAAGTACATCATTTCATCAAGTAATAAAAATGTTTTCATCAAGAATGACACACCCATCTCATAGTACATTATTACTCCACCCAGTCAGACACTCAGCATCTTCCAGGTTCTATTGCACATGTGCAGTAATCCACCAATGAACTACAAGTGCCAGCCCAGACAATCGTTTCACCGCGCATGCGTTGTGTTACTTCTGGGATCGTGACTTGTTATCATCATATGCCACTCTCTTATTTCATCAGAGACATGCACACTTGCGCTTTACTCTTTTACAGTAAACTCTCCCCGCGGCCGGGCAGTATATGTTACCTCACACATACACATAATAGACAGCTCATGTGACTGACATCTGCCTTAATTCCCTATATGGCACATGTGTTGCACATTGGCTGTTTTTAATCAGATGGTTATTTTTGGAATTTAAGATAGCACATGTATGAGGCGAGTTGTGTGAGGTGATTTGTGCACATCTGTGTCTGTCTGTGTGGTGTGTGTCCCTGGGGTCTGTGTGTGTATCTGTGGGGTGAGTGCATGTGTCCCTATAGGGTGTGTAAGTGTGTGTCCCTGTGGGGGGGTATGTGTGGTGTGTGTGTGTCTCTGTGTTGTGTGTGTCTCTTTGTGGTGTGTGTGTCCCTGTGGGGTGAGTGCATGTGTCCCTATAGGGTGTGTATGTGTGTGTGTCCCTGAGGGGTGGGTGTCTGTGTGGTGTGTGTCTCTGTGTTGTGTGTGTCTCTTTGTGGTGTGTGTGTGTGTGTTTGGGTACGTGGTGAGTATCCAATGTTGGGGCTCCACCTTAGCTGTTACTCTTTGTGTGCATGTGGTGTGTATACATGTCACCGTGCGTGGTGAATATCCCATGTTGGGGCCCCATCTTAGTGACTATATGCTGGTATATGCTGTTAGTCTTTGGTGCTGTCATTAAGCCCCTCTCATTCACAACTGTCAACTGGCAACTGTCACTTTTTCCCATTATGTAGATAGGGGCAAAATTGTTTGGTGAATTAGAACGAGCAGGGTGAAAATTTCACCTCACAACATAGCCTATGATGCTGTCGGGGTCCAGACGTGTGGCTGTGCAAAGTTTTGTGGCTGCAACTGGCAGCTGTCAATTTTCCTCCAACACTTTTCCTTTCACTTTTTCCCCATTATGTAGATAGGGGCAAAATTGTTTGGTGAACTGGAATGCGCAGGGTTAAAATTTCGCCTCATAACATAGCCTATGACACTCTCTGGGTCCAGACGTGTGACTGTGCAAAATTTTGTGGCTGTAGTTGCGACGGTGTAGATGTCAATCCCGGACATATATACACACATACACACATTCAGCTTTATATATCAGATATGGTACATTTGTTTCTCTTGTAGTTTTGCTGCTTATTAATCAAATTATATTTTTGACGGATAATACCAGGCGATTATGTGGCAAAGTTAGTGTATGTGTGGTGAAATATGTGCAGAGGGTGGTATATGTGTTCAAGCACATGGTAGTGTGTGGCGCATTTTGTGTGTGTGTGTTCACATTACCCGTGTGTGGTGTGTATCCTATGTCGGGGCCCTACCTTAGGAACTGTACGGTATATACTCTTTGGCACCATCGCTCTCATTCTTTAAGCCCCCCTTGTTCACATCTGGCAGCTGTCAATTTACCTCCAACACTTTTCCTTTCACTTTTTCTCCATTATGTAGATAGGGGCAAAATTGTTTGGTAAATTGGAATGCGCAGGGTTAAAATTTCGCCTCACAACATAGCCTATGATGCTGCTGGGGTTCAGATGTGTGATTGTGCAAAATTTTGTGGCTGTAACTGGCAGCTGTCGATTTTCCTCCAACACTTTTCCTTTCACTTTTTCCCCATTATGTAGATAGGGGCAAAATTGTTTGGTGAACTGGAACTCGCAGGGTTAAAATTTCGCCTCACAACACAGCCTATTACGCTCTCAGGGTCCAGACGTGTCACTGTTCAAAATTTTGTGGCTGTAGTTGCGATGGTGTAGATGCCAATCCCGGATATACACACATACACACACACACATACACACATTCAGCTTTATATATTAAACTGGTGTGTTTCCCTGGGGTGTGTGTATGTGTGTGTCCCTTTGGGGTGAGTGTATGTGTCCCTATAGGGTGTGTATGTGTGTGTGTCCCTGTGTGGGGGGCTGTGTGGTGTGTGTATCTGTGTTGTGTGTGTCTTTTTGTGGTGTGTGTGTGTGTGTCCCTGTGGGGTGAGTGCATGTGTCCCTATAGGGTGTGTATGTGTGTGTGTCCCTGTGGGGGGGTGTCTGTGTCTCTGTGTTGTGTGTGTCTCTTTGTGGTGTGTGTGTGTGTGTGTCCCTGTGCGGTGAGTGCATGTGTCCCTATAGGGTGTGTATGTGTGTGTGTCCCTGTGGGGGGGTCTGTGTGGTGTGTGTCTCTTTGTGGTGTGTGTGTGTCCCTGTGGGGTGAGTGCATGTGTCCCTATAGGGTGGCTATGTGTGTGTGTCCTTGTGAGGAGGGTATGTGTGGTGTGTGTGTGTCTGTGTTGTGTGTGTCTCTTTGTGGTGTGCGTGTGTGTCCCTGTGGGGTGAGTGCATGTGTCGCTATAGGCTGTGTGTGTGTCCCCTTGGGTGTGTGTGTGTCTCTGTGTTGTGTGTGTCTCTTTGTGGTGTGTGTGTGTTTGTTCGGGTGCGTGGTGAGTATCCAATGTTGGGGTTGCACCTTAGCGACTATACACTTTCTGTTACTCTTTGTGTGCATGTGTTGTGTATACATGTCCCCATGCGTGGTGAATATCTCATGTTGGGGCCCCACCTTAGTGACTATATGCTGGTATATGCTGTTAGTCTTTGGGGCTATCATTAAGCCCCTCTCATTCACAACTGTCAACTGGTAACTGTCAATTTTTCCCCCATTATGTAGATAGGGGCAAAATAGTTTGGTGAATTGGAATGCGCGGGGTTAAAATTTCACTTCACAACATAGTTTATGACGCTCCTGGGGTCCAGACGTGTGACTGTGCAAAATTTTGTAGCTGTAGCTGACAGCTGTCGATTTTCCTCCAACACTTTTCCATTCACTTTTTCCACATTATGTAGATAGGGGCAAAATTGTTTGGTAAATTGGAACGCGCAGGGTTAAAATTTCGCCTCACAACATAGCCTATGAGTGTGCAAAATTTTGTGGCTGTAGTTGCGACGTTGTAGATGCCATCCCGGATATACACACATACACACATTCAGCTTTATATATTACTAGCTGGGTGCCCGATGCACATGCATCGGGATTCTAGAAGAGCGAGTCTCTGACTCGCAATGGCCGCTTCGCGGCCAATGCTTCACGCTGCTAAGGCGACTCGCCATGTCCGCTGCGTGGGCATAGCGAGTCGCCTTAGAACTGCTCGCAATGGCCGCTGCGCCATCCATGACCACGCTGACTCGCAGCGCGAGCGGACTCAAAAGGGGCAAAAAACCCATTCATGATTATATAATAGATATATATACATGTATATATATATATATATATATATAAAAAAGAGAAAAAGAGAAAAAAAAGAGAAAAAAAAAGAGAAAAAAACTGCACAGCACTCACAGACTAAATGTGAACTGGTGCCAGCAGGGACGCTGGGTCAAATAACTAGAAAAAGTTCTCTGCAGCACTCAGTTACTACCAATGACGTACAAATGCTAACAAGCTATATGTATATGAGAAAAAAGTTTAAAAACTTACGTTTTTTCAAAAAACTCAAAAATCTTATCTTTTTATTTCTGAAGTTCTTGGTACATACATTGGCCAATGTCTGCTTGCTCATCAACTGCGACAAAGTGACTTCAGGTCTGATGAGTCCTATCGCTGACATCCCTGTCCTCCTTGTCCACCCCCCACCTCTCAGTGGGCAGACTCCATCTTGACCCTAGATCACCTGTGGTCACTGAGGGTGCAATTGCAGCATGGAGCCAGCATCTCCATATGATACAAAAAAGAGAAAAAAACTGCACAGCACTCACAGACTAAATGTGAACTGGTGCCAGCAGGGACGCTGGGTCAAATAACTAGAAAAAGTTCTCTGCAGCACTCAGTTACTACCAATGACGTACAAATGCTAACAAGCTATATGTATATGAGAAAAAAGTTTAAAAACTTACGTTTTTTCAAAAAACTCAAAAATCTTATCTTTTTATTTCTGAAGTTCTTGGTACGTACATTGGCCAATGTCTGCTTGCTCATCAACTGCGACAAAGTGACTTCAGGTCTGATGAGTCCGATCGCTGACATCCCTGTCCTCCTTGTCCACCCCCCACCTCTCAGTGGGCAGACTCCATCTTGACCCTAGATCACCTGTGGTCACTGAGGGTGCAATTGCAGCATGGAGCCAGCATCTCCATATGATACAAAAAAGAGAAAAAAACTGCACAGCACTCACAGACTAAATGTGAACTGGTGCCAGCAGGGACGCTGGGTCAAATAACTAGAAAAAGTTCTCTGCAGCACTCAGTTACTACCAATGACGTACAAATGCTAACAAGCTATATGTATATGAGAAAAAAGTTTAAAAACTTACGTTTTTTCAAAAAAACTCAAAAATCTTATCTTTTTATTTCTGAAGTTCTTGGTACATACATTGGCCAATGTCTGCTTGCTCATCAACTGCGACAAAGTGACTTCAGGTCTGATGAGTCCTATCGCTGACATCCCTGTCCTCCTTGTCCACCCCCCACCTCTCAGTGGGCAGACTCCATCTTGACCCTAGATCACCTGTGGTCACTGAGGGTGCAATTGCAGCATGGAGCCAGCATCTCCATATGATACAAAAAAGAGAAAAAAACTGCACAGCACTCACAGACTAAATGTGAACTGGTGCCAGCAGGGACGCTGGGTCAAATAACTAGAAAAAGTTCTCTGCAGCACTCAGTTACTACCAATGACGTACAAATGCTATATATATACACAGTTGTGGCCAAAAGTATTGATACCCCTGCAATTCTGTCAGATAATACTCAGTTTCTTCCTGAAAATAATTGCAATCACAAATTCTTTGGTATTATTATCTTCATTTAATTTGTCTTTAATGCTAAAACAAAAAAATAATTGTCCTAAAGCCAAATTGGATCTAATTCCACACTAAACATAAAAATGGGGGTGGAAAAAAGTATTGGCACTGTTAGAAAAATCATGTGATGCTTCTCTAATTTGTGTAATTAACAGCACCTGTAACTTACCTGTGGCACCTAACAGGTGTTGGCATTAACTAAATCACACTTGCAGCCAGTTGACATAGATTAAAGTTGACCCAACCTCTGTCCTGTGTCCTTGTGTGTACCACATTGAGCATGGAGAAAAGAAAGAAGACCAAAGAACTGTCTGACAAAGAAGGTAATATTGTTGCGCCACTCTGTAATTGTCATCGGAAGCAGGTTATTTGAATGGGAACCTCACCTGTGCTTGTTGTGCTGTCTGCACAACAAGAATTAGTGCATTGATGTTTATCTCCCTGTGTCCTCGGCTAATGAGCGGCTGTGTTTCCACTTGAGGAAGACGCTTGGAGAGCGTAGAAACGCGTTGTGGCCTAAAGGACCCTGCCTTTTTATTGTACAAATAAAGCCGAGAGGTAACTATTCATAATAGCCTTGGTGCCGGTTGATTCCCCAGCGCTCACACAAATACCTATTACTCTTTTGAAATACAAAGAACTGTCTGAGGACTTGAGAAACCAAATTGTGAGGAAGCATGAGCAATCTCAAGGCTACAAGTCCATCTCCAAAGACCTGAATGTTCCTGTGTCTACCGTGCGCAGTGTCATGAAGAAGTTTAAAGCCCATGGCACTGTGGCTAACCTTCCTAGATGTGGACGGAAAAGAAAAATTGAAGAAACATTTCAACGCAAGATTGTGCGGATGGTGGATAAAGAACCTCGACTAACTTCCAAACAAGTTCAAGCTGCCCTGCAGTCCGAGGGTACAACAGTGTCAACCCGTACTATCTGTCGGCGTCTGAATGAAAAGGGACTGTATGGTAAGATACCCAGGGAGACCCCACTTCTTACCCCGAGACATAAAAAAGCCAGGCTGGAGTTTGCCAAACATTACCTGAGAAAGCCTACAACGTTTTAGAAGAATGTTCTCTGGTCAGATGAGACAAAAGTAGAGCTTTTTGGGCAAAGACATCAACATAGAGTTTACAGGAGAACAAAAGAGGCATTCAAAGAAAAGAACACGGTCCCTACAGTCAAACATGGCGGAGGTTCCCTGATGTTTTGGGGTTGCTTTGCTGCCTCTGGCACTGGACTGCTTGACCGTGTGCATGGCATTATGAAGTCTGAAGACTTGCAACAAATTTTGCAGCATAATGTAGGGCCCAGTGTGAGAAAGCTGGATCTCCCTCAGAGGTCATGGGTCTTTCAGCAGGACAATGACCCAAAACACACTTCAAAAAGCACTAGAAAATGGTTTGAGAGAAAGCACTGGAGACTTCTAAGGCTGGCTTCACACTTGCAGATGCATCTGCAGCGTTTTGCAGATGCATCTGCAAGTATCAGCATGCAGACCACGGCCGTGGTGTGAATGCTCTCATTGATTCCTATATGTGAGCCGTAAGCAGGCGTATGCCTGCTTACAGATCACACTCTCCCGCCCGCACTATGGACGCGAGATGTTGCGTCCAAGGTGCGGGGCGGGAGTGTGTGATCTGTCAGCAGGCATACGCCTGCTTACGGCTCACATACAGGAATGAATGAGAGCATTCAGACCGCGGTGCGCCCTATTATAAACATAGGGACCGCGGTCTGCATGCTGATACTTGCAGATGCATCTGCAAAACGCTGCAGATGCATCTGCAAGTGTGAAGGCAGCCTAAGGTGGCCAGCAATGAGTCTAGACCTGAATCCCATAGAACACCTGTGGAGAGATCTAAAAATGGCAGTCTGAAGAAGGCACCCTTCAAATATCAGGGACCTGGAGCAGTTTGCCAAAGAATAATGGTTTTGTGTGAGATGGTCAATGTTTTGCTTTTTGCTTCATTCTCTTTTGTGTTTTTTCATTTAAGACAAATTAAATGAAGATAATAATACCAAAGAATTTGTGATTGCAATCATTTTCAGGAAGAAACTGAGTATTATCTGACAGAATTGCACTGTACTGTATACATATATCAATATATATGATTTGTCAGTAAAAGAGTTACTCTTATTTTTTAGAGCATTTTAAATTTGCAGCATTTTTTGCCATATCTGCCTTAAACCTTTAATCAGTACTATGTATTTATCTCCACTAGTCAAAATGCAAAGACTGAAAACTCTGAAAGCCCAGCGTAATAACACAGTGTTACAATATATTTCAGTAATAAAATGATTGTACCTTAATTATTTCTGATTTTACATTTTAAGCTTTTATTTTGTAGCAAATTAATGTAACATTAAAATAAGTTAAGTACAATATAATATAATCACACATTCAGATATACATTTATTATATTATTTTGCAATTGAAAATTGTTATAGAGGTTTCCAATTAGAATTTATAATAGAGCAATTCCCTAAGGATTAATAATATTACAATTCATTATTTTATTTAATCTCATTACGCTAGAGGAAATCATGAAGTTATACAGAAAGTATAATTTAACACTAAGTTTATATAAAACTGAACATTAAGGATCCTTCAATAAAGGTCAAATTTTTATACCAATTTATGACGTAGTTTTTATTTTCCTCTGGGTTAAATTTGAAATAATAAAATGTAATCATACTTTGAGGTTTGTACTGGGGGAGCAGGTCTTTTTCATGAAATATATACTAATAAAGACATCAAAATTAAAGGGAATCTTTCATCTTTTTATTGAGGTATCTAATAACAGTGAATTGCTTTTAGGTGTGATATCAACTTGTAAACCTTTCCTTGAACTCCAGATTATATCACCAGCAGGACGTACACTGAATGGGAGACCTTTTTATTACCAATTGTCTTGAAAAGGATAAACAAAAAATAACGTGAACTATGTTGGTCTCTTTCGTCTTCTAATAAATGTAGCCAAAAATTCCTCTCTACTATACTTCGAAAGTAAGATACAAATGTTTAACAGGAGTCCTACTTGGCTAACAAGAGTATACAAATTAGGTGGTCTGCTTCCTAACTTGCCACTGAAACTTCAACTCTAATAAATAGAAAAACTACAGCATCTAATATACATTTTGTATTAAATTTGATATTAAGAAAACATTTTGTATGTGCAAAGGCACAAGAGGAACATGCAGGGAAATAATCGCTTCAAGTGGCCATAAGAGAACTAGATCTACTGCATAACAAACGTCCATGGGAGAAAATCATAACATTCAAATAATATCTAAGTCATTCCTTTCATTTTTCATTTCTGAACACTTCAGCTCTAACGCAAGCCTACAACAGCTGTTGAAGGCTTGTGCTAGAGCTGAAACATTCAGAAGTCAATAAAAAAAGGAATGACTTGGATGTTATTCGAGTGCTTGGTCTTTTTCTTATTGATGTTCTATTTTCCACTTTCATTGAAAAAAGAATGAGAGTAGAGTGCCCATTAATTTCTTTACTATAACAAAAGTCCGGCGCGACACAGCAGCTTTTTCAAATCAACCAAAATTCTATATGGAGTTTCTTCTGACACCAAGGTGCTATATCTGTTACATTATAATGGAACAAGTAAGTTCTGGATCACTGTATAAACTTAGATATATACCCTACTGTTCGATTGTGATTTCAAGTATGGTGGCTTAAGATTCCACCTACAGTTTTCTTGTCACATTTACCATAAACAAACATAACCAGTGAGGCCCATGCCATTCACTTCACGGATTTTATAACAGGCCCACAACATGCTTCTACTTCAGCTCAGAACAGTCTCAATAGGATTCTGCAAATCTTGTCTGGTCCTTGAAGCTCTCTGCTGGTTACTGCAATCACATAAAGCTCTTTTTATTTTCCCACACTTGCAACATAATACTCCTCCGATACTTATAGACCAGTATCTGCACATTCATAACTGTAGGTATTAAGTTTTAAACTAATGCTGTGAGGTGTACACAGCTCAATACACAAATCTCCTTTCTTTTTACAAAACCCCTAAACATAAAAGCTAAGCACTAATGCAGTATTAAAGTTATATGAATAGATAAAGTTCCAGAGCCAAAATCAGGGTGTCAACCAGCTCCATAACTAACCTCAGTATGAAGATGTTGCACAAGAAACAAGCGCATTATAAATGTATATTACTAGAACCAAGCTTATAACATTGTTACAGAATCAAGCTCAGTACATAAATACACAATCATAACACAGACGTTTGAGTATAGAAATAATTTGCCAAGTCAAGTACACAATTGTCATATTATATGCTGTGAAAAGAAAAAATATGCTGCCAGTAAGAGATGAGCGGATCTTGGAACTCTGCCATGCAGGCCATTTTTGCCCAGTCTCCTCCTTATGGTGGGTTCATGAGCCATGACCTTAAATGAGGCAAGTGAGGCCTGCAGTTCTTTGGATGTTGTTGCAGGGTCTTTTGTGACTTCTTGGATAAGATGTCACTGTGCTCTTGGGATAATTTTGGTCCCACTCAAGGGAAGGTTCCATGTTTTCACAGGTTTTGGATATTGGCTCTCACTGTGGTTCGCTGCAGTATCAAAGCTTTAGAAATGGCTTTATAGCCTTTTCCAGACCGATTGAGGCTCTTTTCGTCACTTTGTCAGGAAGGTTCTATTTAAATGATTTTTTGATTGAGAACAGGTGTGGAAGTAATTAGGCTTTGGTGTGGCAAGGGAACTCAACTTCCCAAAGATGTGATAAACTACAGCTCACCTATGTATTAAAGGGGAGGGGCTATCCCTTTTTTACACAGGACCCCATAGGTTTGCATTTCTTTTTTCAGCTTTAATAATAAAAACCTTCATTTAAAAACTGTGTTTACTTGTGTTATCTTTGTCTATATTGTATATTTAAATTTGTTGATCTGAAACATTTAAGTGTGACAAATATGCAAAAGAATGAGAAATAAGGAAAAGGTGCAAACACATGTTCACACCACTGTATTTGATATTTTTTATATTATATGTACATTACTATATTTACTGACACTTGCCAGGACTTTAGCCCCGCATGAATGATATATGTTTGTCGAAGCTAATTGCCAACATTGCTGTTTAACTTCTTATTTGAATGGCTTCTGAAATTTCTGTCAAAACTTTGATTGTTGCCTTTTGTATTCATGCTCCTTTGATATAGTCAATTAATTTTATCCTAACTCTTTATTATATGTCCTTATAAACATCCAGGAAATAATGTGCGTGCCAGCAGTTGCTGTTAACACTGTCCGGTTTCAGTGCTGGCTGGACACGTGGGTCCATAACCCAGTGTGACCCTAGCCATAAAGCATATCTAAATAAAGTATTCACTTACCAGTTGTGGAATTTGCTCGGCATCATGTGTAATACAACAACTATGTGTCGCTAGAAAATTGTGACCACCATTGTGCAAGTCCATAACCCAATGTGACCGTAGCCTATATCTGTGATTGCCTTCTGCTATTTATACATTTTCCCTGAGGAAGCTGTTTCACAGCATAGATATACATGGGGTTATATCTACCTGCATCCCACCCAGCCCACAGGTTAGTATTTTGTTGCATCAATCAGATACTTGATATTACTAACCAAGTCAGTAAGGACACAAATAACCACACCAATAATATTTTATTTGAAAATGAACCCCAATAAATTTCTCTTTCAACATTTTTATTTAAATCAAAATCCATTCTTTTAAAGTCTCTGATTCCACCCAACTCACCAAAAAAAGGATCTAAAAAAAATCCAGCAACTTTAACCCCTTCCCGACCCTTGGCCCTACGTTTGGGCCATGAAAACAAAGTCATTCCCGACCCTTGGCCCTAGGGGTGGGCCATGGAATGATCGGGCTCCTGCAGGCCGAGTGAGGGTCTCACTGACCTGTCACTCGGCCTGCAGGTACATGGGGAGTTGTACTACACCCCAGGGGGGGTCGATTTGCCCCCACCCCCACCCCCCCGGCTACAGGCGTGGTGATTGGCGCTCAAAAGTGAAAGTGAAAATCACCGCGCCTGTAATGTTTCCCTGCCTGCCGCTGCTCTCCCTACCCTCCGATCTGCTCCCTGTCATCCTCTAACTGCCCCCCTGTCCCCACCTCTCTTTCCTGCCCCCCCTTCATCTTTCTACCCCCCCCCTTCCTGTCCCTGCCGCCCGCTTCCTGTCCCTGCCTCCCGCTTCCGCTTCCTGCCGCCCGCCTCCTCCTGACTGCCCCCGCTTCCTCCTAGTCCTAAGTGCCCCCTGCCACATCTACTGCCAGACCCCCCACTGCCCCCTCCTGCCCCCCGATCACCGGAGCGGCGATCGGCTTCTCCCACTCACCTCTCCGGCGGCCCGGCTGTCAGCGCTGCGTCCCGCTCCTCCTCCTCTTCTGCTGTGAGTATCGCCGCCTCCGATCTGAGCTCTGTGCTGGAGCTGCCAGATCACTTCTACAGCTGGATCCTGAGGATCTAGCTGCAGGAAGTGATCTGACAGATCCAGCACAGTGATCCACAGTGACCATTATGTGATCACTGTCGATCACTGTGCTGGAGCTGCCAGATCACTTCTACAGCTGGATCCTGAGGATCTAGCTGCAGGAAGTGATCTGACAGATCCAGCACAGTGATCCACAGTGACCATTATGTGATCACTGTCGATCACTGTGCTGGAGCTGCCAGATCACTTCTACAGCTGGATCCTGAGGATCTAGCTGCAGGAAGTGATCTGACAGATCCAGCACAGTGATCCACAGTGACCATTATGTGATCACTGTCGATCACTGTGCTGGAGCTGCCAGATCACTTCTACAGCTGGATCCTGAGGATCTAGCTGCAGGAAGTGATCTGACAGATCCAGCACAGTGATCGACAGTGATCACATAATGGTCACTGTGGATCACTGTGCTGGATCTGTCAGATCACTTTCTACAGCTGGATCCTGAGGATCTAGCTGCAGAAAGTGATCTGACACCCCGGGCGCAGTGACCCACTATGTGCATCACTGCGCCTGGGCTGCCAGATCGCTTTCCGCAGCTCGATCCCTATGCATGGGGATCGAGCTGCAGAAAGCTATCTAACAGCCCGGGCGCAGTGATGCACATAGTGGGTCAATGCGCCTGTGCTGCCAGATCGCTTTCCGCAGCTCGATCCCCATGCATGGGGATCGAGCTGCGGAAAGTGATCTGGCAGCACAGGCGCAGTGATGCATATAGTGGGTCACTGCGCCCAGGCTCTTAGATCGCTGCTCTGCAGCCCGATCTCCCTGCATGGGCATCGAGCTGCAGAAAGCAATCTGACAGCCCGGACGCAGTGATGCACATAGTGGGTCAATGCGCCTGTGCTGCCAGATCGCTTTCCGCAGCTCGATATCCATGCATGGGGATCGAGCTGCGGAAAGCGATCTGGCAGCACAGGCGCAGTGATGTATATAGTGGGTCACTGCGCCCAGGCTCTTAGATCGCTGCTCTGCAGCCCGATCTCCCTGCATGGGCATCGAACTGCAGAAAGCAATCTGACAGCCCGGACGCAGTGATGCACATAGTGGGTCAATGCGCCTGTGCTGCCAGATCGCTTTCCGCAGCTCGATCCCCATGCATGGGGATCGAGCTGCGGAAAGTGATCTGGCAGCCCAGGCGCAGTGATGCACATAATGGGTCACTGCGCCCGGGGTGTCAGATCACTTTCTGCAGCTCGATCACCATGCTGGCGGATCGGGCTCCAGAGTAGCGATCTGAAAGCAAAGGTGATCGAGCGTCGTGGGACCTTCGTTGTGGACTACGTCGGAGACAATCAAATGTCGTGGGACCTTCGTTATGGACTACGTCGGAGCGATCGAGCGTCGTGGGACCTTCGTTGTGGACTACGTCGGATCTTTTTATAATAAAGATGGAGTCCGAATTGTGTCTGTGTTTTTTTTTCAAATAAAAAGATTTTTCTCTGTGTGTATTTATTGACTATTTACCGTACTAGAGATTCCTAATGGCGGGTCTAACATTGGCCCTATATTATGAATCTCGGGCTTAGTGCCAGCTGCCAATAAAAAGCTGGCATTAACCCCTTTATTACCCAGTTAGCCACCGGCACCAGGGCAACTGGAAGAGCGTGGGTACAGCGCCAGAAAATGGCGCTTCAATGAATGCGCCATTTTCTGGGGCGGCTGCGGGCTGCAATTCGCAGCATGGGGGGCCCAGAACGCTTGGGCCTCTCTATGCTGAGGATTCCAGCCCCCAGCTGCCTAGTTGTACCTGGCTGGACCAAAAATATGGCGGAGCCCCACGTAATTTTTTTTTCTAGAATTAGTTCTAGAAATTAAAAAAAAATGGGCTTCGCTGTATTTTTGGTTCCAGCCAGGTATGACAAGGCAGCTGGGGGTGGGTGGCAGTCCGTAGCTGCCAAGTTGTACCTGGCTGGACCAAAAATATGGCGGAGCCCTATGTCATTTTTTTTCTAGAAATATTTCTAGAAATAAAAAAAAAATAGGCTTCGCTGTATTTTTGGTTTCAGCCAGGTATGACGAGGCAGCTGGGGGCTGGTGGCAGTCCGTAGCTGCCAAGTTGTATCTGGCTGGACCAAAAATATGGCGGAGCCCTATGTCATTTTTTTTCTAGAAATAAAAAAAAAATAGGCTTTGCTGTATTTTTGGTTCCAGCCAGGTATGACGAGGCAGCAGGGGGCTGGTGGCAGTCCGTAGCTGCCAAGTTGTATCTGGCTGGACCAAAAATATGGCGGAGCCCTATGTCATTTTTTTTCTAGAAATAATTCTAGAAATAAAAAAAAATAGGCTTTGCTGTATTTTTGGTTCCAGCCAGGTATGACGAGGCAGCTGGTGGCAGTCCGTAGCTGCCAAGTTGTACCTGGCTGGACCAAAAATATGGCAGAGCCCCATGGGTCCCCTATGCTGCGAATTGCAACTACTAGACTAGTATGTTTTTTCACAAAAAGTTTCTTTATTCATTTATACGTCTCAATTTGTGAAGCACATGGTGGTTCAAAGTGCTCACTGTGCATCTAGATACGTTCCTTGGGGGGTCTAGTTTCCAAAATGGGGTCACTTGTGGGGGAGCTCTAATGTTTAGGCACACAGGGGCTCTCCATACGCGACCTGGTGTCCGCTATCAATTCCAATTGTTGGCAAACACCAGGTTGCGTATGGAGAGCCCCTGTGTGCCTACACATTGGAGCTCCCCCACAAGTGACCCCATTTTGGAAACTAGACCCCCCAAGGAATGTATCAAGATGCATAGTGAGCACTTTGAACCCCAAGTGCTTCACAAATTGATCCATAAAAATAATAAAGTACTTTTTTTTCCACAAAAAAATTATTTTTTCATTATTACAGATCAATTTGTGAAGCACCTGGAGGTTCAAAGTGCACACTATGCATCTAGATACATTCCTTGGGGGGTCTAGTTTACAAAATGGGGTCACTTGTGGGGGAGCTCTAATGTTTAGTCACACAGACGCTCTCCATACGCAACATGGTGTCCGCTAACAATTCCAATTGTTAGCGGACACCATGTCGCATATGGAGAGCCCCTGTGTGCCTAAACATTGGAGCTCCCCCACAAGTGACCCCATTTTGGAAACTAGACCCCCCAGGGAACTTATCTAGATGGATAGTGAGCATATTGACCCCCCAGGTGCTTCACAAATTAATAGAAAATTTTTTTTTTTGCGTAAAACAAGTACTTTTTCATTTTTACAGATCAATTTGTGAAGCACCTGGGGGTTCAAAGTGCTCACTATGCATCTAGATACGTTCCTTGGGGGGTCTAGTTTCCAAAATGGGGTCACTTGTGGGAGAGCCCCAATGTTTAGGCACACAGGGGCTCACCAAACGCGACATGGTGTCCGCTAACAATTTGAGCTCATTTTGCATTCAAATTGTTAGCGGACACCATGTCGTGTTTGGAGAGCCCTCTGTGCGTCTCCACATTGGAGCTCCCCCACAAGTGACCCCATTTTGGAAACTAGACCCCCCAGGGAACATATCTAGCTGCATAGTGAGCACTTTGAACCCCCAGGTGTTTCACAAATTGGTCCGTAATAATGAAAAAAGAAAATGTTTGTGGAAAAAAAAAGTGCTTTTTCATTTTTATGGATGAATTTGTGAAGCACCTGGGGCTTCAAAGTGCTCACTATGCATCTAGATACGTTCCCTGGGGGGTCTAGTTTCCAAAATGGGGTCACTTGTGGGGGAGCCCCAATGTTTAGGCACACAGGGGCTCACCAAACGCGACATGGTGTCCGCTAACAATTTGAGCTCATTTTGCATTCAAATTGTTAGCGGACACCATGTCGTGTTTGGAGAGCCCCTGTGCGTCTCCACATTGGAGCTCCCCACAAGTGACCCCATTTTGGAAACTAGACCCCCCAGGGAACATATCTAGCTGCATAGTGAGCACTTTGAACCCCCAGGTGCTTCACAAATTGGTCCGTAATAATGAAAAAAGAAATTTTTGTGGAAAAAAAAAGTGCTTTTTCATTTTTATGGATGAATTTGTGAAGCACCTGGGGCTTCAAAGTGCTCACTATGCATCTAGATACGTTCCCTGGGGGGTCTAGTTTCCAAAATGGGGTCACTTGTGGGGGAGCCCCAATGTTTAGGCACACAGGGGCTCACCAAACGCGACATGGTGTCCGCTAACAATTTGAGCTCATTTTGCATTCAAATTGTTAGCAGACACCATGTCGTGTTTGGAGAGCCCCTGTGCGTCTCTACATTGGAGCTCCCCTACAAGTGACCCCATTTTGGAAACTAGACCCCCCAGGGAACATATCTAGATGCATAGTGAGCACTTTGAACCCCAGGTGCTTCACAAATTGGTCCGTAATAATGAAAAAAGAAAATTTGTGTGGAAAAAAAAGTGCTTTTTCATTTTTATGGATGAATTTGTGAAGCACCTGGGGGTTGAAAGTGCTCACTATGCATCTACATACGTTCCTTTGGGGGTCTAGTTTCCAAAATGGGGTCACTTGTGGGGGACCTCCTATGTGGAGACGCACAGGGGCTCTCCAAATGCAACATGGTGTCCGCTAACAATTTGAGCTCATTTTGCATTCAAATTGTTAGCGGACACCATGTCGTGTTTGGAGAGCCCCTGTGTGTCTCCACATTGGAGCTCCCCCACAAGTGACCCCATTTTGGAAACTAGCCCCCCAGGGAACATATCTAGCTGCATAGTGAGCACTTTGAACCCCCAGGTGCTTCACAAATTGATCCGTAATAATGAAAAAAGAAAATGTTTGTGGAAAAAAAAGTGCTTTTTCATTTTTATGGATGAATTTGTGAAGCACCTGGGGGTTCAAAGTACTCACTATGCATCTAGATACGTTCCCTGGGTGGTCTAGTTTCCAAAATGGGGTCACTTGTTGCGGAGCCCCAATGTTTAGGCACACAGGGGCTCACCAAACGCAACATGGTGACAGCTAACAATTTGAGCTGATTTTTATTCAAATTGTTAGCGGACACCATGTCGCTTTTGGAGAGCCCCTGTGTGCCTAAACATTGGAGATCCCCCACAAGTGACCCCATTTTGGAAACTAGACCCCCAGGGAACATATCTAGATGGGTAGTGAGCATATTGAACCCCAGGTGCTTCACAAATTGATCTGTGAAAATTAAATAGTACTTTTTTTTTCACAAAAATTTTCTTTTAGCCTAAATTTTTTCGTTTTCACATGACAACAGCATAAAATTCATCCTAAAATTTGTTGGGCAATTTCTCCTGAGTACACCGATACCTTATATGTGGTCATAAACCACTGTTTGGGCACACAGCAGGGCTCAGAAGGGAAGGAGCGCCATTTCACTTTTTGGATGTAAAATTAGCTCCAAAATTCTAATTGCGCTCCTTCCCTTCTGAGCCCTGCCGTGCGCCCAAACAGTGGTTTATGACCATATATGAGGTATCTGTGTACTCGGGAGAATTTTCACAACACATTTTAAGATCCATTTTATCCTGTTGCCCATGTGAAAATGAAAGAATTGAGGCTAAAAGAACATTTTTGATAAAAAAATTAAAATATCCATTTTTTGTTTCCACTTTGCCTTAGGTCCTGTGAAGCACCTGAAGGGTTAATCATCTTCTTGAATATAGTTTTGAATAGCTTGAGGGGTACAGTTTTTGGAATGGTGTCACTTTTGGGTGTTTTCTGTCATGTACACCCTTCAAAAGGACTTCAAATGTGATGTGGTCACTAAAAAAAATGGTTTTGTAAATTTTGGTTGAAAAATGAAAAATTGCTCATGAACTTTGAACCCTTATAACGTCCTACCAAAAAAAAATTTTTCTTCCAAAATTGTGCTGATGTGAAGTAGACATGTGGGAAATATTATTTAATAACTTTTTTCTGTCACATATCTCTCTGGTTTATCAGAAAAAAAAATTAAAAATGTGAAAATTGTGAAATTTTCAAAATTTTTGCCATATTTTTGATTTTTTCACAAATAAACACAAAAATTATCGACTTAAATTTAATACTAGCATGAAGCCCAATGTGTCACGAAAAAACAATCTCAGAATCGCTAGGATCGGTTGAAGCGTTCCAGAGATATTACCTCATAAAGGGACACTGGTCAGAATTGCAAAAAATGCCAAGGTCTTTAGGGTCAAAATAGCCTGGGTCCTGAAGGGGTTAAGATTGCAGCCAGGCACGAATGTGATTCAAATCATTAAAGGACTAACCATGTCCTGCCTTAAGCACCTGTGGTTACACCATAAGTTAGTCTTGCACTTTTAAAGATAAAATAACTCTATATCCATGCAGAAAGTAGGAAACCTGCACTCATCAAGTGGTTGCAGCAGCTCTGTTTATTTAAACCCACAGGGAGTTACATCGATGCGGGGAGGGGGAGTGTGGAGGCGAAGGACGACGGAACACTGTTTTGCGGGATCTCCACTTCAGTGGGTCCTGTGCTCCGATCCTGTGTTCACGTCACCACTCTAACTAAAAAGTGCAATTAAAAACACACATCAAAAGACATTAATAGTAGAAAGAATACAAAATAGTGACATAATTTGCAGAGATATATATTATATACTACATAGTTATATATATTATATACTGCATAGAGATATATATCATTATATACTACATAGTTTAACATGGCTCCTATGTGAGTACTTTATTTTGGAATAGAAATTATTTTGGCGTAATCAAACCAGACCAGATATGTGAATAAAAAAAGGGTACCTTTTGTTACCCCGAAAAAATCAAGTACTGTTATAAATAATATCATTTATATTTAGAGCCTTAAAGGGAACCAACCACCCCAAATGACCCCCCGGACTGTTAATATGTGTCCCTACACCCAGCACACACATTTGGGGCAATCGTTTTTGCTAAAAAAACTGTTTAGTAGAAGCTAAGATACATGTTTATAAAGTTTAATAACTTCAGCCGGATGGGTGTTACCTAGCTTTGTCCTCCGTGCCTGTCAGCCTCATCTCCCCTCCTCCCTTCAGTGAAGCCGTTCTGTGTAAGCCGAAAATGGCCTGCCTGTCTGCTGCTGCCTGATAAATTATGCACGCCCATCTCTGCACCTAAGAGCCTGGCCACGTCATGAAAGGGGGCGGGGCTAGATCGCGTCATGAAAGGGGCGGGGCTCCGGCATGCCGCGATTTAGCCCCGCCCCCTTCATGACGCGGCCAGGCTCTTAGGTGCAGAGATGGGCGTGCATAATTTATCAGGCAGCAGTAGACAGGCAGGCCATTTTCGGCTTACACAGAACGGCTTCACTGAAGGGAGGAGGGGAGAGGACGCTGACAGGCATGGAGGACAAAGCTAGGTAACACCTATCCGGCTGATGTTATTAAACTTTATAAACATGTATCTTAGCTTCTACTAAACAGTTTTTTTTAGCAAAAACGATTGCCCCAAATGTGTGTGCTGGGTGTAGGGACACATATTAACAGTCCGGGGGGGTCATTTGGGGTGGTTGGTTCCCTTTAAGCTCATAAATATACTCAGAATTCTATTGTTAGGGGCCTTTCACACTTGCGTTTTTTTCCTGATTTGGAAGATCAGGAAAAAACCTGATTCTTACAGGATTCATTTTTTTGCCCATTCTCTTTAATTATTTCAGGAAAAAACATGAAGCAACAAGATTCTACCTAACAAAATTAAAGTGAATTGGCAAAATAATGTAAGTATCTGGTTTTTTCCTGATCTTCCAAATCAGGAAAAAACTGCAAGTGTGAAAGGCCCCTTACTGTCTTTCGATGTGTGTTTTTAATTGCACTTTATAGTTAGAGCGGTGACGTGAACAGACCCTCCCTATTTAGTAAGAGGATCTAACATCACACGCCAAGCACAGGACCCATTGAAGTTGAGATCCTGCGAGATGGCGTGCCGTCGTCCTTCACCTCCACACTCCCCCTCCCTGCATCGATGTAACTCCCTGTGGGTTTGAATAAACAGAGCTGCTGCAACCACTTGGTGAGTGCTGTTTTTCTACTTTCTGAACGGATCTAAAAATATATTTAGAAAGAACAAACAAAAAAATTTAACCCAAATAAATGCTGTAGTAGTATGGCAACCAAGCACAGACACCAGAATAGATTGTGAGGCGCAGTGTGAGTGCAACAGCCAATCACAGATGCTGTCACAAAGAGTGAGCATTTGTGATTGGCCATTGCCAGTTAGTGCAGTGAATATGCATGAAGCTTTATGAGTGACTTCAGAAGCAAGCAGCAGGAGATTGGTAAGATTTATTTATCCTGCCATTTATATATCTAAATTCAAAAAAAGCAGGCATCACTCCAACTCATAAGGTGCAATCTGTGGATTTTAATGATCCATCCAGCATGATGGATCATTAAAATCCACAGGTTGCACCTTATGAGTTGGAGTGCTGCTTGCTTTTTTTGAATTTTGATATTATTTGAAGGTTTGGACACAACTTTGCTGGGATTGCTTTGCACCAACATGTTGCCTTGATTTATGCTGAAATCCCTTGCAGCAGAGCTGGTATTTCTTAGCAGAGGAATGCATATCGTCAGCAGAGAAGGGCATTAAAACAAGAATATAAAGAGCCCCACAAGGAATGCAATAGGCAAGAGAGAATGAGCAGTAAAAATAGTTGATAACTACACACCATAGGAAATGAAGCAATGGTAAAATTAAGTAAAGCTTCAGCATATAAACAGGTAACTGACCAGGCTGTGGCTAAGCAAGTATAGAAACTTACCATTGTGAAGCACAGACGGCATGGTCCCATGGCCGGGGTGCATGATATGGGCTTGCAGCACAGGTGTCTGTTCACATGAGTCTGTTTCACTGGGTGTGATTGCTTTAAGACTGAACCGGTGCACAGTGGGTTAAGATCTAAAGGTCTGATGAAACTAATGAGTGGGAGCTAAAAGCGCAGTGTATGCTGATTGCTAACAGTCCCAGGTGTGGGAGTGTCAGGTGGGTGTGGCAAGCAGGACTTAACTTGCCAGGTGCCTGTGTGAGAGAGGAAGATGGGAATCAGAGCAATTCAGACTACTGAGATGTGAGGATGTGTCAGAGGTGATCCGTTCCTTTGGGACGTGAGGGGAGTCTGCCCTTCTCCATGCTGGAGGCACCTGTGCCTCTGATGCTTGTGTGCGAGCCGGTGGCTAGGAACGGGTTGTGATGGCTCCTGGAGTTGGGTAACCGGTGCTCACCCTGGAGGGTGCTTGTTCAGGCGTGGGGCAAAATACATGCTGGAGGAGACCGTGAGGGGATGCCTGGCATACCCGGTAATTAAGGTTGCTAAACCCAGTTCTGTGCCCAGTAAGGACTTAGTCCAAGGACATTATGTGGACTAAGTGTATTACATATATGTGTGCCAGGCGGGCATAGCCGCCATGTTGTGTTTATGTGTATAGCCCTATGGAAGGCGAATATATGGTGTGTTGATGTATAGCCCTACGGCCGCCATTGGGTCCGACTGAAGGACCCGTTGAAGAGTGAGTGTATCATCGGGGCAAATGCAAAATTACCCTGTATGAGTGTATCACTAGGGCGTATGTAAACTTACCCTGGATGTTAAAATAGATGTGTGATGTAACGTGGGACTCATGATGGCAGATACCGAAAGGTCATGCATGAGGGTTGATTCTCCCTAGAATAGGTGGAGGATCCCTGTATGAGGTTGAGGATCCCTGTAAGAGATAGTTTCTCCCTGGAATAGGATGGAAATGAGCCCTGTCAGAAGGCCAGGCGGCCGTAACCGCCATTGGGACCAACCCTAGGTCATGTTATGGTCCGGTTGATTTCTAAAGTGTATAGTGTATATAATGTGTAAGGTGATATGTGAATGTCCCGTAATGTGAATACTATATGAAATTTAACAAGGGTATTGTGTGTGCCCAGTGGTTTATGCAGCTCAATAAACTAGTACATTATGTTATAAATTAAAAATCATGGTTGTGGGTGTTTTTCTGTTGCCAAGCGGGTTCCCCAGGGGGCGCTACCTCACACCATGCAGTATAAAAGTAAATGGATCAAGTTCCATAGCATGACATCCATGCTCACAGCCAGGACCATGGTGTTTATGTAGTGTTGTGTTCTGGGGTCTTCAAAGACTATCTATTGCTCAAAACTACCACTCTTTGATACTCAACCTCTACAACACGTGGCTGAAATGTTTAAGCTGCTGTCTTCCTTCAGATTACATAGCAAAAATCTGCTGACATATTCCCTTTTTTTTGTATATTAAGAATTTTAATACAGCTTTTTTCTACCTTCCATGATGTTCCAGTAGCTAAAGTGTGCTGACCAGTTAGTTAATTATTTCCTTATTTAACATTGGAATTATGCTATAAAAATACTGAATTTTACAGTTGTAAAATAGCTCATCAATATACACATCTTCAGTATGCTCACTCTGATGCTAGTTTCAGAGGAGCAGAAAACTAACTGAAATAAATGGAAAGTAAATATAACAATTATACTACTTACTGGTAGTAAGTAGAGGTCAAAACAATCAGTGGTCAGGTCCAGGAAATGGCGCAGTACAGCAAAGGATTAACAGAAGCAAAATCCAATTCAATCCGAAGTCAGGAAACCGGAGAGAAGGAAACAGAGTACATAGGTACAAAACAGAGAGAGAAGTCAGGTCACTAGCAGAGGGTCAAGTCCAGGTAAGAAGCAAATTCAGGCAGGGTCTGGTTCAGAACACAAAGAGATCAAGTCCTACACAGCCAAAAGCAAATGTACAATTGACCCAGAGCAGAGTTGCAAGCTAGCTTAAATGTACTCTTAATTAAGTGAGCTGAATTCAGGTGATTGAGGCACAGATCAAGCCCAGCCTGACAGTTGCCACAAACCTAGAACAAAATAGGCAATGTGGAGATCATGACATTCACTCCTTCTGGTGAATGCAGGCAAGTAGCATTCTATTATATAAAGAGGCTATCCACTACTAATTTCACCTCATATGATTTGCAATCTAATGACGGGCACATTGCAGCTCTTGTCAGTAGTACCACACTGTAAATCAGGCTGAGAGAAGAGTGAAGTCTGATTTGGATATGCATGCCCAGACTGCTGCAACCTTGCCTCCTCTTGTGACATGCCTCGCTGTGTTTGTCTGATTTTGGTACCCAGATTGGAAGTAGCAGATCAAGAACATCAACAGAGGAATAAAGGAGCCTAGAAAGATCAGATTTCAGGAGCAGGGTAGGTAGTAGAAGTATATTAGGAAAGTATCAGTTAGGAGAAGTTAAGACAAATGAAAAGGGGTGAAATGATTACATGAAAACTTCTTTAACTTTATGGCATCGTAATGTGAAGTAACTGATTCTGAGCTCTGCATGATAACAAATAAAAAATAATAATTTTCTAGATATATAACGAAAGTAAATCAGCACATAATTTTCAATATTTCAATATAACAGTGTTTCTAGTTGGATGTACAGTTTAATTTTTTCAGCTTTTGAGCTCTAGTATAAGTAAAGGTCAACTCTACATCTAATGCAGTATTGTAATCCACATTTTGTATGAACATTAATAAAAACATCTTTTCACCTTTATTGAAATTTTGCTTGTGTTTAGTAGATTTTTAAGTGAGTATATATATATTTTTCAGAAAATTTAAATCAAGGGCTATTTATGCAAATTTCAAATTTGTATAATGTTCTCTAATCTGTATAAATTAAATGTCTATATAGATGTTTTTAACCAAACTTTGTTTTACTTTTAGTTTGAAAGGTAAATCGGAATATCCAGTGTTTGCAAAAACAAAAATATATCTGGGTCAGAAATTTTCCTATTAAGTAGACCCTTTTATGAGCAGTAAATGGTCTCTATCTCAGCAGGCTGTCTAACATATCTCTTCTAAAAGCTTTTCTGTCATAAGATTTAATGTTAAATGAACTAGTGTACAAATAGAAATAGTGCTGACATTTCAAAAACAAGTCTGTAACCTGCATTTGTTCAGTAAATATTCTTTTTGATGAAACATAACTTTACATTTGCAAGTACGTTAAAAACTATTCTACAAATAATTCAAATTAATATTATTTTAATTTGTACATCACTTAGATTGTGGTATATATTCTTTCTGTTGTTTGCTATAATTACATTTAAAAGGAAATATCTTTATATTTTACACTGTGCACAGATTCTGAATTTAAAGGGATTCTCTGGGGAAGATAAAAAATTCTTCCAATGGCCATGCCCTCAAAAAGTATAAAAATCATAATGCTGTTCTTCACCCTCACACTACCTGTAATTCAATGTGATGCTGCGTTGCTCCTTTGTGCTCCTCCTTACTTATATGACGTTATATGACACATCAAGTGAAGTGGTCTGCTCTATTCTGTTGGTAACAGCTAGTCCCTTGATTATGGCTGCTCACTGCAGTCCGAGAACAAGGGATTTGATGGTGGCATGGCCTGCTCCTTAGTATGGTAACAGTCATGGGGTGTTGTGGGGTGATGGCGTGCTACTTGCTGTTGAAAACAGCTAGCCGCCTAATACAATGTGCTCTTTTCTAGTCCAAGAACAAGGGGCATCACCACCCCCCATGTCTATTCCTTTTGTGTTTATAATATGAAGTCATGACATCTTGTTACACTTGCTCTACTCTGTTCAGAGCTACTGGTAAGTTTTTTTACAGTATACTTTTGGGAGGGAAATATTACTGCTATATTTTGCTGAGTACTCTTCCCATCAGCCTAAGGTGGTTTGTAATTAGCGTTAGATCCCACCTGTCTTATAGGATTTTAGTTTAGGAGAGAAGTGTTGGATTAATATTAGGTTTAAGGTAATATTTAAGAAAGGTACACCTAGTCATGACTGGTGGGTTCATATGAATTGGCCAATTTAAGTGTTAAGTAACTTAATTTTATAAGGCTGGCATTTAATTATTTTCTTTGCAAATAAACATGATGTTTTAAAAATGTATTTGTATTGCTGGACATCTCTCTTTGTATGAAATTTTTGGAGCCTGGACTTGGTCATGTCTGTGCGATTCCACATAAATAGGGCTTGAGATAGTAAGCTGACATTTTTTGTCTACATCATACCAGTAACTTTCTATCCACAAGCACAGAGACATTTCTAAATTAGAGATAAAGCCTAAAAAAGGCAAAAACTGGTTAAAAGTGAAGTTTACAAATTTTATAAATGCCATAAATGATGGTGCACCTTTTATATACACAGTGTTTGAAAGAATGATCTATCCTCATAACCTACACTTTTACATATTACCTTTACATAGTTTTTTGGACATACTTTTTCATATTAATAAACCTAATCTAAGGATTTACCTGGCTGCACAAATTCTATTTGCGCTGTTAAAGGAGTTTCTTGGGTTCAGAAGAAATGTCTGCAGTCTCTTTATAGTTGATGAGCGAGTGTAATCGTTACTATTTGCTATTCACGCAAATTGTACGGTATTAGCGATACTTGTTACTCTGCGAGTAATGCTGGTGCTTGTGAGTGATGTGTCGATCACTATCGATCTGACACATATTCCCAGCTCCCTTCAGTAAAAAAAGTGAGCAGGCACCTCAGTGAGAGCAGATTAAATGTTAGGCTCTATCTGGGGGGAGTGCACAGCAAGGTGTTTTATGCAGTAGAAATATAAAAAAGTAAAAAAGCCTTCTACCCTGTCCCAGAAAGACTTGTTTTATGGTGCATTTGTGGGCGGAGCCTATCATCAATTGCCTCACATTGGAATCGCTATTCAGATGAATATGCGAGTATTAACCCCTTGCCGACATAGGACGTTGTGCAACGTCCAGTGTTCCTGGTCGTTCCCGACACAGGACGTTGTACAATGTCCTGGCAGGTTTGAGCTGCTGTAGCTCCTGTGAGTGCGGTCACTCAGGTGTCACAGTAGCTGCTGCTCTGTGACAGCCTGTAGTTGACCCCACAGGGGGTGAATTAATCCCCCATGCCCAGGACCCCTCCGATCGGCAGTGTAAAAGTGAAACTGCCGATCGGAGCGAATCATAGGGATTCACCCCTCCAGATCTGATTGGAGCTCTCCAATCAGATCTGGAAGGGTGGATCGGCAAGTATCCTCCCCCTCCTCAGCCCCCTCCAGCTCCATGACTTTACAGGGGCCCACCCCAACCGCCCACCCGCCTCTATTATTATGTATCCGCCGGCAGGCTGCACCCGCGGGTGCACCCGCTGATCAGACTATATGGTTCCCTCCTGCAGTGCCCTCCCAGGCAGCCCCCACCTCCGGGCCCTGTGTTCTGGCTCCCCCTCACCTCCTCCGGCGGGCTGCACACGCCTATGCACCCGCCGCTGCACCTCCTCTGCCCCGGTCGGTGGGCCTCGCCTTCTCTCCCTGCCTCCTCTCCCGGCCTCCTCCTGCTCATCGGTAGATCGAGAGGGAGGTAAGTATGTATGTATGTATGAATGAATTGATGGATGGTTGGATGGATGATGGATGGATGGATGGATGATGGATGATGGATGGATGGGTGAATGGATAGATGGATGGGGGGTGCATGCGTTGACGTGTGCGTGCATGGACATGAGCTTACATGAGTATGCGTGGACGTGAGTGTGCGTAGACGTGTGCGTGCATAGACGTGTGGGTGCATAGACGTGTGCGTGAGCGTGTGCATAGATGTGTGCGTGCATAGATGTGTGTGTGCATAGACATGTGCGTGTGTGGATGTGTGCATGGATGGATGTGTGCGTGGACGTGTGCGTGGATGTGTGTGTGGATGTGCGTGAATGTGGATGTGCGTGCGTGGATGTCAGCGTGCGTGTGTGGATGTGTGCGTGCGTGGATGTCAGCGTGCGTTAATGTCAGCGTGCGTGCGTGGATGTGTGAATGCGTGGATGTCAGCGTGCGTGCATGGATTTGTGCATGCATGGATGTCAGCGTGCGTGAATGTCAGCGTGCGTGCGTGGATGTCAGCGTGCGTGAATGTCAGCTTGCGTGGATGTGCATGTGTGGATGTCAGCATGTGTAAATGGTAGTAGTGTTTGGCGTGCACACCTGTTGGATCTAGTCGAGGTGCTTGTGTAGGAGGCCCTTAGGTCTCAGTGTCAGTGGAGATTACAAAACACCGCACACTCAAAGTCTTTATCAAGGTGATGATTTGCGTTTATTGTGGTGCATATAGACAATGTTGCGATGAACTGACGTTTCGACCACGTCCGTGGTCTTTATCAAAGTATCGCTGTGAATACAAACAAAGGTGTAGTGACTATACAATATTTACAGAATATACATACAATTACAGTGTTGTTTAGAATCAACACATCATGATTTACATAGAACCATAATACAGTTTAAAGTTGTGAAATACAGAGGTTAATCTATATATAATCCAAACTGGGTGGGAGATAGGGGTCTAGTAGGTTTAGGAAACATCATGTGTGACTGGTGATATCATTTATTAATTAATGGTGTAATATCCGTATAGTGATGGAAAGATCAGTTAAGTAAATCAGCCAAATACCTGTCCTTATCAATATAGAGGGTATGCACCTAGGGGAACCATAGGTCCTGTGTTGCATAGGATTATGTTATCCTCAGGTAGTTGTCTCTGTTAATAGAGCACCCATAGTAGATGCAGGCAAAGAGTTATCATATGTTAGCCAATGGTAAGGTGTTTACCTTGATGTTGCATAAACTATGCTTGCTGCATTCAGGGGGGTCTTAACCTTGACTGTGCCACCGGGTGGTTATTCACCTTAACAGGGGTAGACTGTATCCCTAGTAAAGGGAAAACATGTGGGGTATTATGAGGTAGGTTGATACTTAGCTTGTGGTAGCCCGTATTGGTGGTTCAGTGGTCTTGCCTCCCGCTCCGGGGTCCGCCAGCGCTCCTGCGCCTTGGCTGGGAGTGTTTGTCTACCGGGAGACGCGGTCTATTTAGCCGCCCTCCTCGGTCAGCTGACCGGAAGTGACGCGTTGTGCTGCGCATGCGCAGTGCGCGTTGCTTCCCTAGTGACCGTAACTAGGTTTCTGGTGTTGCTGAGCGGTCGCACTGCGCGTGCGCGGCTCATGCAGTGTTTATTAATGGACGGGGTCGTACTGCTAAGTGGTATACCCGGACCCTGTTGTATGTTCTGTACTATAACCCTCTCTCACTTGGGGTATACCGATTACCAGCCTGGTAGTCCTGTATTGTGTGGGCTATTTCTCTTATATAGGGGTTGTTGTGTATATAGGTCTATTTAGGCAGGTCTAATTAAGCACTATATAGGTGTTCATGGGGGGGAGGGTTGGTAAGCATAAATAGGGCTTCTTCTAGTCAAATGAAAATGTATTAATACCACTATATGATTGCTCCCTCTTCCATTGCTTGTCTTGACTATCCCTAGGGTGTAGAGTTTAGGTTTTTTGAGAATACGATATCATTTATCATTATTTATGTTGACAAGGTTTGAGACCTCTACCACCGATATACATTACCTGTCCTTCTTATCCTTTATATCCTTAGGTCTGGAGAAAGCAATAGCATTTATTGTACATTATATTATATATGTTGACAAGGATTTGGACCTCTACAACTGATATATGTTAAAGCGTGTATGGACATAAGGACGTATTTAGATGTTAGATTCCACCATGAGCACCTATATAATGCTCACCTAGAACTATGTGCCTAGTAAAATGTGTATGTGTAACCCCCCCTCCCTCCCCCCATGAACACCTATATAGGAGCGCTGGCGGACCCCGGAGCGGGAGGCAAGACCACTGAACCACCAATACGGGCTACCACAAGCTAAGTATCAACCTACCTCATAATACCCCACATGTTTTCCCTTTACTAGGGATACAGTCTACTCCTGTTAAGGTGAATAACCACCCGGTGGCACAGTCCAGGTTAAGACCCCCCTGAATGCAGCAAGCATAGTTTATGCAACATCAAGGTAAACACCTTACCATTGGCTAACATATGATAACTCTTTGCCTGCATCTACTATGGGTGCTCTATTAACAGAGACAACTACCTGAGGATAACATAATCCTATGCAACACAGGACCTATGGTTCCCCTAGGTGCATACCCTCTATATTGATAAGGACAGGTATTTGGCTGATTTACTTAACTGATCTTTCCATCACTATACGGATATTACACCATTAATTAATAAATGATATCACCAGTCACACATGATGTCTCCTAAACCTACTAGACCCCTATCTCCCACCCAGTTTGGATTATATATAGATTAACCTCTGTATTTCACAACTTTAAACTGTATTATGGTTCTATGTAAATCATGATGTGTTGATTCTAAACAACACTGTAATTGTATGTATATTCTGTAAATATTGTATAGTCACTACACCTTTGTTTGTATTCACAGCGATACTTTGATAAAGACCACGGACGTGGTCGAAACGTCAGTTCATTGCAACATTGTCTATATGCACCACAATAAACGCAAATCATCACCTTGATAAAGACTTTGAGTGTGCGGTGTTTTGTAATCTCCACAGCATGTGTGGATGTGCATGCGTGGATGTGCGTGCGTGGATGTGTGCGTGCGTGGATGTGCGTGCGTGGATGTGTGCGTGCGTGGATGTGTGTGTGGATGTGCGTGGATGTGCGTGGATGTGTGCATGCGTAGACGTATTCATGCATAGATGTGTGTGTGCATAGACATGTGCATGTGTGGATGTGTGCATGGATGGATGTGTGCGTGGACGTGTGGGTGGATGTGCATGCGTGGATGTCAGCGTGCGTGGATGTGTGCATGCGTGGATGTCAGTGTGCATGCGTGGATGTGTGCGTGCGTGGATGTCAGCATGCGTGAATGTCAGCGTGCGTGACTGGATGTGTGCGTGCGTGGATGTCAGCGTGCGTGGATGTCAGCGTGCGTGCGTGCATGTCAGCGTGCGTGCGTGGTTGTCAGCATGAGTGCGTGGATGTCAGCGTGCGTGGATGTCAGCGTGCGTGGATGTGCGTGCGTGGATGTGTTCGTGCGTGCGTCAATGTGTGTGTGGATGTGCGTGGATGTGGATTTGCATCCTTGGATGTCAGCATGTGTGCATATATGGATGTGTGCGTGGATGTGCATGCGTGGATATTTGTGCGTGGATGTGTGTGCGTGGTTGTGTGCGTGGATGGCAGCGTGTGTACGTGGATGGATGTGTGCGTGGATGTGCATGCGTGGGTGTGCGTGCATGGATGTGCGTGGTTGTGTGCGTGGATGTCAGCGTGCATGGATTTGCGTGCGTGGATGTGCGTGCGTGGATGTGCGTGTGTGGATGTGTGCGTGTGTGGATGTGTGCGTGGATGTGTGTGTGGATGCGTGTGGATGTGCGTGCGTGGATGTCAGAGTGCGTGCGTGGATGGATGTGTGCATGTATGTGCGTGCGTGGATGAGGATGTGCGTGCGTGGATGTGCGTGCGTGGTTGTGTGCAATACGTGGATGATGAGTGCATAGGTGGATGGATGGGTGCAACAAGGGATCAAGTGTCCTCTTGTTGTAGTCTCTGGGGTCATAGTCATGGTGCACTGTATGACAGATCATTGTCATACAGTACACCATAACTCTGACCCCAGAGACTGTAGGAAGAGGACACTTGATCCCTTGCTGCAGTCTCTGGATTGAACAGAGGTGATCGAGCGTCGTGGGACCTTCGTTATGGACTACCTCGGAGGCGATCGAGCATCGTGAGACCTTGTGGACTATGTCGGATCTTTATAATAAAGATGGAGTCCGAACTTTTTTTTTTTTTTTTTTTCAAATAAAAATATTTTTCTCTGGTGTATTTTTTTTGACTATTTACTAGAGATTCCTAATGGCCGGGTCTAACATTGGACCGACATTATGAATCTTGGTGTTAGTGCCAGGTGCCAATAAAATAGTTGGCATTAACCCCTTTATTACCCAGTTTGCCACCGGCACCAGGGCAACTGGAAGTGTCTGGGTACAGTGCAAGAAAATGGCGCTTCAATTAATGCGCCATTTTCTGAGGTGGCTGCGGGCTGCAATTCGCAGCATGGGGGCCCAGAACGCTTGGGCCTCTCCATGCTGCGGATTCCAGCCCCCAGCTGCCTAGTTGTACCTGGCTGGATCAAAAATATGGCAGAGCCCCACGTCATTTTTTTTCTAGAATTAGTTCTAGAAAAAAAAAAAAGGCTTTGCTGTATTTAGATGCATAGTGAACACTTTGAACCCCCAGGTTCAATGAAAAAAGAAAATTTGTGTGAAAAAAAAGTACTTTTTCCTTCTTATGGATCAATTTGTGAAGCACCTGGGGGTTCAAAGTGCTCACTATGCATCTAGATCCATTCCTTGGGGGGGTCTAGTTTCCAAAATGGGGTCACTTGTGGAGGAGCTCCACTGTTTAGGCACACATGGGCTCTCCATACGCGACATGGTGTCCGCTAACAATTCCCCTGTGTGCCTAAACATTGGAGCTCCCCCACATTGGACCCCATTTTTTCCACAAAAAATTTATTTTTTCATTTTTACAGATTCATTTGTGAAGCACCTGGGGGTTCAAAATGCTCACCATCCATCTAGATAAGTTCTCTGAGGGGTCTAATTTCCAAAATGGGGTCACTTGTGGGGGAGCTCCAATGTTTAGGCACACAGGAGCTCTCCAAACGCGACATGGTGTCCGCTAACAATTGGAGCTAATTTATTAGTCAAATTGTTAGCGGACACCATGTCGCGTTTGGAGAGCCCCTGTGTGCCTAAGCATTGGAGCTCCCCCACAAGTGACCCCATTTTGGAAACTAGAGCCCCCAGGGAACTTATCTAGATGGGTGGTGAGCATTTTGAACCCACAGGTGCTTCACAAATTCATCCGTAAAAATGAAAAAGTACTTTTTTTTTCCACAAGCATTTTATTTTAGCCTAAATTTTTTCATTTTTACATGGGGAACAGGATAAAATGGATCCTAAAAATTGTTGGGCGATTTCTCCTGACTACACCGATACCTCATATGCAGTCATAAACCACTGTTTGGGCACACGGCAGCGCTCAGAAGGGGAGGAGCGTCATTTGACTTTTTGAATGGAAAATTAGCTCAAAAAGTCAAATTGCGCTCCTTCCCTTCTGAGCCCTGCCGTGTGCCCAAACAGTGGTTTATAACCACATATGAGGTATCGGTGTGCTCAGGAGAAATTGCTCAACAAATTTTAGGATCCATTTTATCCTGTTGCCCATGTGAAAATGAAAGAATTGAGGCTAAATTAACATTTTTGTTGGAAAAATTAAAATGACCATTTTTTCCTTCCACTTTGCTTTAGTTCCTGTGAAGCACCTGAAGGGTTAATAATCTTCTTGAATGTAGTTTTGAGTATCTTGAGGGGTTCAGTTTTTGGAATGGTGTCACTTTTGGGTGTTTTCTGTCATGTACACCCCTCAAAGGGACTTCAAATGTGATGTGGTCACTAAAATAAATGGTTTTGTAAATTTTGCTGGAAAAATGAAAAATTGCTGATGAACTTTGAACCCTTATAACTTCCGAACAAAAAATTTTTTTTTTCCAAAATTGTGCTGATGTAAAGTAGACATGTGGGAAATGTTATTTATTAACTATTTTGTGTCACATAACTCTCTGGTTTAGCAGAATAAAAATTCATAATTTGAAAATTGCAAAATTTTCAACGTTTTTGCCAAATTTTTTATTTTTTCACAAATAAACGCAAAAATGATTGACCTAAATTTAATACTAACATGAAGCCCAATATGTCTCGAAAAAACAATCTCAGAATCGCTAGCATCCGTTGAAGCGTTCTAGAGATATTACCTCATAAAGGGGCACTGGTCAGAATTGACAAAAATGGCCTGGTCATTGAAGTCAAAATAGGCCCGGGGGTGAAGGGGTTCAAAACTGTATAGCGAGTACAAGTTTTACACCACTTGCTCATCACTAGTTGTCAGCAAATCTACTATTGGTTGCTAGCATAGGTTAGGGTCACACATGGCAATCAGTTTTTCCACTGGTTTCAATAACAAATCCGTTTATTTGGGCTGTTTTTTGAGCCTCCTGTGCAGCTATGCTTTTTTTGGACTTTGCCTTTTTTTGCGAAAAAATTCTAGCAAAAACGCATCGTTTTTTTTTACCGCACCAAAAAAATGGATCCGTTTTCCTATAGGGCCCCATGTTAAGAAAATTGATCCGTTTTTTTACTGCACCCAAAAACGTTGCTTGCAGAGTTTTTTGGGTCCAGTAAAAAAACAAATAGCTTTTGTTAACAATGCAGACACACTTCAGCATCCGTTAACAGCATGAGTTTTTGGACTTAGAATTCTAAAGTTGAAAAACTGATGCTTTTAAGGGATCCAGGGCTTATGTGTGACCCTAGGCATTGACTACCAGCATGTCCACTAGTTCCATGACAGTGAATAAAAACATTATATTTTGAATCACATTTTAAAATAAATCTGCAAAATAATGGGGATGCAGTTCATAATCGGTTTCTAAGTGTGCTTGTTAAAAAATCCAACACCTAATTCTAAAATAACAGGTAGGAATGGAAAGAAATTTTGTGGCACATTATTGGAATTGTATGTTCATATAACTTGAGCTAGAGTCACACATGTGTGTGACTCATGAAGGTCTTGCTTAGCTTTACCCAGCTCGGCCGGCCACTCTCTGGGAGGAGCATGCAACTACATGCTCTTGTCAGGAGAGCGGGTGGTCATGCTGCGTAATGTAACACGAGGTTCGCACGAGTAATACGCAAGTGTGACTTCGGCCTTACCTGCGTGTATTGATGTAGAAGTTTGTTTACAACCATTTTCTTTGCAATATAGTCTTAAACTAACACATGCTCCTATTTCAAATCTGTGCTACACAGTGTTGCAAAAAACATCAACCACCCTCTATAGGTCCATACATGTATGTGTACCTTCAACTTTATATGTACCATGCAGCCTTACATATTATAATAAAAAGTTCAGACTTCTTACAAAGTTCCGATTTATAGTTAAGCCACTAAAATAGTAAAAAATCTATACAATTTTGATCTCATAATCTAAGTGATTTCAAGAATCCTGTTGAAAGTTGATGTTTACGCTATCAAATAAAACCTTAAAAACAATGGCAGAATTGACGTTTTTTAACATTTCCTCACACTTTTAATTCTCTTACTTTCAATTTATTCTTTATTATCAAAAAAAAATTAATTTCATTCCAAACTACAACTTGTCCTGTAAAAAAAAAAGGAGTGCCAAAAAATGAAAAATGAAAAGTTTGCGTTCCTTAAGAGTTTAATAGGCAATAGTCATTTTATTTGTTTGTTTTAATAAATCAATAGTATTCATGAAAATAAGAAACTGTAGTACATCTAAGGCCCCTTTCACATCAGCGGTAATCGCTGATTGCGGCAGTTGCGGTGAAAAAAACGCAACTGCCGCGATTACCGCATAACGGCAACACTTGCGGTTCACTTGCAGCAAGCCCCATGGTAGTTTATGGGGCTTGCGGCAGGTGCGGCAAGTGCGGTATAGTTGCGGTTTCAGCACTTGACGCATGCAGATGCGGCCGCGAAAAAAATGCGGTCAGCCGCGTTTTTTTTCGAGGCTGCATCTGCTGCAAGTGCAGAAACCGCAACTATACCGCACTTGCCGCACACTTACTGCAAGCCCATAGACATTGCATGGGGCTTGCTGCAAGTGAACCGCAAGTGCGGCCGTTATGCGGTAATCGCGGCAGTTGTGTTTTTTTCACCGCAACTGCCGCGATCAGCGATTACTGCTGATGTGAAAGGGGCCTTAGAAGATAAATCTGCTTCTTTATCCTCCTGAATTGATTTGATCTTTCATTCTCAATATACTCAAGTCAAAAGCTAAATCTGTTATTAGTAAGTACAGACTTTCCCGTTACTGAGATACAGGCGACAGTTGGTGCCCATAAAGTTGTCTGGAGTGGAGACATTGGGTACGTAGGGAGGATCCAAAGGCAAAAACAGAAACTCTGTCGAAATTCTCCAATTCTACACTATAAAGTAATAGCAGGTATTTTATTGCTCAAAATAGAAATGTTAGAAATTATCTGGTGCCAAACAAAGTAAGAATTTGACTTAGGTTTCAATAAAATAAATAAAATGTTTATCTTTACACCTTTATTTTTTATCATTGTGTCATTTACTTCCCTTGGTCTTACAAATAACAAAGTGAACAAAGTTTTTTAGTGACATTGAAATTGTTGTAGTCAAGTCATGTCTTCTCTGTACGATGCTCGAAGGAATTGCAAAGTTAAGGCTTTAAGAAAAGAAAAAGGCTGAAGGAAAGTAAAGGCAAGTGGGATTACCAGGCAAAACAAGAGACAGAGGAAGAGCAGATAGTGTGAGCTTCAAAGAGCCAGACGTGGAATCTCGTGGTACATATAACGATCAAAAGAAAAACAAAAGGTAACATTTTTGTGTTCACCTTACCTTCAAAAGCTGGACTACAGCAACACAGAGGAAAAAATGCTTTAAGCTATGCTTGTCTAAGAAATGTTATTCTGTTTGAAATGTGCATATTGTATTGAATAATAAGCATGTCCTTCTAACACTGAGCTTTTCTATTAAGACAAAGTAGACAATGTAAAACTCATCATTTATTTACCAAAAATATCACTGAATATTATGTGTTGCCATCAGCCACTTGATGGATCATTATATCAACAAAGATTACTAGAAATAGAGTTATTAAAATTGATTCTCCTTTTTACAATCAGTTAAAAGACTGCTTCAGTATGGAAACATTATAATAAGGCTGGCTTCAGATTTGCAGATGCCTCCGCAGCATTTTGCGGAGGCATCTGCAAGCATCTGCACGCAGACTGCAGCCCCTATGTTTATAATGGAGCGCACGGCGGTCTGCAGATGCTTGCAGACCGCCGTGCGCTCCCATTGCCCACCATGAGTGATGAGACATGCGCACAGATCACACACTCTCGCCCGCACCAGGGACGCAACATGTCGCGTCCCTGGTGCGGACGAGACTGTGTGATTTGTGCGCAGGCGTCCGCCTGCGCACAGATTACTCCTGGCGGGCGATGGGAGCGCACGGCGGTCTGAAAGCATCTGCAGACCGCCGTGCGCTCCATTATAAACATAGGGGCTGCGGTCTGTCATGCAGATGCTTGCAGATGCCTCCGCAAAACGCTGCGGAGGCATCTGCAAATCTGAAGGCAGCTTAATATACATTGTTCTATATGTGTGGAAAACAATTGAAAATAATTATTTATCTTTTATAGGCTTCATGAACACATAAGAAGTAATTTCTTATTGCGCTTTCTTATTACTGTCATTGTTATGACTACTATTATTATTATAGCAATTAGGAAAGGGTATAAGAAAAAAATCTGCAGCACTAACAGGCAGATGGCTACCAATTAACTGCCTGTTGTGCATGGCACTACTCACCTTTGTTCACCCCTGCCACAATGTGGAAACAGACCGCTCCTGCCGGTGACAGCATGGCTGTGTAAAAAGAGCGGTGGATTCTTTCCTGCTCTGCTATTTTGAACTGGCGGGATAGCTGAGCTCATGCTTATTGACAACAGGCTCCTCGCTACCTAATTGGGGGAGCCGGCTGTCAATCAGCATGGTGTTGGCTATGATACCCGTCAACAGAGTGGAAAAGCCACCCCTCTGTACATATGACATCAGCGGAAGCGGAAAAATAGCTGACGGTAACAGTCTAAGACAGTGGTTCTTAACCGGGGTTTGATAGAACCCTAGGGGTCATGCACGGTTCATTTTGTGTACCAGTAAAACAACATTTACCTATGTCTTGAATTTGGAAAAACATCATATTTGATTTATCACTAAAGAAGGGTTTGGTGAATGTGCATATGAAACTGGTTGGTTCGGTACCTCAAACAAGGTTAAGAACCTCTGGTCTAAGACCACTCTGCGTCGACGGGGAATGGTGGTGAATGGTGGCGGTCACAACAGGCAGGTAGGTGGCAGCTATTTGTTTGTTAGTGCTTAGGCACATTTTT
>JARQOC010000005.1:138979968-139280145 GCA_033576535.1 Allobates femoralis | reverse complement strand
AACGATTTTCAAATATACAAAAATTATCATGTATTTCATATATTATGTATACAAATGATAATCAAAGTCTATCAAAACTTGCAATATAGTGAATATAAAACCAATCATGGTGTTTACATGAATAAGGTGCATATTACAGTGCAAAAATACACATCCAACTGTATCTACAGACATTGATACAGCTAGATTGACAATCATTAAAATATGTGAAATATCTATGTGGTATTTAAAATAGTTATTATGAATCACCTGGAATACTCAGACCCATATCAATTTGTAAATTCACCATAATGGATGTCCGTGATTAGAGGCTCCAAACTGGCCTTTCAGCGTTACTATCAGCGGTGATGTCAGTGCACATGCTTTAGGTGTCTCTTTTACAGCTTATTATTATTTACCGCTCGCAGATTGTGAGCCCTCGCGGACAGGATCTTCTCCCCTCTTGTATCTGTATGACAAAATTGTCCACATTTATTGTACTTGTCCTTGTCTGCCCTTTTAGAATATAAAGTGCCATGGAATTTAATGGCGCTATATAAATAAATAATAATAATAATTATGACCATTACCGGGGCCCTTATCTATATATTTATTGAGAACTAGTCACCTAGTTCTAAAAAGCTGCCGTTGTTCATGTGTTGTATTGTGGGCATCATTGTCAGATCTTGTAATGGCGTCGCGGGATGTGGAAGTGCCTAGTGAGTATGTGCGCTGACATCACCGCCTACAGCAACGCTGAGGCCAATTGGGACATGCTCAGTTGTGCTTTGTGGACGCCATTATGGTGAATTTACAACATGATATGGGTCTGAATGTTTCAGGTTATTTATAATAACTATGTATTTTAAATACCACATACGTGTTTATACAGTATACAATTGCACAGTTACATGGGTGCTTATACGGTATTAAAGTTTTCATTTTGTTCTTTCTTGTGGTTGGTTGGTCCATAGAATTTCAACAGTCTGCTAAATCCACTGAAGTTTCTTTATCACATAGTATGCAATTGCATCTCTTTGTGGTAGCCATTGTCATCAGTACTTGAGTTCAGAGTGATTCAGTGTCTATCTTTTTGATGTTATATTTTCCTGCAAAACATTTACAATTAGCTCCTAGAATTTTAATTACAGGCATAGCAAATAGTTTTATTAGTATTGCAATTACCAATATTATGGAAGCTCCCTGAATTAAGTATTGAATTATCCCAGTTATCCATCCACCCACACCTTTAAGCAGATTTAACCATGAAAGCCATGGTGGAAAGGGTAAATCATCCCAAGAATTAGACTTTTTATATTGTTTCTTTAGTTTCTCAGCTTGCTCAATATCATGTGTAACCTGAATGAGTCCTGCTAGGTTTATATAATGGCAACATGTAGGTCCGACCTCCTGACAGAAACCGCCCTGGGAAGCAATAAGATAATCAAGTACCATTGAGTGCTAATTAGTTATAATAATAAGCTATTTCATAAATGCAGATTCTGCATTCAAAGCATCAAACAAATAGTCACATTATCAAATATGTCTCATAATTCTTGTATCATTTGGGCATTTCTCATAGATCCAAGGGTACTTACAAGGGTCTTGTTAGCACCATTCCTGTTTTACATACCATAGGACGTTAAATAAGTGTTTATATTCCTGTAGATTTAGCTTTTGCTCATCATCAGGCTTTGCAAGCATGTGCTGAGGAATATTTTTGTATGGGAAATCATTATCCTCCTATATCCATGTTGCTGGCTCTAACCCTGCTATGGTACAAATTCTTTCCACACCTTTTGGTATCCACCTGTAAGCTTGGTCTCCGCACACAATATATATACTTTTTGGGAGCTCAAGCTGATACTCAGTTATTAATGCCATAACTATGGAAATAAATTGTTTAGTTTCTGTATATAAGCACCAGAAATCCTCTAAATCAATGGTAACTAATCTAAAATATTTTAGCGGCATACACTCAGGTTCAGTGTTAATAGCAATTGACATTTCTGCTGTTCCATCACCCAGCTGAACCTCCTCTGTTTCTTCATCTGTGTACTGCATTACAATCTGTACAAGCCTCAGTATCAGCATCTTCAAATCTACATGCTACATGATATATAAACTTATTACTCCATTGCTTAGTTACACAGTGATAAGACCAGCAAATAATACTTCCCTAAAATCAGTCTTTTAATCGTTATGGAATCTCTTGCAGTGATATGCGTGGATCCAGGTAGTCTTTCTTTCAACTTTCACTGGGTTGGTGTAGTGAGTTGGACTTGGTAAGGTCCCTCAAATCATTGATCAAAGTTTTTTTGATGTGCTTTAGGCTTTAGGTTATGTGTGCCTTGAAAGGAGGAAGGATCTGAAATGGAACTAAAAACATGACCATGAATCGGTTATAGTACATTTTGCACAGCTCATACATAAGATGTCATTTCACAATATAATGCTTGTAACTGCTGAGTAAATTGCAACTCCTGCATATGTGGTTTCTCTGGTTAGTCATTTTCCTCAAACTTATTCCTAACTTACAAATATCCATATTCATTCATCCTGTGGGTTTCCTTCTCCTGCTAATTGGCCTCCAAATGTTCATAGAAACTACAATCTGGTAATTCTTCCCTGGCTAGAATGTGGCCTGTCTCCCTCCTCTGACCCTTCCTCCAACTCACCTGGTCTATTCTCTGCACTTTTAAGAGATATAAGTTTTGTGAGCCAAGTCTTTGTGCAATTTAGCAAAGTGTAATTTCATTAATTGTGCTGCAGAAATATTCCAGAAATAAACCAGAAGTAACTAGGAAGTATGAGCTACACCTGTATCCAGACTGTCTCTAATACTTTACTTCCCCACTAATACTGCTTACTTTTTCCTTAACAAGTCTTGCTCCAATGATCCTTACTCTTTTTCACTATCCCCCAAACCCCATCACTCCAAACACAAATATTTATTTCACCGTCCCTCTTAATTCCCCACCTGAGCTCTTCTGCTCACCTGCTCCACAATCTCACAATTCTCCTGCAGACACTCAAAACAAACCGGTTGTTGCTTGCTTTCATCCTTTGGCCTCACTCAGTGGTTTTCCATATCCACCCACACAGATGGACATACAATAGACCTCATCTTCACCTTCCTCTGCTCCTTTTCTAACCCCACAACCTCATCTCTCCCCCTTCCCCCTTACTACCATCTACTTACTTTCTCATCCTTGTCCTCCTCACCTACCACCCTTATCCACCTACTTGCACACCCTTGCAGAAACCTTACACACCTTGACACACACACATTCTATGACTCTATTCTACCACAGTTTTCCATATCCTCACTCCAAGATACAGACAGAGCCACTGCTACAATTATACACTCACATCAGCTATTGATGTACTCGCCAACCTCGTTCATGGCTGGGTGCAAGGAATCAACAGACAACCCTGGCACACCAATACCACTAAAAAGCTAAGGTTGCTGAGCAGCGCTGGAAGAAATCGCGTTCACAGCATTGACACAAGAAACTCTCACATTGAAGTCAGCTCTTTCATCCACTAAAAGAGGCTTACTTCATAACCCTCATATACTCTTTGTCACACAACCCCAGGCAGTTATTCAACATGTTTAACTCCCTCCTCTGCCCTGCACTGCCTCCTCCTACTTGTATCCCACCAGAAGTCTTTACAATACACTTTAACAAGATGGATCAGATCAGACAAGGCAAGTCTTTACTGCTCAACCATCACATCCTTTATATTCACCAGAACACTCCCCTCCCCCACTAACCCTTCTCTCCTCCATCACTGAAGGAGAACTCACACACCTCCTCTCCAAATCACACCTCAGCATTTGTGCACATAATAATAATAATAATAATAATAATAATAATAATAATAATATAATAATAATAAATCTTTATTTATATAGCGCCAACATATTCCACAATGCTTTACAATTCATTGGTTCATATACAAATGGTCATAAGAAACAATTATAAAAATACAATACAATAATTAAAGCAGAAAAACAATGTAAAAAATACAATCCATTAATAAAGTGGAGAATCAAGGTAAAAAATACAATTCAATAATTAAAGCAGAGAAACATTGTAAGAAATAAAATACAATAATGAAAGTGGAGAATCAAGGTAAAAAATACAATACAGTAATTAAAGGAGGAATACAATGTAAAAAATACAATACAGTAATTAAAGTGGAGAAACAATGTAAAAAAATACAAAACTATAATAAAAGCAGAGAGACAACCCTGCTCAGAAGGGCTTACAAACTACAACAAGATGGGGGTGACACAAAGTACAGGGGCTTATTACAATGATGGTCCAAGCATCTTGTGGAAGAGGAGGATAGAAAAAATTACATGAATGGTCACCAGTCAATCTGTGTAGAGCTTTTGGGTTTGGGGGAGCATGAAGGAGAGTTATGTGCAGAGAGGTAGTGAATGGGCTATATACAGTATAAAGGACTTCTATAAGGGAGCAAGATAGGGTTCCTTAAAAAGATGTTGTTTTTTTTTAGAGAGAATCTGAAACTATGTCAGTTGTGGATAGTCCTAATTTCTTAGGGTAGAGCATTCCAGAGAATTGGTGGAGCTGGGGATAAATCTTGGAGCCGGGAATGAGAGGTTCAGTTTAATGCAGATGCTAGTCAAAGGTCATTTGTAGAAAGAAGAGAATGGGTGGGGTGATAGACAGAGATGAGGGAGAAGATGTAGGGAGGTGCTGCACTGTGAAGAGCTTTGTGGGTGAGAACAAGCAATTTGAATTTGATCCTGTAGAGTATAGGCAGCCAGTGCAGTGACATATGAAAGGCATCTGAGTAATGATTTACCAGATAGGTGATCCTGGCTTCTGTATTAAGGATGGACTGGAGAGGGGAAAGTCTAGTGTGGGAGAGGCCAATTAATAGAGAATTGCAGTAATCAAGGCGGTAATAAATCAGGGCGACAGTTAGGGTTTTTGTTGTTTCCATGGGGAGAAAGAGGAGTACTCTGGAGATGTTTTTCAGATGCAAGCAACAAGATATCCAGCCCAGGCCCTGGGGGTACTCAGATCACTCAGGCGCGATCTCTGGGGAAAGTCACGGGTAGCGGTGCCTGAGGCCGTGGGCCCCGGGGGATGCAGATAACAAGGGATGGAGTGGCAAGAAAATAATAAAATGTCTGTCATGACGCCACCTGTAGAGTTCCAGTGATGACACTGGTGCTGCTTGGGCCTCCGGGGTGATGGGCGGCAGCAAGGTGGGACCGCTCCCTACAGGACGAGCGGGGGTCCCCGGGGCTGTAAGTTGTAGTGAGGGTAATAGGGTAGCGTGGTCAGTGTGCTGCAGATGGAAGGAGGGACACGCACACATAAAAGTCTTTTGGTACCTTTACTGGTGTTCTGCACGGGTACACTCGTCCGAAGGTGAGGGAAACACTTTAGGAACTCCACAGCGATTAGGATTGTAGGCCTCCTTGTTTCAGTTATTCTGTCAGAGTCTGGCAGGCATGGAACCTGACCAGACCGTTATTTCTCTATCTGTGTGACTCTCCACACCCAGGTTTGCTGCACTGAGGGCACTCTATGGGACTCCTGTCATGGCCATGACTCCGGGCTTTCATTTGGTGGTGCTTCGGGTGTCCTGGAAGCTAAACCTCCTTGTAGTGCTGGTTTCTCTGCAGGGCCTATTCTCTATGTCCCTGTAGCTCGGACCCAGTGACCGGAACTCTGATGGGGTGAGTCGGTATGACTCCTCTGCCCCCTTCTTGTAGAACGTTTCTCTCCTCTGCCTGCGACCCCTACACTGCGGATCTACCACTGTCTCAGGTGGTTGCTGGTATGGACATAGAACGGCTCCAGTACCAGCTCAGCTCACTCAGCTCTTCACAGTTCTGTAGTGACTGCACACTTTGGTGTTTTCCCTCCAGAACCCGTATTTATAGGGGGAAGTGGCTTAAGGCAACCAGTGGAGCTCCCCTACAGGCCTGGGGTGAAAGCGTGTTGTGTGTTAGTGGATTACTCGCTGTGTAAAATTCCTCCATGTCCCAAGGGAGTCTGTGGTGACCTGGCACAGGGTGCCACAACAAGAGTGGATGATAGATTGTGTATAGGAGGTGAAGGATAGATCAGTGTCAAACATAACATCCAGACAGCGAGCCTGCTGCCTAGGCGTGATCGTGGTGCTGCACACCGAGAGGGAGATGTCAGATTTAGGGAGGTTAGTGGAGGACAGAATTATAAGAAGTTCAATTTTTGAAAGGTTGAGTTTCAGATAGAGAGCGGACATCATGTTGGAAACTGCAGCTAGACAGTCAATGGTGTTCTTTAGGTCAGGGGCTGAAGTGTATAATTGAGTGTCATTAGCATAGAGATAGTACTGGAAGCCAAATCTACTAATGGTCTGTCCAATAGGGGCCGTGTAGATAGAAAAGAGAAGAGGACCAAAGACTGAACTCTGAGGAATCACAATAGTGAGAGGAACAGGAGAGGAAGTGGAATCAGTGAATGATACACTGAACGAGTGGTCAGAAGGATAGGACGAGAACCAGGAGAGAGCAGTATCCTTTATCCTGATGCAGTGCAGCATAGAGAGTAGGAGATGGTGGTCAATTGTGTCAGAAGCTGCAGAGAGGTCAAGAAGAATCAATAGAGAGTGTTCACCATTACGTTTTGCCATCAGAAGATCATTGGTCACTTTGATGAGGGCAGTTTCTGTAGAGTTTAGGGGGCGAAAACCAGACTGTAATGAATCTAGAAGAGAGTGAGTGGAGAGTTAATGGCTGAGGTGGGTGTAGACCAGGTGCTTCAACCGGTAAATCGACCGGTAAATGTAACTTCAGAACCATGGAAAGCACAGACTTTCAAACACCAGCGGTATTTAAATTTGCCGGGAAATGGTGTCCATGGTGTTGAAGTTTTATCAGCAGGAGAAATCCTGCTTTGACAGCAGTGGTGTTTGCATTTTCTGGTAAATGCTGTCGGTGGGGCTGAAGTCAGCATTAGTGCTGTCCTCGGTGCTGAAGTTTGCTTGGCGGGATTTCTCAGCATGCTGACAAATTCCGCCAAACAAACTTCAGGACTGCAGATAGCAGCACACTGAATCACACCACACGCTGACTCTCACACCTCACTTGCACCACATTGTCATGCATATAGCCACACGCTATCCACACTCGCACCACACTCCAGCAAAAGACGCCCAGCACTCGTATGACTGTCATGCATCAAAAATACTCCATTTTTGATACATGACAGTGTGCCTCCATACTAAGAAGAAGCATCCTTTAATTGTGGCCTCTGAGCGAAGAATGGCGGAACCCAAAGCTATGGATGTGTAAGCAAGGAGTAAGTGAGGTCACCCGAGGATACAACTCAGGTACCATGGTAACTGCTAACCATAGTTATTACTATGGTACCTAAGCTATGTCATCGGGTGACCTCATTGACAGTGAGTGGGCGATGAGCCTAAACTGCCACAGCTCTCAGTGCCATGCCGTTACCCTGTACTGTTCAGAGGATTGTAGAGGATTTAAAGGGGAGTAATAAAGAGGGAAATGAGGCTTGTGCTTGTGTGGTTTTTCCAAATAAATGATTTTTCTCTGTGTGGTGTATTCTTTACTATTTACTTAGAGGTTCCTAATGGCCGGGTATAACATTGGCCCGATATTAGGAACCTTGGACTTAGTGCCAGCTGCCAATACAAAGCTGGCATTAACACATTTATTACATAGTTTACCACCAGCCCCAGGGCAACTGGAAGATTTTAATAAATGTGCCATTTTATTGAGCAGTTGCAGACTTCAATTTGCAGCAGGGGGCCCAAAATGCTTGGTGAATTTCTTGAAATAATTAAAAAACAAAATGACATGGGGCTTCACTTTATTTTTTGTTGCCAGCCAGGTACAACTAGGCATCTGTGGGCTGGAATCCTCAGAGTGGGGAGGCCCAAGTATTCTGGGCCCCCTTTTGCTGTGAACTGCAGCCCGCAGCTGCCCTAGAAAATGGTGCATTCATTGAAGAACCATTTTCAGGTAATATACCCAACTCTTCTTGATGCCCTGGTGCCGTGGCATGGGGGTGATAGCAAGGGTTAATAACAGTTTATGATGGACAGCTTGTCATTAAGCTCTGGATTGGTAATGTCAGACATTGCCTGATACACACCTATTACCAAGCCAGCAAGTGAATAGTTAATAAACACACACAGAAAAATCCTTTATTGGAATAAAGCACAAAAAATTCCTTTATTAGAAATAAAACACATGGCAACCCTCATTATCCAGTTTTTTAACCCCAACACATACCTTCCGACGATAACCATAGGGTTTACCATGGTACCTGAGCTGTGTCCTCTTGTGACCTCACTGACTCACCACTCACACAGCTGCAGCTCATGATGCTAACATTCTGTGCTTGGAGGCTGCGATGAAGGGATACCTCCAATGCAGCAGAGCTGAGTTTGCGACATGGGACCTTGTGGTGGATTATTGTCGGAGGGTATGTTGTTGGGACTTATAATAAATGGTTAAATGAGTGAATGATTCGGCGAACACCCCAATATCTACTAAAGTGTTCACTCATCTCTACTTCACATAAACATTGGACTCCATTGTATCATTGAGGCAGAAGTGGCATAACAAAGGGAGAATCAGCATATGAGTGAGTCCTCCACAGTTATTGAACATTGCAAACAAAAGACCCTGCTGACAAATCAGGTCTTCCTATTTTTTTTCTTTTCACACAACAATGCATTACATCCAGCAAGTCCTACAAGGATCGGCAGGGTTCACTAAAATGGAGCACAGGCCATCAAGATAATGGGACACAGTACATTATGGGCACAACCATGTAGGGAACAGTCTATTAAGGGCACAGTCCATTTAGGGCTTTGAGGTGTAGCCTGAAGAGTGCAGTCACGCTAATCCAGCAGGAACACAAGCAGCGCTAAATTGGGGAAGAGGGAAAAAAAATTAGGCCTATCTGGCAACAAGGCAAAAAACAGTCTTTGCCCTTCTTTTAACGTTAAACAGTGCTTCAGGGCAACTCCAGGATTAAAGGTGCGGCTATCAGCCAAAAACTTTACATCCTGCATGATGCAGGGTCCCAGCAGATGCAATTCTTCCAACAGGTCAGCGACCCAACAACAGACTTTTTTTGTCAGTCCTCCTTAATCGGAAGTCTTTTGTGAATCCTCCCACTTTCGCCACAGCTCTTTCACTGATCATCGGAATGGACATGCCAGTCCCATAGTGTAGACCGCACTCAAACGGTCTCGGAGTGTCACAGGGGTTACTCCTCCAGGGGAATTTTCCACCACCACCTGCTCACTTGTAAGGGCCACATCTAGAGAAGTGGATAAAGGAGTTAGGGGATTGCCACCCTCTCTATCACACACTGGAGGAACTTGAGCAACCTCAACAGACCCTTCAGGCTTTCTAATTGTATTAGGACTGTAATGGATGCCCCCACACCTTTCGGGTGAGGCTGTCGTCTTAATTGTCTGCCGCCAAATTGGATGCTTTGTCTGGGTGCCGGCACGTCATCACCGTATAAAGAATCCACGCTGACACAGTATTTGTCTCAATGTAGAGCTTAATGACAAAGACCTTTATTAAAGGAAATGCTAGCAGTTTTATTACTTATCCTTAACCCCTTCACGACCCTTGGCCCACCGTTTGGGCCATGGAAACAAGTTCGTTCCCGACCCTTGGCCCAGGGGGTGGGCCATGGATTGATCGGGCTCCTGCAGGCCGAGTGAGGGTCTCACTGACCTGTCACTCGGCCTGCAGGTACATGGGGTGTTGTACAACACCCCATGGGGGGGTCGATTTGCCCCCACCCCCACCCCCTCGGCTATAGGCACGGTGATTGGCACTCAAAAGTGAAAGTGAAATGCTTCCCTGCCTGCCCCTGCTCTCCCTACCCTCCGATCTTCTCCCCTGTCATACTCTAACTGCCCCCTGTCCCCCACCTCTCTATCCTGCCCCTCTTCATCTTTCTTACCCCCCCCCCTCGCTTCCTGTCCCTGCGCCCGCTTCCTGTCCCTGCCGCGGGCTTCCTCTTCCTGCCGCCCGCCTCCTCCTCACTGCCCCCGCTTCCTCTGAGTGCCCCCCCATCTCCTGTCACCCCCCCTCTTCCCCCTGCCTGCCCCCCGACCACCGGAGCGGCAATCGCCTCTCCCACTCACCCCTCCGGCGATCGCGCTCCATCCTGCTGCACGGCTGCGTCCCGCTCCTCCTCCTCTTCTCTCCGGCCGCTTCCGCATCTGACAGCTCTGTGCTGGAGCTGTCAGATGACTTCTACAGCTAGATCCTGAGGATCCAGCTGTAGGAAGTGATCTGACAGATCCAGCACAGTGATCCACCGTGACCATTATGTGATCACTGTGGATCACTGTACTGGATCTGTCAGATCACTTTCTACAGCTGGATTCTGAGGATCTAGCTGCAGAAAGTGATCTGACACCCCGGACGCAGTGACCCACTATGTGCATCACTGCGCCTGGGCTGCCAGATCGCTTTCCGCAGCTCGATCCCCATGCATGGGGATCAAGCTGCAGAAAGCTATCTAACAGCCCGGGCGCAGTGATGCACATAGTGGGTCACTGCGCCCAGGCTCTTAGATCGCTGCTCTGCAGCCCGATCTCCCTGCATGGGCATCGAGCTGCAGAAAGCAATCTGACAGCCCGGACGCAGTGATGCACATAGTGGGTCAATGCGCCTATGCTGCCAGATCGCTTTCCGCAGCTCGATCCCCATGCATGGGGATCGAGCTGCGGAAAGCGATCTGGCAGCCCAGGCGCAGTGATGCACATAGTGGGTCACTGCGCCCAGGCTCTTAGATCGCTGCTCTGCAGCCCGATCTCCCTGCATGGGCATCGAGCTGCAGAAAGCAATCTGACAGCCCGGACGCAGTGATGCACATAGTGGGTCAATGCGCCTGTCCTGCCAGATCGCTTTCCGCAGCTCGATCCCCATGCATGGGGATCGAGCTGCGGAAAGTGATCTGGCAGCCCAGGCGCAGTGATGCACATAATGGGTCACTGCGCCCGGGGTGTCAGATCACTTTCTGCAGCTCGATCACCATGCTGGCGGATCGGGCTCCAGAGTAGCGATCTGAAAGCAAAGGTGATCGAGCGTCGTGGGACCTTCGTTGTGGACTACGTCGGAGATAAACGTCGTGGGACCTTTGTTATGGACTAAGTTGGAGCGATCGAGCATCGTGGGACCTTCGTTGTGGACTACGTCGGATCTTTTTATAATAAAGATGGAGTCCGAATTGTGTCTGTGTTTTTTTTTTCAAATAAAAAGATTTTTCTCTGTGTGTATTTATTGACTATTTACCGTACTAGAGATTCCTAATGGCGGGTCTAACATTGGCCCTATATTATGAATCTCGGGCTTAGTGCCAGCTGCCAATAAAAAGCTGGCATTAACCCCTTTATTATCCAGTTAGCCACCGGCACCAGGGCAACTGGAAGGGCGTGGGTACAGCGCCAGAAAATGGCGCTTCAATGAATGCGCCATTTTCTGGGGCGGCTGCGGGCTGCAATTCACAGCATGGGGGGCCCAGAACGCTTGGGCCTCTCTATGCTGAGGATTCCAGCCCCCAGCTGCCTAGTTATACCTGGCTGGACCAAAAATATGGCGGAGCCCCACGTCATTGTTTTTTCTAGAATTAGTTCTAGAAATTTTAAAAAAAATAGGCTTCGCTGTATTTTTGGTTCCAGCCAGGTATGACGAGGCAGCTGGGGGCTGGTGGCAGTCCGTAGCTGCCAAGTTGTACCTGGCTGGACCAAAAATATGGCGGAGCCCTATGTCATTTTTTTTCTAGAAATAATTCTAGAAATAAAAAAAAAAATAGGCTTCGCTGTATTTTTGGTTCCAGCCAGGTATGACGAGGCAGCTGGGGGCTGGTGGCAGTCCGTAGCTGCCAAGTTGTACCTGGCTGGACCAAAAATATGGCAGAGCCCCATGGGTCCCCTATGCTGCGAATTGCAACTACTAGACTAGTATGTTTTTTCACAAAAAGTTTCTTTATTCATTTATACGTCTCAATTTGTGAAGTACATGGTGGTTCAAAGTGCTCACTGTGCATCTAGATATGTTCCCTGGGGGGTCTAGTTTCCAAAATGGGGTCACTTGTGGGGGAGCTCCAATGTTTAGGCACACAGGGGCTCTCCATACGCGACCTGGTCTCCGCTAACAATTCCAATTGTGGGCAAACACCAGGTTGCGTATGGAGAGCCCCTGTGTGCCTACACATTGGAGCTCCCCACAAGTGACCCCATTTTGGAAACTAGACCCCCCAAGGAACGTATCTAGATGCATAGTGAGCACTTTGAACCCCCAAGTGCTTCACAAATTGATCTATAAAAATAAAAAAGTACTTTTTTTTCCACAAAAAAATTATTTTTTCATTTTTACAGATCAATTTGTGAAGCACCTGGGGGTTCAAAGTGCTCACTATGCATCTAGATACGTTCCCTGGGGGTCTAGTTTCCAAATTGGGGTCACTTGTGGGGGAGCCCCAATGTTTAGGCACACAGGGGCTCACCAAACGTGACATGGTGTCCGCTAACAATTTGAGCTCATTTTGCATTCAAATTGTTAGCGGACACCATGTCGTGTTTGGAGAGCCCCTGTGCGTCTCCACATTGGAGCTCCCCCACAAGTGACCCCATTTTGGAAACTAGACCCCCCAGGGAACATATCTAGCTGCATAGTGAGCACTTTGAACCCCCAGGTGCTTCACAAATTGGTCCGTAATAATGAAAAAAGACATTTTTGTGGAAAAAAAAGTGCTTTTTCATTTTTATGGATGAATTTGTGAGGCACCTGGGGGTTCAAAGTACTCACTATGCATCTAGATACGTTCCCTGGGGGGTCTAGTTTCCAAAATGGGGTCACTTGTTGCGGAGCCCCAATGTTTAGGCACACAGGGGCTCACCAAACGCAACATGGGTGACAGCTAACAATTTGAGCTGATTTTGCATTCAAATTGTTAGCGGACACCATGTCGCTTTTGGAGAGCCCCTGTGTGCCTAAACATTGGAGCTCCCCCACAAGTGACCCCATTTTGGAAACTAGACCCCCCAGGGAACTTATCTAGATGGATAGTGAGCATATTGACCCCCTAGGTGCTTCATAAATTAATGGAAAAAATTTTTTTGGCGGAGAACAAGTACTTTTTCATTTTTACAGATCAATTTGTGAAGCACCTGGGGGTTCAAAGTGTTCACTATGCATCTAGATACGTTCCCTGGGGGGTCTAGTTTCCAAAATGGGGTCACTTGTGGGGGAGCTCCAATGTTTAGGCACACAGGGGCTCACCAAACGCAACATGGTGTCCGCTAACAATTTGAGCTCATTTTGCATTCAAATTGATAGCGGACACCATGTCGTGTTTGGAGAGCCCCTGTGTGCCTAAACATTGGAGCTCCCCCACAAGTGACCCCATTTTGGAAACTAGACCCACCAGGGAACATATCTAGATGGGTATTGAGCATATTGAACCCCCAGGTGCTTTACAAATTGATCTGTGAAAATGAAATAGTACTTTTTTTCACAAAAATTTATTTTTAGTCTAAATTTTTTCGTTTTCACATGGCAACAGCATAAAATTCATCCTAAAATTTGTTGGGCAATTTCTCCTGAGTACACCGATACCTTATATGTGGTCATAAACCACTGTTTGGGCACACAGCAGGGCTCAGAAGGGAAGGAGCGCCATTTCACTTTTTGGATGTAAAATTAGCTCCAAAATTCAAATTGCGCTCCTTCCCTTCTGAGCCCTGCCGTGCACCCAAACAGTGGTTTATGACCATATATGAGGTATCTGTGTACTCGGTAGAATTTGCACAACACATTTTAAGATCCATTTTATCCCGTTGCCCATGTGAAAATGAAAGAATTGAGGCTAAAATAACATTTTTGAGAAAAAAATTAAAATATCCATTTTTTGTTTCCACTTTGCCTTAGGTCCTGTGAAGCACCTGAAGGGTTAATCATCTTCTTGAATATAGTTTTGAGTAGCTTGAGGGGTACAGTTTTTGGAATGGTGTCACTTTTGGGTGTTTTCTGTCATGTACACCCCTCAAAAGGACTTCAAATGTGATGTGGTCACTAAAAAAAATGGTTTTGTAAATTTTGGTTGAAAAATGAAAAATTGCTCATGAACTTTGAACCCTTATAACGTCCTACCAAAAAAATTTTTTTTTTCCAAAATTGTGCTGATGTGAAGTAGACATGTGGGAAATATTATTGAATAACTTTTTTCTGTCACATATCTCTCTGGTTTATCAGAAAAAAAAATAAAAAATGTGAAAATTGTGAAATTTTCAAACATTTTGCCATATTTTTGATTTTTTCACAAATAAACACAAAAATTATCGACTTAAATTTAATACTAGCATGAAGCCCAATGTGTCACGAAAAAACAATCTCAGAATCGCTAGGATCGGTTGAAGCGTTCCCGAGTTATAACCTCATAAAGGGACACTGGTCAGAATTGCAAAAAATGCCAAGGTCTTTAGGGTCAAAATAGGCTGGAGGGGTTAAATACCCTGAAGGGGTTAAAGGGATGTGCAAAGTGGTGTGACTAGATAATTGCGTCACATTATGCTGAATATACTTTTTATTCTGGAAAACATTTACGGTAATTATATTTTCTGTGTGGGTAGTTAGTTTAACTAGCCTTGAAGTTGTACAGGACGTTCAGAACAATCTGATAAGAACTTCTATACGGCTACCTCTAAATCAAAACATTAGGGAAAAGAGCAAGGCCAAGGCTCTTTTCCTACAAACAAGCCTGTAGCCCTTTCTAAGATAATTCTGAATGTCATTTAATAAATAATATAAATCATTAACTATTTATTGCCCATAACAGGACAAAGTGACTTCTGATCCATGCTGCTGTGACAAAAGACCAGGGGTCCGGATGTCCGGTCCAATAGTTGTTTTAATCCTACGCATTTCGGAGCAGCCTCTGCTTCTTCCTCAGGGACAATGATTGTCCCTGAGGAAGGAGCAGAAGCTGCTCCGAAACATGTAGGATTAAAACAACTATTGGACCGGACATTCCGACTCCTGGTCTTTTTTCACAGCAGCATGGATCAGAAGTCACTTTGTCCTAATATAGTTAGTATAGTTAGCACTTCGTCCTAATATAGTTATTTCTACCATGGTGCCCGTGGAGGTGTGGATCCTGCGGCAGCTGTTTGAGCATTTATACTGGTTGTGGGTGCACACAAACTGTCCAGGTGAGCTGATTTAATCTTTTTTATACTTCTCCCAGCTAAGGATATAAGACCCTATTGTGCAATTTTGTCTCATTTTCTAGCCTTCAGGCTTTCTGACACCTGTAGGTTTCACTCGAGTTGGCTGGGTAAAATGGTTAGGCTTGGCCAACCACCGATGCTCCATCCTCTCCATGTTGGCCTCCTGCTACCACTTTTCAACATTCTCTGCGTTGGTGACCCGACTTACCCCCACTGCTTACCATCCCTCGCAACCCTTCAATTTCATGAAGGTGACCACGGCGCCTCAGCATAGAGAATACTGAGTCGGGAAGGCAGATGGTCATGCTGCAGGGTTGACTGGTTGACATTGCACCGATCACCAGTCCCGTTGTGACTATACATTTTTTCTCCATGGAGTTCATTCAGCAGCAAGTGTAATAATAAAATTCACTTATGGTATTTTCTCATTTTAATGCACAGTATATTCACATAGATGTACAATGAAATTTTCCACAATTTCTGGAATTTAAAAAATGTATAAAAAACAATGACAACAGGTCCAAAGATTCATTATTGATCAAATTCTTGAACTTCTTTAATTTGCCTTGCAAAATGCGGATTCATAAATATTTTGTCTTTGTCTTGTTTGCAAAAAATGACATGATTGACAAGAGAATGTCTTGAGAAAACTTAGGAAGTGCTACTTAAGAGATTTTTCTACTGTCATCAGAAATGCCATTTTTAAAACATTTATCACAGACGCTGACATTAAGCAAATATAGGGAATACAGCGTGATAGTAACTGAAATATTCACAGATTCCCTGATTCAGTGACATGTTCTTTTGCTTACTTCTTGACATAAGAGACAAGTTCAGATTATTTTATAGAAATAATAGAACAGAAACAAAATGACACTACACATGCTCAGTGACAGCTGTCAACTTAGAAAAGAGCAGATTGTATCACTGTTTTTTCTGGTAGGGATAACACAAATAAAAAAAAATGCAGAACCAAAAGAAATGGAAATTTCTTTAGTTAAAGAGACTCAAATCTCAGAGTAAAAACCAACATTAACTAACTATAGGAAGGTGGACTTGCAGTCACTTTCTCCCTGAAGTCACCAATTACAGGGTTGTATTGTAGCATGATTTGTGACCAGGTCCATATGACATAAGCCCACACACCCAACCAGGACCATGACTTTCTTTCTTTCTTTTAATGTTCTTTTTATTGGTAAAGATAAGTATATAAAAGTAAGTAAACATTTACATATAATAAAATAGAGTATTATGTAATAATAAGAAAACAGAGACAATATACAGTACACGTAGATATTATAGTTAGGGATTGGTGTGGCTGGACCAGCAGTTCCTTGGTCAAATCTTGATTCATTAAAGTCAATTGTTTTCTTAAAGTCCAATTATAGTAGATTGGCCCTAGTAATAACAATCTGAATCGCAGCAGGACTGTGAGTGTAGTCCTTCTAAGAAATCGATATTTTCCTGGTCCGGGTCATAAAGTACTGTATACGAGATACATTAGGATAAGAAGGAGCAGAAGGGGGGGACAGAGGAAATAAAGGGGATCCAAAGAGGGGGTACAGGAAGGGAAAACTAAGTGATGTCCATTACTCCATGATAATCAGGGTGTTATTGTTAGAGAATATATTAAGGAATGTTGGATTCAAAGCAATGGCATGTATAATTTGAGTACTAATTTATCATTAGGAGAGTGTGAGCATTTTGGCAAAGGATGGGGTAGATCTGTACCATAACCAGGGGGTCCATGTCTTCTCAAATAGAGGGTAGGATCCATAAGAGAGGGCTGCCAATTCAGTCGTTCTATATAACAGGTCAGTTTCTTGTCGGGTCCTGGAAGGGATAAGTGAGGTATTCCAATGTAGTGACCAGGGCCGGCCTTTCCTATGTGCGAGTTGTGCGGCGGCACAGGGCGCCGGCCGCCAGGGGGCGCTGCAGGGAGCAAGTCACTTTCACTTTGTTCTGAGCCAGGCTCAGACTGGGCCCCCTGGGCCGCTGGCCCTTTAAAATTCCATCTGAGTCCTGTGTGCGTGCTAGTCCTCTCTGACAAGGGCTGCTGCAGCGCGCACAGGGCTCTTTCCGTCTGGCCAGTAGTGTCTGCAATTGTTTTTATGAGCGGAGTCCACCTTCTAGTCACCAGTCCCGGGGATCCTGCATTATCTGCTTGATTCATTGCAGGCTCTAGTGGTTGCTGATGCACCAATCAGACAGCAGGAAACAATCACTAGAGCCTGCAATGTCTCCTACCTGCTCTCTGATTGGTGCACAAGCCGTCACTGTGTGCCGAGCTCTGCATCATTAATAGGAGAGCAGGAAGCAGTGAGCAGACTGTGCAGCACCGCAGAGGAGATGCTGCTCTACACCATGAAAGTTCTTACAGAAGCTGTAAGTAACAGCAAAGATAACTATCTCCCTGCTGCTTAGATGTGTGTTTGTGTGTGTATATGGGGTGTGTGTATGTGGAGTGTATATAGATGTCTGTGGGGTGTGTGTATGTATGTGTATATGAGTGTGTGTATGTGGGGTGTATATAGGTGTCTGTGTGTATATGGGTGTGTGTGTGTGTGTATATGGAGGTGTGTGTGTATGTGGGGTGTATGTGTATATGGGTGTGTGTATGTGGGGTGTATGTGTATATAGGTGTGTGTATGTGGGGTGTCTATGGGGTGTGTGTATGTGGGGTGTATATAGGTGTGTGTGTATATGGAGGTGTGTGTGTATGTGGGGTGTATATAGGTGTGTGTATGTGTATATAAGGGTGTGTGTATGTGGGATGTATATAGGTGTCTGTGGGGTGTGTGTATGTATGTGTATATGTGTGTGTGTATATGGGAGAGGGTGTGTGTGTAAATGGGGGGTGTATATAGGTGTCTGTGTGTGTGTGTGTGTGTGTATATTGGAGGTGTGTGTGTATGTGGGGTGTATATAGGTGTCTGTGGGATGTGTGTATGTATGTGTATATGGGTGTGTGTATATGGGAGAGGGTGTGTGTGTATATGGGGGATGTATATAGGTGTCTGTGTGTGTATATGGGTGTGTGTGTGTGTATATGGAGGTGTGTTTTTATGTGGGGTGTATATAGGTGTGTGTATATGGATGTGTGTGTATATGGGTGTGTATGTGGGGTATGTGTATATGGGTGTGAGGTGTATATGGGAGAGGGTGTGTGTGTACATGAGGTGTGTGTATGTGGGGTGTATATAAGTATCTGTGTGTGTATATAGGTGTGTGTATGTGTATATAAGGGTGTGTGTATGTGGGATGTATATAGGTGTCTGTGGGGTGTGTGTATTTATGTGTATATGTGTGTGTGTATATGGGAGAGGGTGTGTGTGTAAATGGGGGGTGTATATAGGTGTCTGTGTGTGTGTGTGTGTGTATATGGAGGTGTGTGTGTATGTGGGGTGTATATAGGTGTCTGTGGGATGTGTGTATGTATGTGTATATGGGTGTGTGTATATGGGAGAGGGTGTGTGTGTATATGGGGGATGTATATAGGTGTCTGTGTGTGTATATGGGTGTGTGTGTGTGTATATGGAGGTGTGTTTTTATGTGGGGTGTATATAGGTGTGTGTATATGGATGTGTGTGTATATGGGTGTGTATGTGGGGTATGTGTATATGGGTGTGAGGTGTATATGGGAGAGGGTGTGTGTGTACATGAGGTGTGTGTATGTGGGGTGTATATGTGTATATGGGTGTGTATATAGGTGTGTGTTTTGGGGTGTATATAGGTGTGTTGTATGTGGGGTGTGTGTATGTGTTTATGGGGTGTATATAGGTGTCTGTGGGGTGTGTGTATGTATGTGTATATGAGTTTGTGTATATGGGAGAGGGTGTGTGTGTGTATGTGGGGTGTATATAGGTGTCTGTGTGTATATGGAGATGTGTGTGTATGTGTATATGGGTGTGTGTGTGTATGTGGGGTGTATATAGGTGTCTGTTGGGTGTGTGTATGTATGTGTATATTTGTGTGTGTGGGGGGGTGTATATAGGTGTCTGTGTATATGGGTGTGTGTGTATATGGGAGAGGGTGTGTGTATATATGGGGTGTGTGTATGTGGGGTGTATATAGGTGTCTGTGTGTGTATGTGGGGTGTGTGTATATGGGGTGCGTGTGTGGGGTGTATATAGGTGTCTGTGTATATGGGTGTGTGTATGTGGGGTGTGTGTATGTGCATATGGGTATGTATGTGGGGTGTATATGGGTGTCTGGGTGTGTTTGTGTATATGCGGAGGGGTGTGTGTGTGTGTGTGTGTGTGTTATGGGGATAATTGGGGTAGATAAGGGTGAAACCCAGCTAGAGGGGTAAGACAAGCAGAAACAGGAGAGGGATTATCAGTATACCTCATTTTGTGTGATTAATGCAGCCTCAGGTCCATAACTGCGGTGTGTGTGCATCTGTGTATGTTTTGATGTATGTGCATGCGTGTGTCCATGCCCATGGTGATGTATGTAAGTGGTGACATTGGATGTGTGTATCTATGATTGGTGTGTGTGTGGTGATGTATGTATGTGTCCATGCACATGGTGACAATTGTGCGTTGTGTTTATGGTGACAATCTCTTCCTCCCTGACAATGTGTGGTCACCTGGTGTGGCCCCCCAGCTTCATTAGGACGCTGTGCCCAGTGAAGTAGCAGTAACAGAGGACTCAGGCAGCCATTAGTGCCAAGGTGTGGCAAACCTCCGGCCTGGCCGTGTCCTCCATGTCGGCTCTGCTCCCCTGAGCCTGGCCGTGTCCTCCATGTCGGCTCTGCTCCCCTGAGCCTGGCCGTGTCCTCCATGTCCGCCCGCCTGCGTCTCCATCGCTCGCCTGGCTGGCCGTGTCCTCCATGTCGGCTCTGCTCCCCTGAGCCTGGCCGTGTCCTCCATGTCGGCTCTGCTCCCCTGAGCCTGGCCGTGTCCTCCATGTCGGCTCTGCTCCCCTGAGCCTGGCCGTGTCCTCCATGTCGGCTGCCCTGACCTGGCCGTGTCCTCCATGTCGCTCTGCCCCCTGAGCCTGGCTGTGTCCTCCATGTCGGCTCTGCCCCCCTGAGCCTGGCCGTGTCCTCCATGTCGGCTCTGCCCCCTGAGCCTGGCTGTGTCCTCCATGTCGGCTCTGCCCCCCTGAGCCTGGCCGTGTCCTCCATGTCGGCTCTGCCCCCCTGAGCCTGGCTGTGTCCTCCATGTCGGCTCTGCCCCCCTGAGCCTGGCCGTGTCCTCCATGTTGGCTCTGCCCCCCTGAGCCTGCGCGGTGTTCTGATGAAATCGGGTGCAGACATTCGCACTGTGTTCATCACGGAAGGCAGAGAAGTGCAGAGCTGGCCGTGATGCTGCTCTTCTAAACCATGTCACTCACAGCCACAGGGGCATGATAATATTAGTGGGAACCCAGGCTAGAGTCCGATTTGTGTCAGCATATAAGCTGATGAATCAGTCAAAAACGTTGTCTCAAGACGCAGAGCATTGCGTTAACGGCATGTAACGCTATGTGCCGGCTGCCTATTTGTCTGTATGGATACCTGTAGCATAGCTCAGCCGCGGGTTCCACGCAGAGGTCCCAGACATGTGCTATTACAGAGCGCACAGGAAACACGGTTTGCAGCATTTTCCCGTGCGCTCTGCAGTAGCACATATCTGGGTGGAAACAGCAGCTGCGCTATGCTACAGGTACCCATACAGACAAATAGGCAGCCGGCGCATAGCGTTACATGCCGTTATTGCTATGCACTGCGTCTGCCAGAGACTACATTTTTTACGGATTCGTCAGTTTATATGCTGACACAAATCAGACCCTAGCCTTAGACAATGTTCATACAGGGCGTTTTTGCAGATAAACCTGATGTTTTGATATTAAAGAGATCCTGTCACCTTCAGAACGCCACCTAAGCTACCAAAACATGTCCCTGCAGCATATTATCACTAATCTCACGCTCCTTTTGACTCCTAAAAGCATCCTGTGAAAGTGCATAAAAATAATACTTACTTAAATTAATACACTGCGAAACCCAAAAGGGGCTGTCACAGATGTCACACCGGGGAGGATTGTTCCTCCCCTGTGTGACATCACTTCTTCCCTGCGCTTTAGGGGGAGAAGTGGCCTGTAAAAAAATGCGGTGTGTGAATGCACCACGTTTTTACGGGGCTTTTTTGTGCTTTTTTGCGAGGGTGCAAAACGCTGAAAAACACAAAAACAGCGCAATGTGTGAAAGTAGCCTTAGATTTGCATAAAAACGCAACAAAAAAAAGCTTCCACAACTAGTCACCACTGAATAATGTCACAGGTGCAGTTTGGAAAGGTATTCTAGGCATATTCAAAAATGTATTAGGAACAAAAAGTGACTTTTTAGGAAGACGAAAAGATGCAGTATGTACACAGCTCCACTCTATATATTCCTCAACACAGTATATAGTGTGGAGCTGTGTATATCATTGAGTGTAGCATACAGTATAGCGGATTGCATTGCACTGCCCAGGATCAGCCGGCGGCTCTCCTGACCTGAAAATGTCAGCAGCATAGAATTACATGAAGCCATCATGCTCAGATCAGGAAAGCCGCCGGGCAGTGCAATGCAGTCCTTGCACAAGTCATATGCTACACTATGCACAGTACCACTTCTCCTGTCCTGTCCTGTCCTGTATACTGGATGTAATCCTCAGGATCTGTATTATTCTGTGTATATACACTGCACAGTACCACTTCTACAGTACTATCCTGTATACTGGGTATAATCCTCAGGACCTTTTTATTCTGTATATATACACTGCACAGTACCACTTCTCCTGTCCTGTATACTGGGTATAATCCTCAGGACCTTTTTATTCTGTATATATACACTGCACAGTACCACTTCTCCTGTCCTGTCCTGTATACTGGGTGTGATCCTCAGTATCTGTATTATTGTGTATATATACACTTCACAGTACCACTTCTCCTGTCCTGTATACTGGGTGTAATCCTCAGTATCTGTATTATTCCGTATATACACTGCACAGTACCACTTCTCCTGTCCTGTATACTGGGTGTAATCCTCAGTATCTGTATTATTCTGTATATATACACTGCACAGTACCACTTCTCCTGTCCTGTATACTGGGTGTAATCCTCAGTATCTGTATTATTCTGTATATATACACTGCACAGTCCCACTTCTCCTGTCCTGTATACTGGGTGTAATCCTCAGTATCTGTATTATTAGGTATATATACACTGCACAGTACCACTTCTCCTGTCCTGTATACTGGGTGTAATCCTCAGTATCTGTATTATTCTGTATATATACACTGCACAGCACCAATTCTACTGTTCTGTATCCTAAGTGTAATCCTCAGGATCAGTATTATTCTATATATACACTCTGCACAGTACCACTTCTCCTGTCCTGTGTACTGGGTGTAATCATCAGGATCAGTATTATTCTATATATACACTCTGCACAGTACCACTTCTCCTGTCCTGTGTACTGGGTGTAATCATCAGTATCTGTAGTGAGCAAGTACACGAGGGACAGTGTGAGGGCACACTATGGGGTGAGCAGTACATGAGGGACAGTGTGAGGGCACTCTATGGGGTGAGCAGTACATGAGGGACAGTGTGAGGGCACTCTATGGGGTGAGTAGTACATGAGGGACAGTGTGAGGGCACTCTATGGGGTGAGCAGTACATGAGGGACAGTGTGAGGGCACTCTATGGGGTGAGCAGTACATGAGGGACAGTGTGAGGGCACTCTATGGGGTGAGTAGTACATGAGGGACAGTGTGAGGGCACTCTATGGGGTGAGTAGTACATGAGGGACAGTGTGAGGGCACTCTATGGGGTGAGTAGTACATGAGGGACAGTGTGAGGGCACTCTATGGGGTGAGTAGTACATGAGGGACAGTGTGAGGGCACTCTATGGGGTGAGTAGTACATGAGGGACAGTGTGAGGGCACACTATGGAGAGAGCAATACATGCGGGACACTGAGAGCACTACGTCTTGTTGCCTGCCTCAACTAGGGGTATATGACCAAAAATGATATCTGATAGCGCACTTTGACTCCATCTTCATCATTACTGTGAATCAGGCCGCCAGCACATTCTCCCAAATCCTGTTAGTGTGAAACACTACAGTTGTAAACAGTTACAGTATGTTGTAGAAAACAACTTGTTAAAAAAAAACAATAAAACACATCCTATTCAACCACTTTCACATGGGTCTTTGTCACTGCTCCAGTGTCTGTTGTTGTCAGCAGTGGTGACGTCACTTCAACAGCTCTGCAGCCAATCAGTGAGTTCAACTTCTCATGACAGTTACTCGGGCAGAGCCAATGAGCTTTAATGATTGGGTGCTTTGTCTGTGATGACGGTGCTGCAGAGACCGCCACCTCCTGACTGACAGCAGCACATCACAAGACCCTGATGTTGAGATAGATGGCAGCACGTTAATGTGTTCTGAGAATACAGAGGGGTGGGGGCACCAAAGAACAAATTTGCACAGGGCGCCATTCAGCCTAAGGCCGGCCCTGGTAGTGACACTAGAGCCTTCGCAGCTGTAAGAATATTTCTAGCCAATCTAGAAGCCGTGGAGTCCATTAGCCACAGCTGCAAATTCGCAGAACTGTTTGTGGCGATAGATCCACGTCTCTCTCTAATATCTCATAGATCACTCCCGATACCATTTCCCAGTATGTTTGAAATATGGGGCAGCTCCACCAAAGATGTAAATATGTGCCCCTTTCCATGTTGCATCTCCAGCATGTTTCCGACACTGAGGGATTCCAAGTGTGGAGTTGAAGTGGTGTACGGTACCAACCAGTGTTCACCTTAAGTGAGTTTTCCTGTAACTTCACACAGTGCGTAGGGCCGTGTGATCTCTTCTAGATCTGAGCGATCTGTGATTCTGTGAATGAAATTTTCAAATCTTTCTCCCACAGGCCTAGATAAGCTCGCTTAACATGAGCAGTTTTGTGAATTAGATGCTGGTATAGTTTAGATAAGGTTCGTGTGGGTGGTTGAGTGTGTGAACACAGTTGTTCAAAGTAAGTAAGGGATCTAAATAAGTCTGAGGTCCGCATGTGTCGGATGAGATAGCTTTTCAAGCTGTTGTACTGCATAAACGATATGTTCATTAGAGGGCCTTCAGATTTAATTTCGTTGAGTGTTGGTAGGGCTCCGTCTGAAAATAATTTGTCTATTGGGGTAGGGCGTAGTGCCCAACTGTCTCTTGTATCCCCTTCAGCCGTAGATTATTCCTCCTTTCCCTGTTTTCGTGGTCTTCTAGTGTTTCAAAAATATGATAAAGTTGTTCTTCATGTTGTTGAAGGCTATGTAGTATGGTGTTGGAATGTTGGACTGATTGTGAGTGGGATGTCTCCAGTGTTTCAACCCTATGGCCCATCTGTGAGAGTTCTTGTTTGATTTCCGGAATGTCTCTGCTGATAGGCTCTAATGCTTCATTTATAATCCGTTTAATAAAAGAGCTATTAATACGCGTGGATCTGGATGACTCTTCGCCACTCCCAACACTTTCTGGTTCCGAGTCGGACTGGTCATTATTTATCATTTGACGTGCAGATTTAGATGATGTCGTCATGGCTGATTGTTTATAGATGTATTTATCTAGGTCTGCTTGGGTAGTGTGACCTCCTGATTTTGCTGGTGTCTTTGATGTTTTATTAGTAGATTTAACCATTTTGTCAAAGTCTGGAATGTAATTTCTTTTATCCCGGGCCTCTCCAACCAACAACCAACCTCACACTGTTGAGTTATTCACATATCAAGGGGGGTTGCGTGAGGTAAGGTAAAATATGTCTGTAAGAGAGTGCAATGATATTAGAGAAGTTCAGTAGTTTACTCTCTATACAATAGGTGGGGTATTTTGGGATCCAAAAGTGGCGTTGGTCTCAGGGCGAATGTGAGTGTAACTGCATGCGAAGGGTACCTGACAGTATGTGTGCTTACATACTTCTGCCAGTCAGCGCATTGGGGGGGCTGGTTCACTTTGGGATTCCGTCAGGGGTCCTTTTTCTACAAGACATAGGAATGTGCGCCGTAGTTCCACCTTGGTGCAGTAGATGGTGCTGTGGCCCCAAAGTAGCTAGGTGTGGAGATATGAAGAGTTCTATGCACCGTAGCTATGTTGCTTGAGTATACTAGAGTGCTTCAGATGTATGAGAGCACACACAGTATAAAAGTTTTAATAGCCCCCTGGACAAGGCTTCCCTGTTCTCCCTGTGGCCCTGTAGCTCAGGGCTGTTGGCCTAATGCATGTTGACCTGTATGTATTGCAACAACTATTGTTTGTTTGATATGATGTGATTTTATGTCTGCATGCATATTGTTCAGATGTCAGCAAAGTTAAAAAAAAAAAAAAAAGATCCTCATTCAGAGACAGGATGTCCCTCCCCCTGCTCCCTGCATTCACATTGTAGTTTGGAACTGAAGCTGAAGGTCACAGCAGATTTCTCTCTCCCTCTCCAGAAACCAGATTGATCCTATTCTCATGTTATAAACTGGATGTTGTTAATTCTAAATAAATGAACATTCTCTGTTGCTTGCTGTGGACATTTAACGCGCTGCTAACAGGTTATGGGCCCAGGAATCACAGAAGTCCCAAACCTCCAGAGCACAGAGATAGAAAGACAACAGGAGACTGAGAAGAAGTAAAGATGGCCACCACCAGCAGCTCAGCAAAGTTTACAGTGCCAAGCCTGAATAACCAGAACTACCAATCCTGGAAATTCAAGGTGAAGATGCTGCTGATAAGAGAAGGTACGTCGTGGAAATACACTCAGGAGCCCAAGCCTGACCCAGTACCACAGGACTGGCTAGAGATGGAACAGAAAGCACAGAGCACCATATCCCTCAGCATAGAGGATGATCAGATTGTGCATGTGTGTAAGTGTGAATCTGCAAAGGAAATGTGGGAGCAGCTGCAGAAAGTACATGAGAGGATAAATCTAAGTAACAAACTCTATCTAATGAGAAAGCTATATCAGTCTAAGCTACACAGTGACCAGGACATGCAGGACTACATTAGAAGCACTCTAGAGACTGTAGAGCGCCTGTGGGGCATTGGGGAAGATATGAAGGACTTCCATGTAGAAGCACTACTACTTAGTGGTCTCCCAGAAAGCTATGACACGCTTGTAACTGCACTAGATGCACGCCCAGATGATGAGCTTACATTGGAGAATGTCAGAGGAAAGCTTGTAGATGAATATAAGAGAAGGGAAGAAAGTGTGAGCAGCAAAGTATGCAACAAGGAAACTGCTTTACAAACTAATGACGTGCCCACAAGCAGAAACCACCCTAAAGAAACACGTGAATGTTTTGTATGCAAGAAGCCAGGTCATTTAAAAGCTGAATGCAGAGTCTGGAAAGCTAAAATGAATCAGTTGAAAAAGCAAAACAGTAAACAAAGAGTTAAGAGTGCTATATTTGAAAATAATGATCCTGTAAATACTGAGGCTGCATTCACAATAGTCAATGCATTTAAATCAAAGCATGCGTGGTGTATAGATTCTGGTGCAACCAGTCACATGACCAATGACAGAGACTTCTTTACTAAGCTTAACCAAAGCAAGTCAGAGAAAGTGATAATGGCGAATGGTCAGTGCATGAACTCAGAAGGCATAGGAGATGGTTATATTGATTGTAACATCTCTGCAACACAAAGCAGAAGGATTCCTGTAAAGGATGTGCTATATGTGCCTAGTCTTGAAAGTAATCTATTATCCATGAAAAAGCTTACAAAACAAGGGAATGAAGTTACGTTTAAGCACGATAGCTGCATCATCTAAAAAGAGGGTCATACACTATCAAAAGGAGAAATCAAAGATGAGCTGTATCAGTTGAAATGTAAAGAGTGTGTATACACAGCTAAGCAAGAAATGCACAAGAACTGTATTCATGTATCGCACAGACGGCTTGCGCATAGAGACCCAGAAGCGATAAGAAAGTTATTTCAAGAACACTTAGCTGATGATATTACAATTGATCCATGTAACCAGACAATGAGGTGTACCAGCTGTATCAAAGGGAAAATGTCCAGAAAGGCCTTTCCTAAGAAAAGTACTACAAGAACAGAACAGCCACTAGATTTAATACACACAGACATCTGTGGCCCAATGCGTATTCAGACCCCTGGAAAGAAGAGATATTTTCTTACATTCATTGATGAAAATTCAAGATACACAGTTGTCTATCTACTTCACAGCAAAAATGAAGTTCCAGAGAAACTTGAAATATATTTAGCTGAAGTATATAACAAGTTTGGGAGAATGCCAAAAATTCTACGTGCAGATAATAGGACTGAATATACAAGTAATGAGACACAGAGCATTTCAAAGAGAAATGAAATCATATTTCAGACTACTGTACCATACAACCCTGAGCAAAATGGTGTAGCAGAAAGAAGGAACCGAACACTCTGTGAAAGCAGAAGGAGTATGTCATTTGATGCAAATCTACCTACAGAATATTGGGGTGAAGCTATTATGACGGCTTGCTATCTTCAGAACAGACTACCAGGTAAAGCGACAAAGAAAACTCCATTTGAGCAATGGAATAATGCAAAGCCAAAACTACAGCACATAAGGATTTTCGGAAGCAAAGCATTTGCACACATTCCCAAAGAAAAACGAACTAAGTGGGAATCTCACACTAAGGAAGGCATTCTGGTAGGTTACAGTGAAACCCAGAAAGGTTATAGAATTCTACACCCAGAGACAAACAAGGTCACAATAAGCAAAGATGTAGTGATAGATGAAAATTTTGTGTCACCCAAATTTTGTGACATTATGCCAATAGTCCAGATGAAGCAACAACAACAATCTCAGTCACAATCACAAGACAACGAAAGGGAGAATGTAGAAGTCTGGCTAGATTCTTCAACCACTGAAGGAACAACAAAAAGCCTAAGTGAACCTGAAATCAGACGATCGTCAAGATCAAACAAAGGAATACCAGCTAAACGTCTATCCTACATTGTCAAGACACTACCTGAGTCAGAGCCAGTCATGGGATGAAATTAGTGATGGGCGAATCCTAAATTACTCAGAATCGCTTGACTCTAGCGAGTCCGAGCCCGGGACTCGCTACTCGTTGCGAGTCTAGCGAGTCCAATGTTAATGAATGGGGAAGCGAGTAATAGCGAGTAGTGTGCGATTTACAAATCACAGATGTGTCTCGGAAGCTTCAACCTGAAGCAATCCTAGAGACTCTGACAAAACTAGGATTGCCATTGATTTGCATTGGACTCGTTTACTGTGCAAGTAATCGCTGGGAAACTCGCACAGATAAGAGTCCGGCTGTCTGCTCTGTATGCAGGCTGCCGCAGCTCCAGGGTCCTAGAGCCCGCCTGCTGCCTGATGTAGCAGAGCTGAGATTGTTCTCAGTCTGCTCATTCCCTGTGCATAGACATCTATATCTATGCACAGGGGATGTAGCAGAGAGGACATCGCGTTTTGGACTGCGTCGGACGGAAGAGGATTTTTTTAATTAAAGATGGAGTCCCTAATGGCTTTTTTTTTTATTTCTAATAAAAAATTTTCTCTGTGTTGTGTTTTTTTTAAAACAATTTAATAGAAATTCATGGCGGTCATGTCTAATATTGGCGTGACCGCCATAAATTTCGGGCTTAGGGCCAGCTGATAATACAAAGCTGGCCCTAACTTCTTTCTTACCCAGCGTGCCACCGCCACCAGGGCCGCTGGAAGAGCGGGGTTCAGCGCCAGAGGATGGCGCTTCAATGAACGCGCCATCTTCTGGGGCGGCTGCGGGCTGCAATTTGCAGCGGGGGGTGCCCAGAAAGCTTGGGCATCCCTGCGCTGCGGATTCCAGCCCCCAGCTGCTTAGCTGTACCTGGCTAGACATAGAAATTGCGCGGAGCCCCACGCATTTTTTTTTAATTATTTCATGAATTCATGAAATAATTAAGAAAAAGGGCTCCCTTATATTCTTGTGTTGTGGAGGATGAATTATATATTATCTATTAATCTTAGTTTTTATACTCATATAGCATTAAATGAAACAATAAGTTTTTCCTGTATTCAGGTACGTATCCAACATCTTCTCTTCGTCTTTGAGTCACCCCCCCCCCCCTCCTCCATCTCTCGCTCTCTCTCTCTACCTTTCTTCTCTCTCTCCCTCTCCTCTTCATCCTTCTCTTCTCTCTATCTTTCTCTCTTTCTCTCTCTTCTTTCTCTCTCTCTCTCTCTCTCTTCTCTCATCCCCTCTTTCCTCTTCATCTCTCTCTTTCCTCCATGTCACTCTCTCCCTCTTTTCCCTCTTTCCCTTTCTATCTATCTGTCTCTCCTTCTTTCTTTCTCTTCTTCTCTTCTCTCTTTGTCTCTCCCCCCCTTCCATCTATTTCTTTCTTTCCTTCTTTCCCACTATGAATCTGTGAACAAGGAGCTGTTTTGTAAACAAAGTGTCTCCTCAGATGTGTATGCTGGAAAGAAGATATGGCTGCACAGAAGCCTTGAGAATGGACAAGCTGATTGGTCCTTGTTGTGCCTGCTCCAGACTGTGCTATGGGAAATCCAAGATAACCGGTATCCCAGCAGCCAAGGGATGATACCATGACGTGATGAAGAACGGACTCTCAGAATACAAAGAACTATTATTATTAACAAACATAGACATTAGCTTAATCCCACCTAACTCCCACCCTGCCATGGACATTTACATGCTTATCTTTTAGACTATAAAATGCCCTGTACCCGGATATTGGGTTCAGTAGTTGTTGCCGTGTACGTTGTCATTATTAAACCTGGACACGCTATAAGCTTAAAACGGACTCTCGGTCTGATTTACTCTTATCTGGTACCACGTGTTCATAGTCCCATCTGGGATGACTGGCGAGGGAGTGGAACAGTAAATTTGAACCCGACAATGGCGACCCAGATGGGACCTGGCCAGCAGCTCGTGGCCCCTACGGACCCATGCTTGGATACCTTGGATGATACCTGTATCGGCTGACCTCGAGGCCTGATCAACCTCAAAGTACGGTAAGTGGACAACACATTCATATGTGTTGCCCTTACTGTGCTTCTCAGCCGCTATTGGTTGTTCTGGGGGTGTCTGTTGGGTCTGGGGGGGTGATTGATTAAGTGGTGAAACCGAGCACGAGCCCGCGCCAGGCTCCGGACCCCCCGGCAACAAAGTGACGTAGCCCCCGGCTCGTCCCTGTGTGTACACCACGCCTCCCTCGCCAGTCATTGTTCCTCATCCATTAACCCTGCCTGTGACTGTCAGTAACCAGTGATTCAGAGAGAGGTTAACAGCATCTCAAGTTTCACAGACTGGGGCCGGCTCAGTGAGAGAAAGAGTGAAAGTGAAAGGAGACGCGCACATGATATTATATAGAATTCAGGGATAAGCACATGGTGTACGAGGTTCTGTGCTTATGAGACGGTGACTCGAAAGTCTGAGTGCGTTGTGTACGTAGTTCCGCACTCACGAGAAGACTGAGGGGGGCACGTGGTGTAGTTTGTCCCGTGCCTGTGAGGATTATGAGCACGTAGTGTATTAGCTCCGTGGCTTATGAGTTAGAGATAAAGAGAAGGGTCTCTTTCAGAACTGTCGCTTGAAGCAGTTCTGAAACCCTCAGAATACCGTGGCAAGGCGATCTGTAAGCACCAAGGAGTTAGGACGACTGTAATAGTGTCCTCTGGTGTCGTACTTAGGTACTGGAATTGCTAGAGACACGTTGTGTACTGGTTCCGTGTTTGTTAGTTGTACTTAAGTGCTGAGAGCGTGGTTAGGTGGATTGTAAGGGATCTGGTGTTGATCGCTGTTACCAGCGTCCTAACTGCAGTAGGGACGTAGTATTCTGTGAGTATTCTGTGAATCATGTTGCGTCATTTTCAGCAAAAAAAGGTCCGTGCCCCATAGATTAAATGAAGATGCTGTGGAAATGAGAACACTGGTAAAATCACGGGAAGGGAAGAAGGCAGTTAAGAATGTGGACAGGTTGTACAAGCACGCAGGATTGTTTTTGTCAGGGAGGTTACAGCCCTCCATGTGAAATGATTCTATCCAGAGAGAAAAAAGGCAAGTTGAAAGACAGAGGGTTGCTAGATTAAGCGCAGGTTCATCTACAGATTGCACGTAGTCTGAAAAGTGAGGGATAAAAAGAGGTTGATGGAGAGGATCAGATGATGTAGAGCCCATATTTGGTTACAAGATGTCTCCGAATGTAATCTTGCGGATTGTAAAATGGCCGCCACGCCATTGTTATTGAGTACGCTATCCCAGCCACCACCCTATAATGGCGGCGATATGAGGTCCTCGGATGTGTGGGTGTGTCCTGTTTGTGGCCACTCCAGCCTTCCAGGCGACACAGTGGGCGAGAAGCCAAGCCATAGGTCCCACTGATTTATAGGATGATGATGATGACTGAACCCCTTTCCCCCTTCCCCATCTCTTTTTCCGGTACCATCCAGCTTGATCTCTAACGCTCTGCTGCAGCCGCTGGACCTGATACAGGCTCCTCAAATCCCCTCCCATGTATGAAGTTCAGGCTAGCCTGTGCTTACTCAAACATCCTACAAAATGCTGTGCAGAAATAATTACTATATCAGATTTGGATTTAACTCAGAAAATGCTTTAGGTTAACTAAAATGTAAAATGTTTTTAGCCTAGTAGAAAGGGTTAAGTGAGGTTTGTAATGTCCAAGAGACATTTCATTGTTTTGTGTGCCTGTTATCTGTATGACTTTGCTTGTACTCCTGTGTTTTCAGCTCTGGGAGGGGCTGGGCGCGAGGCTGCGTTCCTTTTTACATGCTGACAGCAGTCATCCAGTTTTCCGTAATATTGAGGTTCTTTCCTTAGATGAATAAACTAAAGTTTTTCTGGAGCCTAGAGGGAGGGGAGGAGGTGAGCTGCTTCGTAGGCATTAGCTTGTAGCTCAAGGTCAATATATTGTAGTGAGGAATAAACTACCCCCACGTCTCCCTAAGATTTTTTTTTCTTAAAGCAGTTCCTAGTTTCAGAATGGTTGAAGTAAATTAGGGTGAGGTGTATATAATCTTATGGAGATCATTCTGTTTTATTGAAGTCACACCGACTGCCACTACACTCTATTCACGGTCCGTCTATCAATATAGTTTACTATTCTTCCTGTTATGGAAAGCTTTGAAATTATAAAGAATAAATGAAAAGTTAGATATTACGCTACGGGGTCTCAGATAATGGCTAGAATTGTTAGTTGTATATAGCTACAAGTGTGAAACAGTTAATCAAATTTGTGAGCCCTGTTTGGGAGAGAAGGATCTCTTTCTTCTATTGAATTCCTTATCTAAACAGGGAGGGGAGAGAGCCAGGAAGGAGGGGGGGTGAAGGTGGAATCTGCAGACGGCTGACATGCATACTGGAATCTTACCCGTCTTTCCAAGAATTCTGAATGGCAAAGATGGATTTTTCATATTTATGGTACTTGGGTACTAATAATAATGCCCAATATTGAATACAATAATAGTAATCAGATTTTTATTGATTTATATGAGTGAATGTTGTCAATAGCCACCTGCAGCACAGGTATAATTTAGCTAGAGATGTAGTTATGGCAGGGGGAAACTTTCCCTTATTTATGGTTGTTGTGTGTTTTAAAAATTAAGCTATCTAGAGGGAAGATTAATATACTGAGCGCCCAAGGGGAAATAATATATATTGACGCTGTGGGGAGGTGGTACTAGACAGGAAAATCTAACTACAAGGTGATGAAGTTATTGTTAAGTTAATAGATCCAGAATGTATAAGGTATGTCGATAAGCAGGAATATAGATTGTATTTTAAGGGGACACTCAATTGAGTAAATGTGAGATGTTAGAGATGGAAATTAGCAAGTTTGATGAGAAAAGCAACAGTATAGTTTAGAAAGTAACGTGAAGTCGAAAAGAATAAAAAAAAAAAAAAAAAAAAAAAAGCGGGGTTGGAAAGATAAGAAAGAAGAAAGTAGTTGGGTCCTTTATCAGGATTGTGGACATCTTGTGGGTTTATCAAGGCCAAAGGATTTGAAAATATGGAAGGGAGTGAACCACTCCCCCACACCTCCTTACATTCTTTCTATTAGAGCAGTCTTTGTTCTTTACTATGTGAGAATATTTCTTGTAGTCCTTCTCCATATGGGAGGGTAAGGAGCTTTCTGGAGAAAATGCTGGTAGCAGGAATTTTGAATTAAAGGTGATGTTACACATGTCTGCTCTGATGTACAGCGCCCATATATTATAAGAATTTTCTAATCTCTGAAATTAATACAAATTTCTTTAAGTTTTTTATTGCAGATATGTTTATAGACCAAAGAGATTTTATGCTGGATAATGGTAGGATCCTCACATGAGGTAATAAGAATGTTTGGTTCTGACTTGCACTTTCTGAGCGAATGGAGCGATTTCCGGTTGAAGAATTCCTTAACAATACGGTAAGCCTACTAAATGCAGTATTGGTATATTACGGTGAGGTAGGCACCATGTTATCAGTCTAGGATGGTATAATCACACTGACAATCACCACAGGTGTCCTGTCCTCTCGGAGGTAGAAGGCAAGCTACAACAAAAGGTAGGAAAGGTAGTGGCGGGTGGTTGCCCCATCCCAGCCGGATTGCGTCTGGCGGCCTGAGCCCTCTCTATAGTCGACTGCCTTATAGGGACTGACCGAACCACTAACAGTGTTAAACTAGGAGTCGTGAGAGTGGACAGGGCAGGCCATGATGTCTTTATCAGCAAAGGTTAGACTGGTCTCTGCTTGGCCTCACTTTACGCCTCAAAATAGGTCATGGGTGAGATCAGGTGAGTACCTCCTAGTTCGCTCCTGGTACAGGTAAGCTGTGTATACTATCCTGCATTATTCTTGCGCACAACACAACTCAGAAAGGTACGGATTTCGAGCGGCGGTCGCTCCATGGGTCTTGGAAATTGCAAGTAGTGAGCGGACAAGGAAACCAAGAAAAGTGTATAAAAATATCCCAATATGTGTAAATCTCTTTCTATAAACAATTGTGCTTATTTGCAGATACTTCAAAGGTTTTATATCCTTTATATATTCTCCTTAAGGATGATGATGATATAAAATATCATCAAGGGAAAAATATATGGATTCACGCTTCACACTGCAAAAGAGACAAAACCAGCTACCGGTGATGTTACTGTTAATTTTTAATTTTGGGGGTGGGGGTCATATTTACTCCTGTCCTTTTAGCCCCAGTAAACACCCCAACAAGAGCCCCAATTATAAGTAAAAATGCAGACGGCACTATTTTTTGGGTAAATTTGACATCCCCTGTAATATCTGGCATTTTGATTTCTGTGATATTGCCAGGTGTCCTGAGAAAAGGAAGGTGGCGGATGGAGTTATACAGTTTTACCTATGTGTTACCAGGACTAACAATAAGAACTGTTGTTATTGGTCAGATACTGCCTGGAACACAGGAGAAGATTGGGGGTATAAACCAAATGAAGCCATGACTCCCAAAGATAGAATAGGTCGTAGCCTTCGCCAAAGAATGAGTTTGTCAATCTCCTTCAAACCAGTCCGGGGTTGCACATGGGGCAAAAATTGTCACCCTCTTTACCTTGTTTTAGAGAGCGCTCAGCTCGCGGATTTACAGACCTTTGTGCTGGGGAGACACTATAAAAAGGTTTTTGATAGTGGATATTATGCAAGCCTGGGGCTCATACATCTTCGTAATATTAGTTCCAGACCAACTAGCACCCCTATTATTGATAAACAGACACCTGGGTCAGGAGACCAGTTACAAGCTATACTTGATGAGGTAGTCCCTGTCCCAGGCCTTAATTGGAAAGAGGTCTTCTCTGTAGAAACCCAGTTTACCCCCAGGAAAAACTTATGGTTAGAATGGGTGAGATATAATGTAAGGGCCCAAAATATCTCTGTGGGATGTATTGCCTGCGCTGCTGCAAATACTCATTTGTACACTCATGCTTTGGTCTTTCCAAATGAAAATGTAACCATTTGTGTTCTAAATTTTTTGAAAGGTAAAGTTTCTACTGATTGTCCAGGATATGCCCCATTAATCTACAGAGAACCCAGAGTGAGACCTCCGGGGGAAGTGGTTATTCTAAAGGACAATTATACATGCTATACCTCCAACAACAACAACAAAACGTTAGTGGGAACCTTTAAATTTGGATTCTGTAATGAAAACAGCTCCGTAAGTACAGAATTGCTTAACCAACATGTACGTTTTGTATGATATTTACTGGTTGTGTGGAGATGGTAGGCTCCGATCCAGGTTGCCCAATGCCTGGACCGGTCAGTGCACCCTGGTTAAACTAGCTATGCAGTTCAAAAATCTTACCATGGGACCCGGAGCCTTCCAGTGAGACCATCAAGAGAAGGAGAAGCATTGATCAACTCCACATGGGCTATGAGGAAGACCCTCAGGTATACATTGATGCTATTGGTGTGCCAAGGGGGGTTGCCCTGACCAGTTTAAGGCCCAAAATCAGGTATATGCTGGATTTGCTTCCTTAATTCCACAGGTACAGATCAATAAGAATGTTGATTGGATTAATTATATATATTACAGTGAGCAAAGGTTTGTCAACTATAGCCGAGATGCTTTCCAGGGTATAGTTGAGGAACTAGGTCCCAATACTAGAATGACGCTACAAAACAGGTTGGCCCTTGATATGCTCCTAGCTGAAAAGGGCGGGGTCTGTGGAATGGTGGGGAAGGAAGAATGCTGTACATATATCCCGCAAAATTCAGGGGAAAACGGGAAAACCATGATAGCCCTTAAGAAAATTACTAAGTTAGCAGCCGAATTAAAAGCTAATGCTGGGGTAGATACATCCTTCTTTTCTAGCTGGTTGGGTGGGCTCAAAGGGTTCCTTCAACAGGTTTGCCTGATATTAATTGCCATAATCCTAGTTGGGTTAATATTCCTTTGTTGCGTTATTCCTTTATATAAAAAGGTTATCACCAAGGCAGATATCACCGGTACTTATCTCTATCAAGAGGTTGACCCGTTAGCCAATGGGAGTGTCACTTTGGAAGATATGCCCAAGGGTGTGTCCCTCAAACAGCCAAAGAATTCCCCCTACTTAAGTATAAAGTTAAGGGAACTGGTTTAGGGACAACAGGAGGGCTCCATGTGAAGATAGAGTAGAGTAGTGTCCTGGGTGCCTGGGGCCCTTCATAAGGAAGGAGTTACTGAGGCGCCCGGATGAACAAGCCCACAATCCTTCTCGTTTCCCATCACATGGACAACCTCACAGGTTCCCCTAGGGACAGACTAGGGATAGACTTTCAGAAAAAACTTAGTTGTTAGGGGGGATTTGTGGAGGATGAATTATATATTATCTATTAATCTTAGTTTTTATACTCATATAGCATTAAATGAAACAATAAGTTTTTCCTGTATTCAGGTACGTATCCAACATCTTCTCTTCGTCTTTGAGTCACCCCCCCCCCCTCCTCCATCTCTCGCTCTCTCTCTCTACCTTTCTTCTCTCTCTCCCTCTCCTCTTCATCCTTCTCTTCTCTCTATCTTTCTCTCTTTCTCTCTCTTCTTTCTCTCTCTCTCTCTTCTCTCATCCCCTCTTTCCTCTTCATCTCTCTCTTTCCTCCATGTCACTCTCTCCCTCTTTTCCCTCTTTCCCTTTCTATCTATCTGTCTCTCCTTCTTTCTTTCTCTTCTTCTTCTCTTCTCTCTTTGTCTCTCCCCCCTTCCATCTATTTCTTTCTTTCCTTCTTTCCCACTATGAATCTGTGAACAAGGAGCTGTTTTGTAAACAAAGTGTCTCCTCAGATGTGTATGCTGGAAAGAAGATATGGCTGCACAGAAGCCTTGAGAATGGACAAGCTGATTGGTCCTCGTTGTGCCTGCTCTAGACTGTGCTATGGGAAATCCAAGATAACCGGTATCCCAGCAGCCAAGGGATGATACCATGACGTGATGAAGAACGGACTCTCAGAATACAAAGAACTATTATTATTAACAAACATAGACATTAGCTTAATCCCACCTAACTCCCACCTGCCATGGACATTTACATGCTTATCTTTTAGACTATAAAATGCCCTGTACCCGGATATTGGGTTCAGTAGTTGTTGCCGTGTACGTTGTCATTATTAAACCTGGACACGCTATAAGCTTAAAACGGACTCTCGGTCTGATTTACTCTTATCTGGTACCACGTGTTCATAGTCCCATCTGGGATGACTGGCGAGGGAGTGGAACAGTAAATTTGAACCCGACAATGGCGACCCAGATGGGACCTGGCCAGCAGCTCGTGGCCCCTACGGACCCATGCTTGGATACCTTGGATGATACCTGTATCGGCTGACCTCGAGGGAGTGGAACAGTAAATTTGAACCCGACAGTGTCTTGCCAGGTACAAATAGGCACCTGGGGGTTGGGGGCAGCCCGTCGCTGCCTGCTAGATCCGGCTGGTTCCAGAAATACGGCGAAGACCATGTAATTTTTTTTATGAAAAATCTATAAAACAATCCTAAAAAAGGGACTGCATCTTTATTAACCCCTCGCCCATGGGCCAGGGGTTAATAAAGATGCAGTCCCTTTTATTTACATTGTTTTATGGATTTGTCAGAAAAAAATTTCACGTGGGCTTCGCCGTATTTCTGGAACCAGCCGGATCCAGCAGGCAGCGACGGGCTGCCCCCAACCCCCAGGTGCCTATTTGTACCTGGCCGGACACAAGAATATAGGGGAGCCCTTTTTTTTAATTATTTCATGAATTTCATGAAATAATAATAAAAAAATGCGTGGGGCTCCGCGCAATTTCTATGTCTAGCCAGGTACAGATAAGCAGCTGGGGGCTGGAATCCGCAGCGCAGGGATGCCCAAGCTTTCTGGGCACCCCCCGATGCAAATTGCAGCCCGCAGCCGCCCCAGAAGATGGCGCGTTCATTGAAGCGCCATCCTCTGGCGCTGAACGCCGCTCTTCCAGCGGCCCTGGTGGCGGTGGCACGCTGGGTAATAAAGGGGTTAATACCAGCTTTGTTATACAAGCTGGTATTAAGCCCGAGATTCTTAATGTCAGGCCACGTTTGACCCAGCCACTAAGAATCTCCAATAAAGGGTTAAAAAAACACAACACAGAGAAAATTTTTTATTAGAAATTAAAAAAAAAAGCCATTAGGGACTCCATCTTTAATTAAAAAAGTCCTCTTCCGTCCGACGTAGTCCAAAACGCGATGTCCTCTCTGCTACATCCCCTGTGCATAGATATAGATGTCTATGCACAGGGAATAAGCAGACTGAGAACAATTGCAGCTCTGCTACATCATCCCTGTGAACAGGCGGGTTCTAGGACCCTGGAGCTGCGGCAGCCTGCACAGAGAAGACAGCTGGACTCGGCTCGCAAAGTAACAGCAGTTACTTTGCGAGTTTCCCAGCGATTACTTGCACAGTAATCAGACCAATGCAAGTGAATGGCAATCCTAGTTTTGTCAGAGTCTCTGACAAAACTAGGATTGATATTGATTTGCATTGGACTCGTTTACTGTGCGAGTAATCACTGGGAAACTCGCAGAGTACCGAGTCCTGCGAGTCCCTTACTACTCGCCGAGCAACGAGTCCTAGCGAGTAGATTCGCCCATCCCTAGATGAAATGCAAAAACTACCTGCTCATGACAGAAGCCAAAGGTGTATCAACGGCAATGGAATCATCCTACCTGAAACAGGAAGAAGATGACCTGTTGCCTAACAATGAGAAATATCGACAGGCAGTGGGGGCACTTCTATACATATCGACTATGACTCGACCAGATATTACAACAGCAGTTGGAATATTGTGCAGATATGTGGAGAAGCCGCGCCAAAAGGACTGGAACGTCGTTAAAAGAGTTCTCCGATATTTAAAAGAGACACAAGGAGTAAACTTAAAATTATCTGCAGCAGGAAATCTAAAACTCACCGGCTATGCTGACGCAGATTGGGCTGGTGATTTGCATGATCGTAAATCCACAAGCGGATACATATTTAAACTTGGAGGAAGGTCAATCTCCTGGTCTAGCAGAAAACAAATATCTGTTGCTTTGTCATCCACAGAAGCTGAGTATGTGTCCGCAGCCTATGCAAGTCAGGAGATCATTTGGCTAAGACAACTGATGGATGATCTTGGTAAACCATTAACTCAGCCAACGGTGATGTATGAGGATAATCAAGGATGCATTAAACTTGCATGCAGTGAGAAGATCAGTGCTGGAACTAAGCACATCGACGTCAGATGTCATCATCTACGTGATTTGATAGATCGTGGCATAATTCAGTTTGTTTATTGTGAAACTGATAAGATGGTAGCTGACATATTGACCAAGCCATTGCCACGACCTAGGTTCCAAGGATTGAGACTAACAGAATAAGTAGTTGTTGAGTGGGGGTGTTGGCCTAATGCATATTGACCTGTATGTATTGCAACAACTATTGTTTGTTTAATATGATGTGATTTTATGTCTGCATGCATATTGTTCAGATGTCAACAAAGTTAAAAAAAAAAAAAAGGTCCTCATACAGAGACAGGATGTCCCTCCCCCTGCTCCCTGCACGCACATTCTAGTGTGGAACTGAAGCGGATGTCACAGCAGATTTCTCTCTCCCTCTCCAGAAACCAGATAGATCCTATTCTCATGTTATAAACTGGATTTTGTTAATTCTGAATAAATGAACATTCTCTGTTGCTCGCTGTGGACATCACGCTGATTAGCGCGCTGCTAACAAGGGCACAGGATTCAAGCTCTCCAGCATCCACTACACTGATGTGGTCCACAAGGGCCCTGTGTCCAGGGACAGTTATCTGTCTCAAGTCCAGCAGCCTCTGCCTGTGCTTAGGGTGCAGGGCTGACCTTGTTATCCAGCACCCCCTCTCCACATACAACCGAGGTCTCCAATCCACTCCATGGCCCCCACAAGGTGGACCAGCACACCCTCCTTTCTCAGATAGTCCCTGTAACTCCCCAGGGAACCCACACTGCAGGGAGCCTCGCCTGAAGTCAAACGTCCGGTCTCAGCTGAGCCCTGATCACAGTGCCCCGAGTCCTATCAGGCTCTTCTCCCCTGCTTCGGCGGCACTAGAAAGTCCTGCCCAGTCTTCCCAGCTCACCGAGGCCGGCTATAATTAGGCGGGCGGGAGCTGCGGTCCACCGCCCTGGGGGGGTCAGCGTCCCAGTGACCCGCTCCTGTGCAGCGTCGGTCACTTCCTCAGCTGCAGTACCGCTTCCAGCACTGTGTTACTCAAGGGTCTTGAGGAGCCTGGCAGTGTCTAGGGGTGCGCCACGTGGCAGGTCCGGGGCTCTAGTAGAAGGGTCCAAGAGACTCAATTCTTCTGCAGATTGGGTCCCAGGTGTTCTGTGCCAGCTTAGAAGCACAGTGCAGGTTCTGGTGACGTCCCTGCAAGGCCAGATGGCTTGGATTCTGATGCTGTGGCGGGAGAGCTGTTAGATGCAGCCACCCACATCCATGGCCATCTTGCATCTCCAGGACCGTGACTTTCATTTAGTGTGTGATGGCATCAGAAGTCAATCCCTTGTCCACGAGTACTGTCCAGTATATATATAGCAGAGATTTTTTTAATTTCTGAATCAAATATGCAGCGTGTTCCATGTGAACCACGCTGCTGGTGACCAAATCCCAAAATTATCAGATGATGTAATCTTTATTTGTCAACGCGTTTCTGAGTTCAATGCCTTCTTCATCAGGACAAAAATCACTCTTCAATTTCTCAACCAAGAGAAAATACTACAGCAAATAAGCTATCTATACATCTCCATTTTCTATTCACTTTGCTCAAAGGCAGAGGTACGATATTCTAGTTTTAATGAATAATAGTTATTTTTCTGCATTATAATTTCTTTCTCAATTATTCATGGCAGTCTGCTTGCTAGCTTTCATTCCATAGGAATTGTAATTGTAATTGTTTACGTTTGGTAGATTCAAATATGTCCTGACCATTTGCATGGTGCACAAATAATAGTTTGAGTACTTCATGAATGAACCGTCACATGGACATGAAGCATAGGTCACAGTGGGAAGCTCACTGTGCTACAATGCGGTTCAGGGGGCCTGGCTAACCACTATCTGCCCCATCAAGCGCACCAACAGCTTCTTAACCCTCTGGGACTGTGGGGACAGCTGTCACACAGCCTTTTGGTCGCAGAACTTCCACCTCTTTACCTGTAACAGCTGGTGTGATTGACAAGTCTTCAGCTGTTTTGGAGGTGGAAACACATGCTGGTGTTCAGGGCTGTCAGACATCGAGAGCACCACCTTTTTGCAAGCTGTTGGCTACAGAAATTCTACCTTTCCATCTGGTAGATACAAGGGAATTTTTAAGACCTTATGGCCATCGCAGTCCCCAGTACCAGATGCCCAGTCGCCACTACTTCTTGAAGAAAGCTGTGCTTGTGCTAAACCAGCATGTCGCACACAACATCACCGCTTCCTTGAGAAACTCTGTGTGTGACAGGTTGCTTTTCACCACAGACACCTGGATGAGTAAGCATGGACAGGGGCATTACATGTAGCTGACTGGGCACTGGGTGACTATGGTGGCAGTGGGAGAAGGGGCTGCTGTACAAGTCTTGCGATCCCCTATGGCTTGTGCATCAAGGCTCTGTATGAAGAAGTTCCTCCACTGTTCTGCCTCCTCCACCTCCTCTAGGTCCTCCACCTGCACCCACAACCTGCCTGGTAACGTGACACGTGTTCAAACTCTGCAGAAAGAATCCAGCACACCTCCTTACTATGCTAGCAGCAGGGCTCAATGCCTTTAGGTGGTGTTTTAAAATATCTGGGAAATGTGAGTCACACAGCAGAGCAGTTGTGGTAAGTAGGAAGGGGCGAACATCTTGTATATCCCCGTGTTCAAGATCAGGGCCGCCCTGTGAAAGCAAGGAAAGGATTAATACAGAGTAAATACAGCTACTATACTTCTTGGGTCCGCGTTCTGGCTTCCTGGTATGACGCATGCCGTGTCACTTCCGGGCCGCCCCTTATCTTTTGCCTGCATGTGATTGGCTGTTGTAGCCGATCACATGACGAATTCTCTGGCAAATCGGAAGTGGTGCTGCACCGCCACACACTGGGAACGAATAACGCTGACTGGTAAGTATAATTAGGTTGAATAACAACCCTTTCCATGCTTTCACAGGGTGGCCCCAATCCTGAACACGGGGATATACAAGATGTTCGCCCATCCATAGTGGTCAGCTCTGGAAATCGAGTTTAATCAATGTATCCACTGAACCTGCACTCAGGGAAGGACTTGTGAGACAATGCTGCACACCTGGGTGCGGCCCTTCACCGGGGAAAAGTGACACATGTGCCTTGCATGGCTAACGTCTTGAACCTGGTTGTCCAGCAATTTGTAGCCCACTATCCCGGCCTAGATGCACTGCTGCAGAGGTCATGGTCTCTGTGTGCTCACTTTCGCCATTCTCATCCCGCCTGCCGATTCACTACCTGTAATACAATGTGCCGACATGGTGGAATTCCTCTCTGCACATGTTGCATCGATTGTGGCAGCAGCAATGAGCCCTGGTGCAGTATGTTATGATGCATAGCCTGGGCCAATGCGATCCAGAGGTGGGGCAAATCATGCTGCTGGAGTGATCTCAGATCAAGGACCTCTGCACCCTTCTGCTGTGTTTTGAAATGGCTACTAAGATGTTTAGCGCTGATGATGCCATCAGCATGACTATTCTGGTCATCTATATGCTGGAGCACACTTTAACCAGTATCTGGAGTCAGGTGGTGGTGCGAGAGGAAGTGAAGGAAGTAGAGGAGGAGGCGTATGCAGTAAGGATAACAAGATCTGAGCGGTCCAGATGGTCGGCAGCACCAAGGTGGCTGGCATGGGAGGGTGGGTAGAGGGAACAAGGGTGCATAGTAGCAGCAAAACTGTTGATGACGGTGCAGGATCCGAGGAAGACAAGGAGGACGAACAGGCGATGGGCAAAGAAGACTCAGAAGATGAGGGAGATCTTGATCACATTTCTGTTGTGAGAGGTTGGGGGGAGAGAACAGTGGAAGCAAGGGTGAATGTTACCAACATAACAAGGACTTGGGCCTCCTGGATACACAAGACACATGAGTGCCTTCTTGCTGCACTACCTGCAATATGATCCTCGGATTGTTAGAATTCTAAGTAATGCCAACTACTGGGTTACCACACTCTTAGATCACCGGTAAGAGTAAATTTGGCCAAATTCTTCCTGTCCTGGAAAAAGATGCATGCATCAACAGAAGCTTTTAGACAATCTTAGTACTGCTTTTCCCCAAAACACTAGTGGTGCACATAGTAACATCGTATTTTTACTTTTCCAACCCGGGAACATCGATTCGTCATCACTCAAATGTTATCAGTAACAGTGTATCTGGCAGCAGAAAGTGGCAGTAGTTTTCTATATTAAGTAAAAAGAGGAATAGGAGTAAAAGTGGGATGAGACACAGGTATACGCATGTCACTCAGAAAGCCCTGCTCAAATCATGTACCACACAGCAAAGAGATCCCAACAAGAGTCCTCAGTGTTCCCAAAGGGTCAGACCAAAGGAAAACGGCATCAATTGTTTCAGTCCAAAATCTGCTGAATGGCCCAGCCTGCATGCATGACAAAGAGTCTGGAATTTCGTAGAATCATTTCACCTTTTTTTAGACAAACCTCTGCAACACCAGAAGAGAAAACAAGTCTGACACATAGTGAACGCCTAGAGAGGATGGTACAGGAGTATCTATAGCTGAATATCGATGCCATGACTGTGGAACTTGACCCTTGTGCATTTTGGGATTCAATACTGGAAAAGTGGCCTGAGCTCAAATTTTGTCATGCCCCGCAGCCAGCATTCCCTCTGATCATCTTTTCAGTGCTGCTGGTAGTGTCCTGACAGATAGGTGCACCTGGCTGTCCAGTGACAGTGTAGACAGACTAATGTTTATCAAGATGAACAAGTCATGGATCCGCAAGGACTTTTCCACCCCAGTGTCAGCCTGGGGACATTAAACGGATTAAACACTTGTGTACTTTTCAATGTACTGCATTAATCTCCCCATTTCAATATTTCAACCCTAAAGCAATTGATGCCACTTTAGTGGTGACTGTGCCTAATTTTTTTTAAGAAAGTGAGACTGTTGTTGGGGTCTGCTTGCTGATTGTTGCTTGACTTGAGCAGAGCACTCTGTGCTCAATACCTACCCCGACACTCCTGCACCTGTTGCTCCATACTCAACCTTCAAATGCCGGGCCCAGGTCTCCAGCCTTTTTGCCATTGTGGCCCAATACAAAACCTATAAGATGGATACCACTTTAGTGTGTTGTGACACCAATTTTTGGAAAAGTGGGAAATGTAGTTAAGGTCTCCTTGCTGTTTGATGCATGACTTGACCAGGGCTCTCTGCGCTCAATACCTATCCCTGACACTCCTGCACCTGTTTCTGAATATTGAACCTTTTTATCCATCGAACCAGTGATTAACAAATTTTCTGTATTCACGTCCACTATTTTTGGGTGCTGAAAAGCAGTGATTTCTACATCTCCCTTAATGTTTGCGTAAAGTGTTTATGGGCATCAAACCAAGTTTTGGCAAATGTGCTGTATACACATCAACAGTTTTTTTGGCCTTTAAAAGCATTATTTGGTCAATCTCACCTGTCCGCTAGACCTATACAGGTTACCTACCTAGCTGAATGATTTTTTCTATAGTATTCCACAAGATGTATCATTGTCCCACCTGTGTGAGGCGGGTATAACATTGACTGAAGCACTTGCACGAGCTTTGAGAGTATGTGGCCCACTAGGTCTATACAGGTCACTGACCTACCTAAGTTTTCCTATAATACTTCACAAAACATATAGTTTTACCACCTGTGTGTGGCGGGGCATAATATTGGTGGGAGTGCTTGCATGACCTTTGAAGGTATCCGGTACACTAGGCCTATAAGGGTCATTGATCTACCTGACTAGTTTTTCCTGTAATATTCCACAAAACATATAGTTGTCCCACCTGTGTGTGGTGGGGCATAACATTGACGGGAGACCTTGTATGAGCTTTGAGGATATCTGGCCGCCTAGGCCTTTACAGGCCACTGACCTACCTGACCAAGTTTTCCTATAATAGTCCACAAAATTTATCTTGTCCCACCTGTGTGTGGTGGGTTATAACATTGACGGGAGTACTTGCATGAACTTTGAGGGTATTCGGCCCGCTAGGCCTATACAGGTCACTGACCTACCTGACTAGTTTTTCCTGTTATATTTCATGAAAGTTATAGTTGTCCCACTGTGTGTGGAGGGGCATAACATTGACGGGAGCTCTTGCATTAGCTTTGAGGGTATCTGGCCCACTATCCCTATACAGGAGACACGTCCCTGTATTTCTCAGCAATGTTTAACCTTGAAATGCTTGACCAGGTCCTGTTCCAGACCCTGTGCCATGCATGCAGGCTGTGCCATTCAGTAAATTTTGGTCTGAAACAATTGATGCCGTTTTCCTTTCGTCTGACCCTTTGGGAACACTGATGACTCTTGTTGGGATCTCTTTGCTGTGTGGTACATGATTTGAGCAGGGCTGTCTGAGTGACATGCGTATACCTGTGTCTCATCCCACTTTTACTCCTCTTCCACTTTTTACTTAATATAGAAAACTACTGCCACTTTCTCCCTGTGACTCATCCATCTGTCAATTCAGTCAATTTCACTCATTTCTGAAATTTTAGGTGAATGTTAACCACATTCTATTTTGAAGTGCTTTGGAAGAGTGTGCAGGCTGGCCCAGACCATGTCTCATGCACTCATGCTACGCCATGAAACTATTTGTACTGTGGGTAGATTGTTCTCACTTTTCCTGATGTTTGTTGTCTATTCTGAGTAGTTCGGCAGCTTTTGGACACCTTTGAAGGTGTTTTCTATGTGTTTGCTGTTGCCTGCCATTGATTCCAATGGTGTTCAATGGTGCTCGACGAACATTCAACGAACAATTTGTCGAACACCCCCAATTCAGAGAATTTATTCGGATTAGAACACTTTGGTTGTAATTAGAGATGAGTAAACACCTATCATTGACAGGTTTATTTGTACTACTGTGCGTAAGGAGAAACCTGTCCATCAGTAGTTGTTGCATTGGAACTGGATGGTGGCAAATCACAGTTTATCCTTTGAATCAATCTAAAGAGAAAAATATGTTTACACTGCTCATTTACTAAATAGTCATGACGGTAATGATATAGAATGAATGACCAGCCAAATAACTTCAGTGGTGATAAACAATAATTAGATAGTGTTAGAAATACCTGCATGCAATAAAATTAACTTACTGCACTCACTATATAGAAATATATGTAGCTTTTTTATTTGTAGCAATAGATGGAACATGGAGGAACATACAAACAGCACATGGTTTACCGCTGTTTTACGTCATTCATGACATTTTCCCCTTTTTAAGAAATCATCATGGAATACGTGAAACATCCGTAGCCCGTGCGCTGTTTGTTTGCTCTCCTTGTCTAATTTAAGTATGTCAAAAAAGTTATATATTTTTCTAATTGAAAGGTGCTGCAACTGATTTTTTTTAATATTAAGGCAGATTCACATGTAAGTTCTCAAAAGCAACTTCATATTAATTCCTAAATGACAGATCATTAAAATTATTGTGCACGTTACTTCTCTACTTAATTTTGTGCAACAGAAGGATGTCTCTAGGGGGTGCAAGCACTGAATACAGATCTTCTTTTTACAGGTTTCACTGACTTCAATGTTTCCTACATACTTTTTCTTAGACAAGTAAAATAAAAGATAATATTAATGAACCAATATTTTGTAACTCGAAACAGAAAACAAGTGGGGAAATATATTTGAATCTTTTTCTGATAGCTATTAATGTTATTAGCTGAATTCTGCTCCCAGGACAAATAATAAAACATGCCGTGTACATAGTGAAATGCGAATATAAACTTTGCTTGAGTTTATTATTGGAACAAGCTATATTAAGAGAGAATGACACTTAATAAAATGATTTTGGATTGTAATTTACATGATAAGTTTCCTAATTTGAATCTCTTTGGGAAGTAGAAGTGAAAATGATGCCAAATCATGCACTGAGCAATATGTTTTTCTTTTAAAATGGTAGGTGAAATAGTAATGTAATTATATCAAACTGTCAGACACAATTTGTGACTTCAGGTATATGTAAATGCAGTCAACTTTGTAAAATACTAAGTTATAAATAATACCAAACAAATAGGTAAAATCATGCTACTGTGGTGGATAGAGATGGGTGAACTCGCAGATGTTCGGGTTCGGCGTATTAGTCTTAACTTTGTAAGAATATCTGAGTTCGGGAACAGACTTGGTCCAAACTTGAACCTGAACCCGAAACCTCGTATAAGTCTAACTTTAGTGCTATAAAATGGTGGTAGTAAGGGCGAGGGGCTGTAAAGAAAAGCAAAATGGCGATATAAGCAGGAGAATATGATGCGGTCCAGGCCCGTGGGGTACTCGGAACTGGGCTTTACTGCTTCTGGGGGAGTCACAGGGGTTGAGACCCGGCTCCATGACCCTGGGCGGCAGATTAAAAAAAGAGTTCGGGGGATATGGTTTTCTGGATGGTTGTCGTGACACCACCTGTGGTGTTCAGCTATTGATGGACGACGCTGTGGTGCGGGACCTCTGGGGATGATGGATTCGCAGCTTTGGTGGCTTTGCTCCCCACAGATGAAGCGGTTGCCCAGGGCAATCGGTGTAGTGTTCGGTGATGGAAGGCCACCAGGACATTTCTGACAGGAGAGGAGGATTGGAACGACTCACAAGCAGGTCTTCTGTGGCCTGCGCGTCTTATCAGTCTACCACTCCGCAGGCGGAAATAAATAGTCTCACACAGTTCTGGAGGTCTATACCCAGTTTAGGCTAGCGTCACATATGGCCATCAGTTTTTTCCCTTGTTTTCAATAACTGATCTATTTTTTTTTAGGGTGCTTTTTGGCCTCCTGTGCAGCTCTGTGTTTTTGGGACTTTGCCACTTTTTCAATAAACAATGCTCTAAAAAATGGATCCATTTTCCTATAGGGCCCCATGTTAAAAAAACTGATCCGTTTTTTTCCTGCACCCAAAAATGTTGCTTGCAACGTTTTTTGGGTCCTGTAAATAAACTGACACCATTGCAGTCACACTTAAAGGGATCATGTCACCTCCAGAACGCCTCCTAAGCTAGCAAAACATGTCCCTGCAGCATAGTATCACTAATCTCACACTCCTTTTGACTCCTAAAAGCATCCTGTGAAAGTGCATAAAAACGTTTTAATACTTACTCATTAGTGATTATAATTAGCAGGGGATATATTCTTTAGTCACCAAGGTGAGCTGTTTTGCAGGCTCCAGGTTCCACCCTCTCTCTGTCTGTTTGCTCTGCCTGTGCTCTGCTTGTGCAGGCATTGCCCTCCCCCCTCTCTATCACTCACAGAGTGCAAATCATTAGTCCTGCCTTCAGCTCCACATCACAGCAATAAATTCATATATTTGAACAAAGAAAATTAATTATAAGGCCTGTAAGAACATAAATATCTTCATTAATATTTACTTCAAATACTGGGTATAGTTATCAAAGTAATAATATATTATTTTATTCGTATATTGATCTGCTGATATTTGTAACGTACATATTGCTGACAAAGTAGAAGTATATGTGATATGGCCAGGCTATACATATAGCTAGAGATTGCATCATCCCAGAAGTGTCTAGAAGTATCCATGTATAGTAATAATGTATGTCGCTGTCATTCAATAAGAATGAGCCATACCATGGGTGTGGGCTCTCCCTGCTGGGGACTCTGCACTCCAGGCTGACCATCCGAAGACAACGTGACAGATTCATCATGCTGGACAGAAACCATATGCCTTGGAGAGATGGCTGACCCCATACCCGTGGATCGCCACCAAGAAGAATACATAGATTATCTTTTTGTAACTATCTGAACACTATACTTTAATAAGTTTAATTATTGGCTATTTTAATACCAATTAAACTGAGAAGATAATTTTTATACATATTTTTCCGTCTTTTCTCACTAATTAAGTATATGACGATAAGCACGATAATTATGCACATATAGCGGTATTTAACATTGGCGAGCCTCCAGTCGCCTCTGATGTGATTTTTTGATGGACATTCTTGTTTTTTCATTTCATTTTTTTTTTATATCCTCTTCTTTTGTGCTATTTTTTGTCATATTCCTCTCTCTTGTACAAGGGGGGCTGGGTTGAGTCTAACAGCTGTTGTACAAGTTCAGGAATTTGACAAGTGGCAAGACCGTCATAAATCTTCAGAGCAAAGGACCATTAGAAGTGAAGTGTGAATCCTGTTGGAACCACACAGCGAAGTCGGATGAGTTTTTTTAATCTTCTAAAGTAAGGACTATATTTCAAGCAAGACTGAGAAAGGACGGACTACAAGTGCCTGCAAGAAGAAACAGAAAAGCGACGAGCAGGATCCTTTTTAAGGTAAGACAATGGATCTAATAATTTCATATGCGAAACATAGTGACTTAGTTTTTAGTTCTGTAGATAGTCTTGATTTACGAAATATATGGCTAAAATTGTATGCAGAATGTCAGTTTGCAAATGTAACATTAGATTCACGAGTAATGTCTTTAAAGGAAGATAAGGGTAAGATACGCAACATTTTAAAAATGGTTAATGTGTTTCATGATTTTGTAACATTGAAATCACAGGATAGTGACAAGGACACTATAGAAGTTTTTCCCCAAGATGGCGAACGCCATTTGACTAATGACCATGTGCTCAGTATAGATGACCTTCAAGATGAGTCAGGAACAGACGTGGTAGAAGAGGGAGGAAACAAGGAAAAAAATGAGGTAGTCAGACAAGTGGGAGGAGTCAGCTTAACTGACGTAGAAAATGAAGTGGGAGTAGCCAAAGGAGGAGGAGTAGAAAATGAGATAGGAGGAGCCACAGAAGTAGATGTAGCTCGGGGGAGTGGTGAAGGTCAGTCACCAAAAATAGACAAAATACTTCAGCTCAAAATCAGAAAGAATTTGCTGAAGTTAAGTAAAATGAATTCCGTGTATGACCCTGGCCTTCACGTAGCAAGAAATTCAGAGATATTTGAGAATTTTGCTGAAAAATATAGTCTTTCCAATGATGAGAAAAATCAATTGTTCAAAACCTGATTTATATCTAAGGAGACGAATTAAGGAATTCATCCTATGTTTCTCAATCACAAGAGGGCTCAGATGTTTGTAGATTAAGAGATCTTATCTTTTGTAAAACAAAAGAAAGTCCAGATCTGAAGATATTAAGAACTTTACAAATTGGGCAAAAAGAATGTACATATAATTTTATGTCAATGTCAAAGCTTTATAGGTAAATTTAAATTTATACCCCCAGAATACTTGCCATGGCGTCACAGAGATCACATCTCTATGAATGTACAAAATTGTTGGATGCTGGCAGGAAATGTCAGGACAGGAAATATTATGTAAAATCAAACAAATCAGAAGGATACAAAAAAATGGCTTATTCTTCTTTTTCAAATCTGTCTAAACCAAATGGTTTTCATGACAAAATGTATGAAATACGTAGGAAAATTCACATTTCTTATAATTACTATAATGTGATCCGTATGTCATCAGATCCTTCTTCACAGAAGTTGATTAATAATAATTTTGACATTCAGAACACTGCTGGTGTTAAAGCGAACCTGTCACCCCCTCCAGGCATCTAAAGATAACATAGCCACCTTCTGCAGCACTAAGGCTGCATTCTGACAAGGTGTCTATAGCATTTATGCTCCCTTGATTCACTGAAATAAAGACTTTTATAAAATCTGTTTCAAACCAGACCCAAGACCGGGAGGCGGGTTTTCATGTGTCTGTCTCCCTCCTCTGTGGTGTCAGTCATCCCTCTCTGCTCTCTGTGCACCGCCTCCAGGGCCACCTCCCTGTATTACAGAGCTTTGTCAGCTCTGCTACAACATAGAGCTGCTGTTATAGGAGACCCCACAGTAGTAAATCTAGCAGGAGGATCGTGAGCAGACAAAGCACTGCCTGCTACATAGCAGCCCTTGAGCTGAGCTGTCAGCAGTGCAGCAGAGTTGAGTTTGTGCTTTAGATCAGGGGCTCAGGACGGAGCAATGCTGCTGGGTACAAGAAACTGAAAGTGAAAATTGCTCAGCTCAAGGGCTGCTATGTAGCAGGCAGTGCTTTCTCTGCTCAGGATCCTCCTGCAAGATTTACTACTGTGGGGTCTCCTATAACAGCAGCTCTATGTTGTAGCAGAGCTGACAAAGCTCTGTAATGCAGGGAGGTGGCCCTGGAGGCGGCACACAGAGAGCAGAGAGGGATGAATGACACCACAGAGGATTAGCAAGTAGAAAAACAAGCGGTGTCAGAGGATTGGAGCGCTAAAGAAACCACGGGTTGGTGATTAAGATTACCGATAATTTATTGCACGAACAGCAGGGGTCCAGTATGCCACAACGTGGATCCACTTGAGAAAGACGCATCTGTGCGTCGAAACGCGTTGTGGCATACTGGACCCCTGCTGTTCGTGCAATAAATTATCGGTAATCTAATCACCAACCCGTGGTTTCTTTAGCGCTCCAATCCTCTGACACCGCTTGTTTTTCTATTTGCTAATCCCCTTCTCCCTTGTTGGGAGTGCGGTGTGTGAGCTGCTCTAAGATCCATAGTACCTGGCAGTACATCATAAAGACCCACCCTTGAATGATCAACTGATACACAGTGTGGAGCTGGGACGGAAGCCAGTGCAGCGAGTCTGCCTCTTCGGGTGGAGGAGTGAAGGAGCCCACCTCCATCTCCCGAGGAACTAAGGAGCCGACCACCAGGCCCGGAGTATCTGAGGAGGAGGGATTATTGGCCCTTGTCACTACAGTGATCCACATTAAGCCATCAGTCTGGTTGTGCGGGGTGTTGCACAACCAGTAAAGGTTAGTGCAAACATAGTATAACCGTGTATTAAGTTCCTCCAGTTGCAGTGTGGCGCAATATCTGTTTTTTCTTTTAATGACACCACAGAGGAGGGAGACAGACACTTGAAAACCCGCCTCCCGGTCTTGGATCTGGTTTGAAACAGATCTTATAAAAATCTTTATTTCAGTGAATCAAGGGAGCATAAATGCTATAGACACCTTGTCAGAATGCAGCCTTAGTGCTGCAGAAGGTGGCTATGTTATTTTTAGATGCCTGGAGGGGGTGACAGGTTCGCTTTAACCCATTGCTTGCCAAATCTAAAATTAGGACGCTTACAGATGGTTCATGTTATTCTTTGACATCCCATCTATGGCCTGCATAAATTGCTATTTGATTGATAATATATGACATTGCTCATGTATGGAGTTTAATTGTGGTGTGTGGATATGTGGGTAGGTGTGTATATGTGTATATATATATAGAGATGTGTATATATATACACATGCATACATGTATTACTTGATATTATGAGTAAAGTTATGAAATTATTAAATTATATACATGATCATAATAATAAAAGATTACATTTAAATTCATTAGTATATTGGCCCTAATGCAAATAAAAGTAATAATATTTATAGGAAGGACGGGCGATTTGTGACAGGATTGATGTAGAACAGCAACTGGGAAGGGTTCACCATGAAAAGAATCTTATTCATTTAACCTTTTGGACAAAAGGAAAAGATGAGATCTCCTAGGGTTTAAAATGTTGTTAAAATATATATATATATATATGTATATAAGTATCTTTTCCTCTGTTTCATGGAAAATAATAATTAGAAGTTTATTATAATCAATATATATATATTTATATAAAAATGATGTTATTTGTTATTAATATTTTTATATTTTTCAAGAAGTTCAAGTCAAGATGGTGGAAGATGTATTCCCTCTTTATAAAAAATGAATAATATTTTTCTTTTTACATGGGAAAGGATAAGTATATTTCAACTATTAATATTTAGTTCTTGAGTAATGCATGTAACTAATGTAGTGATGTTTGCTGTGTGCTGTGAAATTAACCTCTTGCTTGCCATCTTGTCAATGTGACATTGACAGCTGCTATCTTCGATCAGACGAAGCTGAAGCACACAAGATCATCATCAACTACATTCTTTAGAAGTAAAAAGTTACGTGTCATAACTTACATGTGTGTGTGTCTAATATACCGGTATATGATTTGTTAAGATATGTTTTAAACTGGAAATACAAAGGAACAATTTGTTTTATGATACATCAAGATCGCTCTCAGTGAGAGAAAAAAAATATATAAATAGGTTTGTAGTAATGACTTGTGTCAAAGTCTGTGTTATATGTAATGTTTAGTGAGAAGTGTCCTTGTTAGAAACACAGGAATGTATGTGAGCAGAGTAGCTGAGCCGACATAGCAGGTGAAGAGTGTGTGTGAGTGTGAGGCCTCTCGAGTGATTGACGTGTGCAGATGTAGCAGGAAAGTTGAGTGTATATGAAAAGTTGGGTTTTAGGAAAAAGAACTCAAAAATGACTTACAGTAAATACATTTTCATATTTGAAATAATTAAGTAAACACATCAAGATAATTCATTCACATTATTAGAATAATTATTTGATATTTCTTAAATTTATAAGACTTTATATTTTTATAGATAATGGATTCAGTCATAGATAAACGTTTCTTTTTTTAAATTATGGTTTAACCCCTTTACGACTAATGACGAGTATACTCGTCATGAAAAGATGTCAGTTCCCGCATCATGACGAGTATACTCGTCATGGCTTTGAACTGTCACTGCTTCTAAACTAACAGTGACAGTTCAATTCTAAAAGCTGTCAATGACAGCCAAGGGTTAGGGGAAGAGGTGTGGGGACCCTTGTTAACCCCTTCACCCCCCCTCCCACTCCCCAATCATACTTATCTGCCAGCGGGCTGCACCGCACCCGCCGGCCATGAACTAATGCTCCAGCTCCCCCTGTGTCCTGTCCCCACCCCCTGTGTCCAGAGCCACCTGTGTCCTGTAGCCCCCCCTGTGTCCAGAGCCCCCTGTGTCCTGTCCCCGTCCCCTGTGCAGCCCCTCCTGTGTCCTGTCCATCCCCGCCCTCCACCTTGCATAGTTTGTCTGACGGTGGGCTTATGCGTGCGTCCGCCGGCAAAGCTGCAGGGCCCCCTCCTCCTCCCTGCTGGTCCCCAGCCCCCGATCCCCAGCCCCCAGTCCCCAGCCCCGCTCACCTATTCCGGCAGGCTGCACGCGCGGTGCACCCGCCCGCACCGTCGGCCTCCTCTGCAGTCCGGTGTGGCCCCTCCTCTTCTCAGGGGCTCCTCCTCCTCATCGCTGGGTAAGTATGAATGAATGAATGGATGGGTGGATGGATGGATAGGTGGATGGATGGGTGAATGGATGGATGGATGTGTGCGTGCGTGGATGTGCGTGCTTGGATGTGCGTGCGTGGATGTGCGTGTGTGGATGTCAGCGTGCGTGCGTGGATGTGTGTGTGCATGGATGTCAGCGTGCATGAATGTCAGTGTGCGTGTGAATGTGTGTGCGTGGATGTGCGTGTGTGAATGTGCGTGCGTAGATGTGTGCGTACGTGGATGTATGTGCGTGGATGTGTGCGTACGTGGATGTGTGCGTGGATGTGGATGTGTGTGTGGATGTGCGTGGATGTCAGCATGCGTGCGTGGATTTGTGCGTGCGTGGATGTGTGCATGCGTGGGTGTCAGCATTCGTGGATGTCAGCATGCGTGGATGTGCGTGCGTGGATGTCAGCGTGCGTGGATGTCAGCGTGCGTGCGTGGATGTGTGCATGCGTGGATGTGCGTGTGTGGATGTGTGTGCGTGGTTGTGTGCGTGCGTGGATGATGGGTGCATAGGTGGATGGATGGGTGCAACAAGGGATCAAGTGTCCTCTTGTTATAGTCTCTGGGATCATAGTCATGGTGCACTGTATGACTGATCATTGTCATACAGTGCACCATAACTCTGACCCCTGAGACTGTAGGAAGAGGACACTTGATCCCTTGCTGCAGTCTCTGGATTGAGCAGAGGCGATCGAGCGTCGTGGGACCTTCGTTGTGGACTACGTCGGAGGCGATCGAGCGTCGTGGGACCTTCGTTGCGGACTACGTCGGATCTTTATATTAAAGATGGAGTCCGAATTTTGTTTGTGTTTTTTTTTAAATAAAAAGATTTTTCTATGTGTTTATTTTCTGACTATTTACCAGAGATTCCTAATGGCGGGTCTAACATTGGTCTATATTATGAATCTCGGGCTTAGTGCCAGCTGCCAATAAAAAGCTGCCATTAACCCCTTTATTACCCAGTTTGCCACCAGCACCAGGGCAACTGGATGAGCATGGGTACAGCGCCAGAAAATGGCGCTTCAATGAATGCGCCATTTTCTGGGGTGGCTGCGGGCTGCAATTCGCAGCATGGGGGGCCCAGAACGCTTGGGCCTTTCCATGCTGAGGATTCCAGCCCCCAGCTGCCTAGTTGTACCTTTCTGGGCCAAAAATATGGCTGAGCCCTACGTCATTTTTTTTCTAGAATTAGTTCTAGAAATAAAAAAAAATGGGCTTCGCTGTATTTTTGGTTGCAGCCAGGTACAACGAGGCAGCTGGGGGTTGCTGGCAGTCTGTAGCTGCCAAGTTGTACCTGGCTGGACCAAAAATATGGCGAAGCCCTACGCCATTTTTTTTTTCTAGAATTAGTTCTAGAAATAAAAAAAAATGTGCTTTGCTGTATTTTTGGTTGCAGCCAGGTACAACGAGGCAGCTGGGGGTTGCTGGCAGTCTGTAGCTGCCAAGTTGTACCTGGCTGGACCAAAAATATGGCGGAGCCCTACGCCATTTTTTTTTTCTAGAATTAGTACTAGAAATAAAAAAAAATGTGCTTTGCTGTATTTTTGGTTGCAGCCAGGTACAACGAGGCAGCTGGGGGTTGCTGGCAGTCTGTAGCTGCCAAGTTGTACCTGGCTGGACCAAAAATATGGCGGAGCCCTACGTCATTTTTTTTTCTAGAATTAGTTCTAGAAATAAAAAAAAATGGGCTTCGCTGTATTTTTTGTAGCCAGCCATGTACAACTTGGTAGCTGGCTGACTGGAATCCTCAGCGTGGAGAGACCCAAATGTTGTGGGTCCCCCGCGCTGCAAATTTCAACCCACAGCCACCCAAGAAAATAGCGCATTCATTAGAGGCGGCATTTTCTGGTGCTGTACCCCAACTCTACCAGTTGCCCTTGTGCTGGTGGCACACGGGTTCTCCATATGCGACATGGTGTCCGCTAACAATTTCAATAGAAAATTAGCTCCAATTGTTAGCGGAAACCATGTCGGGTATGGAGAGACCCTCCCTGTGTGCCTGAACATTGGAGCTCCCCCACAAGTGACCCCATTTTGGAAACTAGACCCCGAAGGAACGTATCTAGATGCATAGTGAACACTTTGAACCCCCAGATGCTTCACAAATTCATCCATAAAAATGAAAAAGCACTTTTTTTTCAGCAATAAAGTTTCTTTTTTAATTTTTACGGATCAATTTGTAAAGCACCTGGGGGTTCAAAGTCATCTAGATATAATCCTTGGGGGGTCCAGTTACCAAAATGGGGTCTCTTGTGGGGGAGCTCCAATGTTTAGGCACATAGGGGCTCTTTATATCCTACAAGGTGTCCGCTAACAATTCCAATTGTTAGTGGACACCATGTTGCGTATGAAGAGCCATTGTGTGTCTCCACATTGGAGATCCCCCCAAGTGACCCCATTTTGGAAACTAGACCCCCCAAGGAATGTATCTAGATGCATAGTGAGCACTTTGAACCCCCAGACGCTTCACAAATTCATCCATAAAAATGAAAAAGCACTTTTTTTTTCCACAAAAAGTTTCTTTCTTCATTTTTACGGATCAATTTGTGAAGCACCTGGGGGTTCAAAGCGCTCACTATGCATCTAGATACGTTCCTTTGGGGGTCTAGTTTCCAAAATGGGGTGACTTGTGGGGGAGCTCCAATGTGGACACACACAGGGACCCTCCAAACGCGACATGGTGTCCATTAACAATTTGAATGGAAAATGAGCTCAATTTGTTAGCGGACACCATGTCGCATTTGGAGGGTCCCGGTGTGTCTCCACATTGGACCTCCCCCACAAGTCACCCCATTTTGGAAACGAGACCCCCAAAGGAACGTATCTAGATGCATAGTGAGCACTTTGAACCCCAGGTGCTTCATAAATTGATCCGTAATAATGAAAAAAGAAACTTTTTGTGGAAAAAAAAGTGCTTTTTCAATATTATGGATGAATTTGTGAAGCATTTGGGGTTCAAAGTGCTCACTATGCATATAGATACGTTCCTTAGGGGGTCTAGTTTCCAAAATGGGGTCACTTGTGGGGGAGCTCCAATGTGGAGACACACCGGGACCCTCCAAACGCGACATGGTGTCCGCTAACAATTTGAATGCAAAATTAGCTCAATTTGTTAGCGGACACCATGTCGCGTTTGGAGGGTCCCTGTGTGTCTCCACATTGGAGCTTCCCCACATGTGACCCTATTTTGGAAACTAGACCCCAAAGGAACGTATCTAGATGCATAGTGAGCACTTTGAACCCCCAGATGCTTCAGAAATTCTCTGTAAAAATGAAAAAGCACTTTTTTTTTCCACAAATAATTTCTTTTTTCATTATTACGGATCAATTTGTGAAGCATCTGGGGGTTCAAAGTGCTTACTATGCATCTAGATATAATCCTTTGGGGGTCTAGTTTCCAAAATGGGGTCACTTGTGGGGGAGCTCCAATGTGGAGACACACAGTGACCATCCCAACGCGACATGGTATCCGCTAACAATTTGAGCTCATTTTCCATTCAAATTGTTAGCGGACACCATGTCGCGATGGGAGGGTCCCCGTGTGTCTCCACATTGGAGCTCCCCCATATGTGACCCCATTTTGGAAACTAGACCCCCCAAGGAACGTATCTAGATGCATAGTGAGCACTTTGAACCCATAGGTGCTTCACAAATTGATCCGTAATAATGAAAAAAGAAACTTTTTGTGGAAAAAAAAAGTGCTTTTTCATTTTTATGGATGAATTTGTGAAGCAACTGGGTGTTCAAAGTGCTCACTATGCATCTAGATACGTTCCTTAGGGGGTGTAGTTTCCAAAATGGGGTCACTTGTGGGGGAGTTCTAATGTGGAGATACACAGGGACCCTCCAAACGCGACATGGTGTCCGCTAACAAATTGAGCTCATTTTCCATTCAAATTGTTAGCGGACACCATGTCGCGTATGGAGGGTCCCCGTGAGTCTCCACATTGGAGCTCCCCCACAAATGACCCCATTTTGGAAACTAGACCCCCTAAGGAAAGTATCTAGATGCATAGTGAGCAGTTTGAACCCTCAGACGCTTCACAAATTTATCCATAAAAATGAAAAAGCACTTTTTTTTCACCAAAAAGTTATTTTTGCCTACATTTTTTCAGTTTCACATGGGCAAAGTGATAAAATACATCCCAAAATTTGTTGGGCAATTGTTCCTGAGCACACCGATACCTTATATGTGGTCATAAACCACTGTTTGGGCGCACGGCAGGGCTCAGAGGTGAAGGAGCGCCATTTCACTTTTTGAACGAAAATTGGCTCTAAAATTCAAATTGCGCTCCTTCCCTTCTGAGCCCTGCCGTGCGCCCAAACAGTGGTTTATGACCATATATGAGGTATCGGTGTACTCAGGAGAAATTGCCCAACAAATTTTAGGATGCATTTTATCCTGTTGCCCATGTGAAAATGAAAAAATTGACGCTAAAAGAACATTTTTGTTACAAAAATTAAAATGTCCATTTTTTCTTTCAACTTTATTTTAGTTCCTGTGAAGCACCTGAAGGGTTAATATTCTTCTTGAATGTAGTTTTGAGTAGCTTGAGGGGTGCAGTTTTTGGAATGGTGTCACTTTTGGGTGTTTTCTGTCATGTACACCCCTCAAAAGGAACTTCAAATGTGATGTGGTCACTAAAAAAATGGTTTTGTAAATTTTCCTGGAAAAATGAGAAATTGCTGATGAACTTTGAACCCTTATAACGTCCTACCAATTTTTCATTTTTCTTCCAAAATTGTGCTGATGTGAAGTAGACATGTGGGAAATGTGATTTATTAACTATTTCGTGGCACATAACTCTCTGGTTTAGCAGATTAAAAATAAAAAATATGAAAATTGCTAAATTTTCAAAATGTTTGCCAAATTTTTGATTTTTTCACAAATAAACGCTAAAATTATCGACCTAAATTTAATACTAACATGATGCCCAATATGTCACGAAAAAACATTCTCAGAATCGCTAGGATCAGTTGAAGCGTTCCAGAGATATTACCTCATAAAGGGAGAGTGGTCAGAATTACAAAAAATGGTCCGGTCATTAGGGTGCAAAGTGACTTGGTCGTTAAGGGGTTAAATTAAATACAAGTAGGTGAATATTTTATTTTCTCACAGATACATGATATAAGACTGATAATGGAAATGGATCCAAAGGTTTAACAAATAATTATCTTTAATTTGGTTTCATATAAGAATGTTTTCATTAAGTCATATCTCAGGATATGAAGGGAAAATAGATGTTTATAAATAATGACATTATTATATCTGAGTAATACATTTTCAATATATTTTCCACAGATTTGACAAATGAGAAACAGCAACAAGATACAATGATCAGTTATTAGAGATAATAAAGTGAAATTATATTATTAATTATAATAATAATTTATAGAAATATATATTTAAATAAAAGGTATTAGGAAAATTATTAAATTATTTTGATAATTCAATAGTGGGGCAGATGAGTGATCAGAAATGTATGAACATATTAAGGGTATACATTATCAGTACTATAAATCTGTCAATTATACAATCAAAGGTCCTATCTTATTTTAATTCTATTTTATTTTGACTTTTGATTTTTATCATTCTTTTTATCAATTTTTATTGATTACAATTTTAGGTTTTCATTTTACTATCATTTTGGTTGTTGTTTTATTTTTCATTTTTATTAGTTTTGAATATTTCTATTTTTAATATGAATATACTTTCAATTTTCCATTTTTTACTTATTTTGATTTTTTATTATGAAAACTTTCATTTTTGTCATTATGAATATTTTTATTATGAATTTTTAATTAGATTTTTGTAAGTTTTGACATTTAAATAAACATTTCATAATATTTTTTAATTAAAAAGAACATATGAATATTTTAAGAGAGTAATGTCTACTATAACAATATTATATTATTTGAGAAGGGAAGGTTATTCATATATACAAAAAAGGAAAGTTTCATTTCATTATGGAAATTATTTCATTTATAATGGTTTAATCTATTAATTTATTTTAATTCATGGTCTTACATTATTGATATTATTAGTTTAATATATATATATATATGTTTAAATTGTAAAATTTGGGTAATAACAAAAATTCTAAAATACACATATACATATATGTGTTCATATGGGAAAATATATATATACAAGTTTAAATGGGTAATGATTAAATAAAAATGTAAATTTGACATATCAAAATATACTGACACCTACAGGTTGAAAGGGGGAATTACACCCATTACATAAGTCATAGTAAATGAAACACATGATTAATAATGTATTATTATATAGTATTGTACTATTATTATGAACAGCAATTATATTTATATTTTGATTATGATATGAGATATTCATATTTTGGTAATAATTATATGATAGACTTATATTTTGATAATAATTATATGAGAATTATTGATTGCTATGGTACGCTGTGATATCATAGGTTAGGTAAATTGCCAACTTTTGGTATAGAATAGGGAAAGAAGACTTCAGTCAAGATTCCAGAATAATAGAGACTGTACCATTTTAATAAAGAAAGACTTTACATTATTTTTATAATAATTGACTTTTTAAAGTTGCAAGAAGAAAACCACAATCCAGGAGTTTACATTTTTCATTCAATAACAGACTGTTCTCACAAAGTCATATAAAGACTGTATCATCACATTCATTCATTCATTTGTTCGTAAACTCATTCATTCTCACAGTACTGACCAGGATTGCAGAGGATGATGATGACCCCATAATGCCAAAGGGGTTGTGCCAATTCCAAGGTTTGTTGTGATCCAGTGTAAAGCTTCACTACACTGATCTATTGTGTGACCTATTCTGTGCATTAAGGACTGTTCTATGAATGGTTACCGACTATCAACTTCAACTCTTGCTATGCTGACCAAAGACGTCACCTGATCCAGAAGTGATATTTGGCAGCGCGGAGGATTCCGGAAGTGACCAGAGTAAGTCCAGCCAACACTGCACAGGTCACATCACAGACATTGCTTTCCTACCAAATTACCGCTAATAAAAATATGGACTTTATAATAAAGAACTGTGCAATATCTATATGCAATAAGTCCTTTCAAAAGCGTTATTATCAAAGAGACTTTGTCTATATTGGAAAGAATTATCAGATGAAGATGAGAAGACGCCGAGTGACCACAGATCCGATTGCTTCAAGTAGAACAGTAGGGATGGGCGAATCTACTCGCTAGGACTCGTTACTCGGCGAGAAGTAAGGGACTCGCAGGACTCGGTACTCTGCAAGTTTCCCAGCGTTTACTCGCACGAGTGCAATGCAAATCAATGGCAAACGCTGACAAAACTAGGATTGCTATTGTTTGCATTAGACTCGGCTTCTATGCCAGTGATAGCAGGGAAACTCGCAAAGTAACTGCTGTTTCTTTGCGAGCCGAGTCCAGCTGTCTTCTCTGTGCAGCTCCAGGGTCCTAGAGCCCGCCTGCTCACAGACATGATGCAGCAGAGCTGAGATTGTTCTCAGTCTGCTCATTCCCTGTGCATAGACATCTATATCTATGCACAGGGGATGTAGCAGAGAGGACATCACGTTTTGGACTACGTCAGACGGAAGAGGATTTTTTTAATTAAAGATGGAGTCCCTAATGGGTTTTTTTTTTTATTTCAAATAAAAAATTTTCTATGTGTTGTGTTTTTTTAACCCTTAATTGGAGATTCTTAGTGGCTAGGTCAAACGTGGCCTGACATTAAGAATCTCGGGCTTAATACCAGCTTGTATAACAAAGCTGGTATTAACCCCTTTATTATCCAGCGTGCCACCACCACCAGGGCCGCTGGAAGAGCGGGGTTCAGCGCCAGAGGATGGCGCTTCAATGAACGCGCCATCTTCTGGGGCGGCTGCGGGCTGCAATTTGCAGCGGGGGGTGCCCAGAAAGCTTCCAGCCCCCAGCTGCTTAGCTGTACCTGGCTAGACATAGAAATTGCGCGGAGCCCCACGCATTTTTTTTTAATTATTTCATGAATTTCAGAGTCTCAGAGTCAGAGTCTCAGAGTCAGAGTCTCAGAGTCAGACTCAGAGTCTCAGAGTCAGACTCAGAGTCTCAGAGTCTCAGTGTCAGAGTCTCAGAGTCTCAGAGTCTCAGAGTCAGAGCCAGAGTCTCAGAGTCAGAGTCTCAGAGTCAGAGTCAGAGTCTCAGAGTCAGAGTCAGAGTCTCAGAGTCTCAGAGTCTCAGAGTCAGAGGCTCAGAGTCTCAGAGTCAGAGTCTCAGAGTCAGAGTCTCAGAGTCAGAGTCAGAGTCTCAGAGTCAGAGTCTCAGAGTCAGAGTCTCAGAGTCAGAGTCAGAGTCTCAGAGTCAGAGTCTCAGAGTCAGAGTCTCAGAGTCAGAGTCAGAGTCTCAGAGTCAGAGTCTCAGAGTCAGAGTCAGAGTCTCAGAGTCAGAGTCTCAGGGTCAGAGTCTCAGAGTCAGAGTCTCAGATTCAGAGTCTCACCCTCAGAGCCAGAGTCAGAGTCTCAGAGTCAGAGTCTCAGATTCAGAGTCTCACCCTCAGAGCCAGAGTCAGAGTCTCAGAGTCAGAGTCTCAGAGTCAGAGTCTCAGAGTCAGAGTCAGAGTCTCAGAGTCAGAGTCTCAGAGTCAGAGTCAGAGTCTCAGAGTCAGAGTCTCAGGGTCAGAGTCTCAGAGTCAGAGTCTCAGATTCAGAGTCTCACCCTCAGAGCCAGAGTCAGAGTCTCAGAGTCAGAGTCTCAGAGTCAGAGTCTCAGAGTCAGAGTCAGAGTCTCAGAGTCAGAGTCTCAGAGTCAGAGTCTCAGAGTCAGAATCTCAGAATTTCATGAAATAATTAAAAAAAAATGTGTGGGGCTCCGCGCAATTTCTATGTCTAGCCAGGTACAGCTAAGCAGCTGGGGGCTGGAATCCGCAGCGCAGGGATGCCCAAGCTTTCTGGGCACCCCCCACTGCAAATTGCAGCCCGCAGCCGCCCCAGAAGATGGCGCGTTCATTGAAGCGCCATCCTCTGGCGCTGAACCCCGCTCTTCCAGCAGCCCTGGTGGCGGTGGCACGCTGGGTAATAAAGAGGTTAGGGCCAGCTGTGTATTATCAGCTGGCCCTAAGCCCGAAATTTATGGCGGTCACGCCAATATTAGACATGACCGCCATGAATTTCTATTAAATTGTTTAAAAAAAAAACACAACACAGAGAAAATTTTTTATTAGAAATAAAAATAAAAGCCATTAGGGACTCCATCTTTAATTAAAAAAATCCTCTTCCGTCCGACGCAGTCCAAAACGCGATGTCCTCTCTGCTACATCCCCTGTGCCTAGATATAGATGTCTATGCACAGGGAATGAGCAGACTGAGAACAATCTCAGCTCTGCTACATCAGGCAGCAGGCGGGCTCTAGGACCCTGGAGCTGCGGCAGCCAGCACACAGAGCAGACAGGACTCTTATCTGTGTGAGTTTCCCAGCAATTACTTGCAAAGTAAACGAGTCCAATGCAAATCAATGGCAGGCTGAAGCTTCCGAGACACATCTGTGAGTTGTAAATCGCACACTACTCGCTATTACTCGCTTCCCCATTCATTAACATTGGACTCGCTAGACTCGCAACGAGTAGCGAGTCCTGTGCTCGGACTCGCTAGAGTCAAGCGATTCCGAGTAATTTAGGATTCGCTCATCACTATAGAACAGGAAAGTATAATTACAATAATGGTTTTACAATACATGGCTTACCATAACATGACTCCACATTATATTACTGATTATATCATGAAGAAAGATTATTATGTTGATAATGATGATTTTCATTATTATTGTATTATCATGAATTTATATTAATATTATGGACACTAAATTATTATTATGGTATTAATTAATTAATTTTGATGCATCCAATCAATAAATGTTTGAATTCCTCAAAAAGGGGGAAATGTAAGAACATCAATATCTTCATTAATATTTACTTCAAATACTGGGTATAGTTATCAAAGTAATAATATATTATTTTATTCGTATATTGATCTGCTGATATTTGTAACGTACATATTGCTGACAAAGTAGAAGTATATGTGATATGGCCAGGCTATACATATAGCTAGAGATTGCATCATCCCAGAAGTGTCTAGAAGTATCCATGTATAGTAATAATGTATGTCGCTGTCACTCAATAAGAATGAGCCGTACCATGGGTGTGGGCTCTCCCTGCTGGGGACGCTGCACTCCAGGCTGACCATCCGAAGACAACGTAACAGATTCATCATGCTGGACAGGAACCATATGCCTTGGAGAGATGGATGACCCCATACCCGTGGATCACCACCAAGAAGAATAACTATCTGAACACTATACTTTAATAAGTTTAATTAATGGCTATTTTAATACCAATTAAACTGAGAAGATAATTTTTATACATATTTTTCCGTCTTTTCTCACTAATTAAGTATATGACGATAAGCACGATAATGCAGTATTTAACAAGGCCCTCCAACCATAAGAAACTTCATAGAAAAAGACTAGGAGTAAGGCCAAAAATACTGCATAATCAGAACAACTTTATTGAAAACATATATCCGCTCACAGCAAAGATGTTACAAGCAGGCACACAAGCAGGACCCCCATCAAGGTACAACACAAAGGTGCATGGAAACCAATAATTATGTCTCCTGGCCAAATAGCCCACCTAAGTATAACATTGCCACATACCCCAAGACATATATAAACCAAGTGGTTACCAACAAAGTACAATCAGGGCAATGGATAGGGTCAGAAAATAGCTACCTGCTTGTGGCTGCCTCCCCTAGACGCACGTTTCGCGTTTAGCTTGTTCAAAAGGGGGTAGTTCCACACATGTATGAGATCTTTTTATACCCTTCCAGGTATACTGGCGTGTGACATCATTTCCTAAAGCAGCCAGGTGTGTTAATCACCCTCCTTTCCTGTATCTGTGTGTAGCCTGGCAACCAGATTCCGTGCAGTCAGTTACCAGCCTCCACGTTATCCCACTCTCAGGCTGAGAATCCCGGAGTAGGAGACGTGCGGCCCGCCCCTCGCATACATCACAGTCACAGGTGCCAGGAAACTACATTTCCCAGTGTCCTTAGCTTCCCATGTGACCCGTCACATGATCGGACGTGACCAATCACAGGCCGCCACGCCCTCAGCCAACATCACAGCCAGTGACACAGCCTGGTAGGCGGAGCAATCCTCCAACAATACTACCACTGCGTCCAAGAGCTGCAAAATGACACAGAGTGTTTTCCTTATACCTAGAATGGGCAAACTTAATCAAAAAAGATATAGGCTGCAGTACATAACATAAGAATAAGGCTAAAAGCACAATTATACAAATAATACATGAAAATGGCAATGGCGATCCAGTATCTTCATTAATGGACCAAATATGGACACAATGGTAGGATTTCTGATATTTCAATCCAAATGTTTCCTCAGTACCCTTTCTTCAGACACATAAATATAAACAGTCATAAAATATATAACCATACATACAGGCCGGCCTGACCAACATTCTCACATGTAAACAAACCTCAAGGTGCATATAAGGGTACATAGTACCTAATCTAGAATATGCCACTGCATATACAAGTGTATATCAGTATGGGCGCACACCTCTTTTAGTGGGTGCAAGCTTCAAAAAATACATGTAAACACTTACCAATAGATCAGCTGCACACCACGTTATATCTTTAAAGGGAATGCCAAAATTGCTGTGTGAATTTATTGCATCATATAATAAGAATTAAGGAAATATTTATACAGCTACTTAAAGCTGGCCCTGGTCTAAAGGATAAATGTGAAAGCATTAGTTGATATCATAGCCATGAAATCATAAGCCCAGTAACTGTTTACAGAGTTCTTTCACTATACTGGGTCCTAATCTCACCCTCATGTCTGCAACCTGGAAGTGTGAATGGGAAAATGCCCTGTGCAGTTAAAATCATGGTCTTAAAGGGAATGTCTCTAGACTATATGTAAAACCCTGCCTTTAAAGGGAGTGTGTAACACCTGTGTGAATGTTCTCACATAAGTCACTGGGCGGGGTGCAGCTCCAAATATAATAACTAAATGTATATCAGTATGGGCGCACACCTCTTTTAGTGGGTGCAAGCTTCAAAAAATTTTGAGAGGTGTGCGCCCATACTGATATACATTTAGTTATTATATTTGGAGCTGCACCCCGCCCAGTGACTATGGGGCTTGCGGTTAGTGTGCGGCAGATGCAGCAAGTGCGGTTTCGGCACTTGTGACAAATGCGGCAGTGAAAAAACGCGGTCAGACGTGGTTTTTTCGCGGCCGCAGCTACTGCAACTCCCGGAACCGTACTTGCCGCACCTGCTGCACACTAACCGCAAGCCCATAGACAATGCATGGGGCTTTCCGCAAGTGTGCCGCAAGTGCATTTTTCAAATAACGTTGATGTGAAATGATCCTTAATGGGTGGACACGGAAGCAAATATAACCGCAGTGGGAGACTGTAAGCATTCTCCTGCTTTTGTCGCCATTTTGCTTTCTTTTGTAGCCTACCTAGCCAAGCCTGAACAGTAACATTAACTTCTCAGGGAAGTCCATGTTTGGGATTCATGCACCAACACTAGGTGTTTGATACAGACCCTGAACTTTACAGTTCAGGTAGCCCATTAATACTGGTGGACGCAGGCATAAAAAGACCCCTATGCAGAATATACACAATTATATGTGCTTTGGAGGTTGAACTGTGCCCCCCTTTCTTTTTGGGTTCCTGACTGCCTCACTGACAAGTCTGTCTTACTCTGAAACAATACTGTAAGAATAAGGTAAAACTAGTTTAGCTATTTACACAATTTCTTTTACATTTATCACATATAAAATATATCTCATACAGTGGTGGAAATGCCACCATGCTAGTGATGGGCGAGTCCTAAATTACTCGGAATCGCTTGACTCTAGCGAGTCCGAGCCCGGGACTCACTACTCGTTGCGAGTCTAGCGAGTCCAATGTTAATGAATGGGGAAGCGAGTAATAGCGAATAACGTGCGATTTACAAATCGCAGATGTGTCTCGGAAGCTTCAGGCTCTATCTGCTAGGACTAGTTACTCTGCGAGTTTCCCAGCGTTTACTCGCACAGTAACGAGTCCAATGCAAATCAATGGCAATCCTAGTTTTGTCAGAGACTCTGACAAAACTAGGATTGCCATTGACTTGCATTGGACTCGTTACTGTGCAAGTAATCGCAGGGAAACTCGCAGAGTACCGAGTCCTGCGAGTCCCTTACTACTCGCAGAGTAACGAGTCCTAGCGAGTAGATTCGCCCATCCCTACACCATGCATATATCACACAGGAAAACCTGGAACACAATTGCATTTGCCATCTATAAACCACTATTGTGGCCAACTGAATAGATTGCACTTTTATTAAACTGTGAAAAAAAATTTCTTTTTTGTATACCAGTGCAGCATATGCAAAAAGTGCACTTTTTTTTTAACATACTTAAAGAGGTCTATAGATCAATAAACAAGACAAAGATAGATGACAGATGAGAAACTCAAGCAGTTTTGGAGAGTCGGGAATTGGGACGCTCAGATATTAATTTACAGTTACACTTCTCACACTGGTAACAGCCCATTTTAGTTAAAGTAAGCTCTGAAAGCAGATCCTTAGGGAGATTAGTGTCTGGCCAATAACTTGGAACAGCTCATATGCATTTAACGAAAAGCATACATTTCTCTGGCATAAGATATCTGTTCTGTTCTCACTAAATGGGCCGAGGGCTCATGAATTTAAACAGACAGCTAAACCTTTATACTGAGTCCAATGAGAAGACTGTGGTGAAGTCTGTGCTTTTATTGAACGCTGCAGTATAATTTGTGTGTGGTAAACTGGAAACAATCAGAATACAGAACAATCAGTGCATGGTACAGCAAAATACATATCATACGTGTTATACAATATGCGCAAACTAGTAACTGAGCTAGTGTACAACTGCTAAGTTAGGCTAACATTAGAGCGGGAAAACAACTACAGAAAGCATGAATACATACCGGCAATGCAGTCGCATGGGGAGAGTAGCAGACATGTCTCCTTTTGGATGAAGGGGTGAAAGGAATGGAGGCTGAGCTACCAGAATGCATTGCGAAGGGGAGGAGGATTAGATATAGAAATTAAAAATAGAACTGCAAACATGGCATTGGCCGCTAGAGGGAACCAAAGCTTTACAGATGAAAGGAAAGTCTCCTACCTCAGTTGAAATGCACATTTATGATTTCTACAGCTATACTAATTAATAACAAACATTATGCAAAAAACAAACATTTGGGAATGAATTGGATGTCGGAGACAGAACACTCCTCATCTGGCATCTGTCCCTTCTTCCGAGGGCAACAGTAGCATCAGTTCGGATAACGGTCTGAGAAATGTCTTAGGTTCATTCCCTTTAGTCATTCTTAGTTCAACCTTGCAGATGTTACCATCCTTGCTCGGGAATGTAACGGTAACTACACCAAGTGTCCACTGGTTCCAGTGAACTTGGGAGTCTTTCACAAGAACGAGGTCACCTATGTTCAGATTGGGTCTAGTAGGTTGCCACTTTGTCCGTGGCTGCAGGGTACAAAGATATTGTTTATGCCATCTGTCCCAGAAAGTATTTGCAAGACTTTGTACCTGTCTCCATTGGTGCTTGTAGAGGTCCTTGACATCGAATCCTCCTAGAGGGGCACTGGACAGTCATGTTTTTTGGGTAAGGAGGGTAACTGGAGTCAATAACAAGGGCTCCTTAGGGTCATTAGGAACTAGAACTAAGGGTCTTGCATTGATAATAGCTGTGGCTTCTGCCATGAAGGTGATTAGGCTTTCATGAGTAAGCCTTGCTGCTCTTGCTTGAAGAAGAGTAGAGTCAAGTTTTCTTAATACGTTGCTCACTGATATTTGAGTTTTGTTAGCAAGACATTGGATTTCTGTAAAGTAGGTTTCTCTTTGAACAGTGATGATGATGTGGTTTCTAGAGAATTCCAAGTCGGAGGTAACGTAGGTATTTTTACAAAGATGCCAGACTTTATAATTATCTGTATCACAAGTTCTGGCAGTTCTGAATGAGCAAGCTATGTAGGTCAAGCAGGTAATGGCTTGAATAAGTGACTTCCACCTTGAGTACTTGTCAAACCTGTGAGATCCAAGCTGGATAGCATAAATCATTGTATAAAGTGTAGACACCTGAGGGCAGATTTCAGCATCCTCCCCTACTAGCTAAAAGGTGTCCAGAAGGTGTTCTTCAGCGTATAAGTTTTGGTCATGGAAGCTATGTTGTACTTTGTAGCTGACTTGCGTTAACTGCTCTGGTTGTGTGATCTGCAGGATTCTGTTCCGAGGATATGTAATGCCACTGTTTTTGATGAACTGATCTCCTAATTCGTAGCACTCTGTTACTACCATAAACATAGAATCTTCTGGTCTCATTGTGGATATATCCCAGGACTACTTTGCTGTCTGAGTAGAACTTGGCCTGTGTCAGGTCGATCTCCATCTCAGATGTGATTAATTCAGCTAACTCAACGGCTATGACTGCGGCACAAAGTTTTAACCTGGGTATAGTGTGCTCTGGTTGTGGTGCAAGTTTGGCCTTCCCCATAAGAAACTCAATGTGGTTCTGACATTTGGAGTCCACAGTTTTAAGGTAGGCAACAGTGGCAATTGCTTTGACAGAAGCAACTACAAATACATACACTTTTTGACTTTGTATTTCTGTTGACTGTACGGGTGTGTATGGTTTTGGCACATTCAGGTTGGAGAGGGCTGCTAATGAGTTCTTCCATCCTTCCCACTGGATTCTCTTATCGGGTGGCAGAGGTGCATTCCAGTCAGATGTTTCCCTTGTTAGGTCTCTTAGTAGGGCCTTGTCTTGTATCGTGACAAGAGCTGCGAAACCCAGGGGATCGTACAGATTGTTGATTGCAGACAGAACACCTTTACATCTAAAAAGCTTTTCTCCTTGGCTAACCTGAAAGATGAAAGTGTTTGATCGTAGATTCCAGAGAAGCCTGAGGCTGTGTTGCATTGGTGCAGGGTCTGACCCCAAGTCCAGGTCTCTGAGGATGAGGCTGTTACAAGGTTGTAACAGAGATGAGCATCCTTCCTCCAGTGTACTTGTCAGCATGCTTGTCACAGAAGAGGGGGTGTGCATGCCTTCCAGGCATACGTCTCCTACTATGACCCATTCCTTGGTCTAGCCTTTGGGCATAGGGAGCATTGTGGTGTCCATTGATATGATGTCTCACTTTATGAACCAGCAGGATATCTCTTCCCAACAGCAGGATTATCTGGGCCTGATTGTCGAGTACAGGTATATGGTGTGCTATGTGCTTTAAGTGAGCGTGATGGATTGCCACATCTGGCGTAGGAATGTCAGATCTGTTGCCTAGGATCTGGTTACATTCCATGATCGTAGGTAGTGGTAGGCAGAATTGTCCGTCTAAAGACTCGATTTGATAGTCAGTAGCTATCCTGCCTGCTGTTGTCACAGTACCTGCACACATTTTGAATGAGTAGGGAGTGGTTGGCCCTTTAAGGTTGAATAGGTCAAAGAAAGTTGATCTAGCCAGGGATCGATTACTTTGATCATTCAAGATAGTATACAGTTTTATAGCTTTATCTCTATGACCCTTTGGGTAAACTCTGATGAGGCATATCTTTGAACAGGACCTACTGTCTATTGTCCCTTTGTCCCTTTGCAGACTTCTGTACATTGTAAAGTGATTTCTGGAGTAGCTGCACCAGTATTCCTTTCCTCCCCACCATGCTCACTGTCAGCTGATGTGTTTTGTGTATTCCATGGAGCTGGGCCAGGATGTAGAGCTGTGTTATGGACTGTGGTGCTACACTTCGTGCATTTTACACTGACCTTGCAGTCCTTGGCGAGATGTAGACTAGCAGCACTTGTAGCAGATACTGTGTTCTTTCAGGAATCTTCTGCAATCTGGCATAAATTTTCCTCTGAAGACTCTGCATTTCAGGGGAGGATGAGGCTTCTGGTGGAGAGGTCACTTCTTGTCAGGGTCCTGCATCTTTGTCTCTGATTGGGAGTAGTCAGCAGAACTGTGATTGGAACCTGGAGAAGAAACATTAGTCTTGTGTACAGCCACAGGCATTCTGCGTGGATTTGATGCTGGTGACGGTGTGACGTATGACATTGCAAAGTCAAAGCTGGAATCGTTTCTAATTCTCACTTGTTGGTGTGTAAAGTCTACAAAAATAGAGAAGGGAGAGAATGGAACACTGTGTTTGTATTTGTATGTGGAACCATGTGATTGTAGGGCAATTTTTGGACTATAGGATTCACACCACTGGCTGTGTCGAGGAATGCAAGTCCCTGTAGGTCATCTTCCCATTTGGCAACTTGGACTTTCATTTCCAGATTGCTAAGTTCTCTATGTTTCTGGAGCTCTTTGTTAGATATTTTAGGGAAGCCATCGATTCTTTTGAACAAAGCTCTTTCTATTACCTCTGCTGAACCGTAACACTCATCAAGCCACTTTCAGATATCTCTGAGACCAATCTCAAGGTGGTTTATATTAACGTCTCTGATCCTAACTGCGTGTTTGACTGACTCTTCTCCCAGGTACTTGACTAGGAGGTCTATCTCTTCCCTGCGTAGCAACCCTAAGTTTCTAGTTACATTTTGGAAGAAAACTTTCCAAGCTCTGTAGCCTTCAGCTTGGTCAGTGAATTTCATGAGTCCTTTGGCAACCAGCTCACTCTGGGCCGGCGTCAGGGGGCCCTGACTTGAAACAGGTGCCCACCGCCGCCCACACACATCGTGCCATCATGCCGCAATAATTATTTTCCCCTCCATTTGCTCATTTTCACCTCCATTTGCGCTCTAACGCAGGTTGTGACAGTCCCTGTCACGTTGCTAAGGCAGCGGTCGGGTATCCAAGGGACGTGCCCACACCACTCTCCCAGCAGCACCCATATCCAATCCGGAGGCAGCTGAGCAGAGAGGTGGGCGGGACATGCCGAGGAGGAAGGAGGAAGCAACGGCATCTCCCAGCCTGCAGGGCAAGTGAGGGGAAAGAAGAAACGAGGGAGAATAAAGTTGTAGAGGAGGAAAAGAGATGAAAGTCCAAGGATGAGTATAATCGTTTTTTTTTTTTTTTTTTTTTTACTGTGTGCTGGAGGCTGCTGGGGTGTATATAGAGGCTGCTGGGGTATATACAGAGGCTGCTGGAGTGCACATAGAAGCTGCTGGGGTCTATATAAAGGCTGGAGGAATACCCATCAGACAAGTATTTGGTAAGTATAAAAAGTGATTTATTGTGGATCTAGTTAGGTAGATTTAGTCAGTAAGGGATGGTTAGAATAGTAATTTTAGGCTCCAGGGACAGATATTTGTAGGTTAGATAGGTATTTTTAGGTGGTTGGTTCCCTTTAATGCAAAAATGAATGGTATGTGTGAACCAGGCCTTATTGAAAAAAGATGCAAAAAATTGACATGCTGCTTCTGTTGAAAAATGCAAGTTGGGTTGCATTTCAGTCAAAAAAAAAAGTAGGTCTGTTTGTGTGTTCTTGATATTTCTGAAATTTCATAGGTTTTGCTGATACTATATAAGGCTAGGGTCCCATTTAAATATAGAATTGCGTTCACCGCATCCAGATCCGGATGCAGTGAACATAATTGGCTTCAGACAACATGAATTTCATGAAATAATAAAAAAAAAAATGCATGGTGCTCCGCGCAATTTCTATGTCCAGCCAGGTCCAGCTAGGCAGATGGGGGCTGGAATCCGCAGCGCAGGGAGGCCCAAGCCTTCTGGGCACCCCCCGCTGTGAATGGCAGCCTGTAGCCGACCCAGAAAATGGTGCGTTCAGTTGAACCCAACTCTTCCAGGGCCCTGGTGCGGTGGCTCACTGGGTAATAAAGGGGTTAGGGCCAGCTTTTTGTTTTCAGATGGCCCTAAGCTCGAAATACATGGGGTCACGACAATATTAGACATGACCACCATGAATTTCTATTAATTTGTTTAAATAAAAGCACAACACCAAGAAAAATTATTTTTATTTGAAAAGAAAACAAAAACACACTTAGGGACTCCATCTTTATTTAAAAAAATCCTCTTCCTTCCGGCGTAGTCCAATCCAGGGTTCTTCTTTAGCTCTGCTACATCTCTGGTAGAGAACCTCCACCAGAGATGTAGCAGAGCTGTGCACCCATGGGAAAGTTCATGTGAGTTCATGCAGGCAAGCATGAACTCACATGAACCTGACAGCACTGTTACTTCAATTGAACAGCTGACCTGAGTCAGCTGTTCATTTGAAAATCCCGGCGGGAAGGCATCCAAAAGAGAAAACTGGTTTGAAAACCGGATTCTCCCGGATTGTATCGGTCTGGTGCGATCTGGCGCCCCATAACATGGGGCTCTATGGTGCCAGATTGCTCTGGACTGGGGCAATCCGGGAGAATCCGGTTTTAAAATCAGTTCACGACCGCGGACAGCTCCCTGCTTGCTGCGGTCGGTTCTGCACCCCGGCTGCCTGGCAGCAGGATCCTCCGCTAAGTTAGGATAGGATAGGGAGGTGGTGGGGGGAGCGGAGGATCCTGCTGTCAGGCGACGCGGAAGCCAGTAGGGGGCTTCAGCATTGTTTAAAAGCTAGCGGCTTTTTACCGCTGGCTTTTAAACAATGAAGTGAGGAATTTCAGGTTTTTCCTCTGCTGCCAGACCTCTTTATGGGGTCCAGAGGCAGATGAATTGCATTTCCCATTGATTTACATTGGACTCATTACTCTTCGAGTAATCGCAAGGATATTCGCAGAGTAACGAGTAGCCCAAGTACCCTACTATTTGGCGAGTACCGAATAGTAGCGAGTGTACTCGCTCATCCCTAGTGGGAACACAACCCTTAAGGCCCTGTCACACACTTTGATATTGGTAACGATATCGTTGAAATATCACAGGTTTTCAGTCGTTCTAACGACGTCGTAATGACGTTGTTTACTGTGACATGTACAAACAACCAACGATAATCGATCAGATCGTTGATGGGAGGTTAGTGAACCAGACCTTAAACCAAACGATGAGCGTTTGTTCAACCTGCAGGATGGGTGGGGGTGATAACTTGATGACGATGTCGTTAACGACCTCGCCTATTGATAACTGAAGGATGTAGACGAGATAACAACGACAAGTATCGTTTGCTTGTCACGGGATTGTTGCTGCATCGTTAACGAGATCTATACGTGTGACATTTACACTAGTGATCATTGAACGTTGTTCTAGCGATCTAGGTCAAGTCGGATCGTTGGTCGGTTCGCAGACACATTGAAGCATGACAGTTGCCATCTGGCGCATACAATCAATGCAATTCCATATGGGGAATTTAACAGGATTTATAGGAATAGTTCCGATTATGATCTATTTAGAGAACAAGCGGAGGTAGTGAAAAATGGACTTTTGAAAAGAGGCTATAATAAAAAACAATTGGATATAGGTCTGAATGAAATAAAAGGTAAAAATGAGATGAGTAATAGCACAGTAGGTGATAATAAAAAGGAACGGAGAGATAAATTTAATAATACAAAAAAAACTGTATTCAGTACCCCATATAATTGCCAATTCAATTCTATATGAGCGATTATTAAATGGTGCACCCCAATACTATATCAAGATCAAGATCTCAATAAAATCTTGGGAGGTGGCTTGATCTGTGCAACCAGGAGAGGTGAATCAATTGGTGCTATCAGGGCCGTATTTGGAGTTCCTGCCGCCCTAGGCACACTCAGCGGTCGCACCCCCTCCCTACCCCCGATCAGTCAGAGTAAGCATATGTAGATACTGTATTTTATGTTTCAGGCAGATACGCTCAGTATTCCACCTGAAAAAGCAACAAATAATGCTAAAAGGAATTAACCCATGCACGGCAATGTAAAAACGGATTGCTGTTCATATGTTCAGTCATGCGGGTAGGCGCCGCAAGTCGGCCGTTAGGCAACAAATCCGGCACCATCTGCCATATACATCAGCAAACCGCCCCCCAATCCATCCTGTTCTCTCCCCTTTTCCATGCCGCTGTCCCATTCATCCATCGATCCCATTCTGCTCCCTCATCCAGGCCGCCCCATCCGTCCATCTATCACACTTTGTCCCCCCCAGGCTGCTATCTTCGGCTGTAAAAGCGCCTTACCTGACTCCACGCTCCTGATTCCGGATCCCGGCAGCTTATTTCTCTGTGGCTCCCGGTTTCCTGCTCGCCGGTACAAGGCACCAGGCACCAGACAGCTTTTTCCTCTGTGGCTCCTGGTCTCATGCACCCAGCACCTTCTTCCTCTGCGGCTCCCAGTCTCCAGCACCAGGTACCAAACAGCTTCTTCCTCTGCGGCTCCCGGTCTCCAGCACCATGCACCCGGCAGGTTCTTCCTCTGTGGCTCCCGGTCTCCGGCACCTGGCGTCCTGACATCAGGCACCCTGGCACCCAGCATATGGCAGGCCACCAGGCATCTGGCAGGCACCCTGGCACCCGGGTTCAGGCATCAGGCACCCTGGCTTACTCCCCCATATGACCCAGGCTGCTAGCTCCCCCCTCCCCCATATGACCCAGGTTGCTCATTTCCCCCCTACCCCATATGAACCAGCCTGCTCATTCCCCCACCCTATATGTCCCAGCTTGCTAGTTCCCCCCTCCCCATATGAACAAGCCTGCACGTTTCCCGCCTCCCCCATATATCCCAGCCTGCTAGTTTCCCCCCTCTCCTCCTTATGTCCCAGCTTGCTCATTCCCCCTCCCCCAAATGAACCAGCCTGCTCATTTCCCCCCTCTCCCCCAGCTTGCTTGTTCCCCCCCCTCTTCCATTTGACCCAGGCTGCTGGCTTGACATTAGCGCCGGGCCACCTCTTCTCTATGCCGCTCTCCCTCTTGGCTCCCCACTTCTTCAGCTCTAAAGTGCCTTACCTGCTCCCTGCTCCCACCTCCCGGCAGATCCAGAGACATCTCTTCTCTCCCACGCTCTGCAGATGCCGGCAGCGTGGTGACTCATCACCTGCTGCCGGGCACTGTGACCGTGATGCTGCAGGAGCGTGCGGCCTGATGTTGGGTTGAAGAGCCGAATGGATTCCACTGACCCTGGAAGTGCAGGGGCGCTCACATCCATTTGCAATCGTGCCTTAAAGGCACGATTGCAAATGAATTCTGCGCCCCTGCCCCCTCCCTCCTCGAAAAACACTCCGGTTTTAATAAAGAGTTTGGAGGAGGAAGGGGAATTTAAAAAAACAAAAAACTTTTTTTTTAACTTGCCCCTTGTGCCGCTCCCTTGACACCTGGTACCCCTAGGCATGTGCCTACAAGTGCCTAATGGGAAATACGGCCCTGGGTGCTATTCTCTCTCCCAGCCTGGTTAAGCTGCAAAGGCTTTTACAATTGTGCATGCCCTAAATGCACTATGTGCCAATACACACTGCAAGCATGTAAAATAGATGAAGTAACAGATATAAAAAGGTTCATAAACTGTAATACAAACTATGTGGTATATTTTATCTTCTGTAAATCTTGCAATATCAAATATATAGGCAACTAGCTGTAGTACCCGGCTACGCCCGGGTTAATTAATAACTGCTGTTAGCTATAACAAAATAGAATTTGAATATGTCATATTAATGACCTGTAGGAAAATAGAAGCTGAGCTGTGATTGATTGCTATAGGCAGCCTAATAAATCTCCAGCCAACAGTAAACCCACCCCTGGCCAGGCAGTATATGTAACCTCACACATACACATATTAGACAGCTCATGTGACTGACATCTGCCTTAATTCCCTATGTGGCACATGTGTTGCACATTGGCTGTTATTAATCAGATGTTTATGTTTGGAAAATAAAGATAGCACACGTATGAGGCGAGTTGTGTGAGGTGATTTGTGCACATCTGTGTCTGTCTGTGTGGTGTGTGTGTCCCTGGGGTGTGTATGTGTGTGTCCCTGTGGGGGGGGTATGTGTGGTGTGTGTCTCTGTTGTGTGTGTCTCTTTGTGGTGTGTGTGTCCCTATAGGGTGTGTATGTGTGTGTGTCCCTGTGGGGGGTTTGTGTGGTGTGTGTGTGTATCTGTGTTGTGTGTGTCTCTTTGTGGTGTGTGTCCCTGTGGGGTGAGTGCATGTGTCCCTATAGGGTGTGCATGTGTGTGCTTCCCTGTGGGGGGGGGGTGTCTGTGTGGGGTGTGTGTGTCTCTGTGTTGTGTGTGTCTCTGTGTGGTGTGTGTCTCTTTGTGGTGTGTGTGTGTCCCTGAGGGGTGAGTGCATGTGTCCCTATAGGGTGTGTATGTGTGTGTGTCCCTGTGGGGGGGGTCTTGTGTGGTGTGTGTGTGTGTCTCTTTGTGGTGTGTGTGTCCCTGTGGGGTGAGTGCATGTGCCCCCATATAGGGTGGCTATGTGTGTGTGTCCCTGTGGGGGGGGTCTGTGTGGTGTGTGTGTCTGTGTCATGTGTGTCTCATTGTGGTGTGTGTGTCCCTGTGGGGTGAGTGCATGTGTCGCTATAGAGTGTGTGTGTGTGTCCTTGGGGGTGTGTGTGTGTCTCTATGTTGTGTGTGTCTCCTTGTAGTGTGTGTGTGTTTGTTCGGGTGCGTGGTGAGTATCCAATGTTGGGGCTGCACCTTAGCGACTATACACTTGCTGTTACCTCTTTGTGTGCGTGTGTTGTGTATACATGTCCCCGTGCTTGGTGAATATCTCATGTTGGGGCCCCACCTTAGTGACTATATGCTGGTATGTGCTGTTAGTCTTTGGCGCTATCATTAAGCCCCTCTCATTCACAACTGTCAACTGGTAACTGTCACTTTTTCCCCATTATGTAGATAGGGGCAAAATTGTTTGGTGAATTGGAATGCGCGGGGTTAAAATGTTGCCTCACAACATAGCCTGTGATGCTCCCGGGGTCCAGACGTAGGACTGTGCAAAATTTTGTTTCTATAGCTGACATCTGTCGATTTTCCTCCAACTCTTTTCCATTCACTTTGTCCTCATTATGTAGATAGGGGCAAAATTTTTTGGTGAACTTGAAAGCGCAGGGTTAAAATTTCGCCTCACAACATAGACTATGACGCTCCCGGGGTCAAGACGTGCGACTGAGCAAAATTTTGTAGCTGTAGCAGGCAGCTGTCGATTTTCCTCCCACACGTTTCCTTTACCTTTTTCCCCATTATGTAGATAGGGCCAAAATTGTTTGGTGAACTGGAACGCGCGGGGTTAAAATTTCGCCTCACAACATAGCCTATGACGCTGTCAGGGTCCAGACGTGTGACTGTGCAAAATTTTGTCTCTATAGCTGACAGCTGTGGATTTTCCTCCAATATTTTTCCATTCACTTTTTCCCCATTATGTAGATAGGGCCAAAATGGTTTGGTGAACTGGAACGCGCAGGGTTAAAATTTCGCCTCACAACATAGCCTATGACGCTCCCAGGGTCGAGACGTGTGACTGTGCAAAATTTTGTGCCTATAGTTGCGACGGTGTAGATGCCAATCCCGGATATACAGACATACACACATACACACATAAACACATTCAGCTTTATATATTAGACTAGCTGTGAGCCCGATGCAAATGCATCGGGTGTCTAGAATATTTTAAAATTTTTTTTAACATTTTCAAATAATATCCATATAAAGTATAGGGGGACTTGCGGCAGGTGCGGCAAGTGCGGTTTTGCACTTGCGGCAGGTGCAGCCGCGAAATAAACCACGGCTGACCGCGGTTTTTTTCGCGGCTGCACCTGCCGCAAGTGCAAAACCGCACTTGCCGCACCTGCCGCAAGTCCCCCTATACTTTCTATGGGGATTACCGCAACCGCGCCGCAAGTGCAGCGGTTATGCGGCAATCGCGGCAGATGCGTTTTTTTTCACCGCATCTGCCGCGATTTTGGCGGACATATGGTATGCGGACATATGGGGGGTGTGTGGTGACAGCGGGGGGGGGGGGTGTGTGGACATCGGGGAGCGTGGTTACAGGAGAGGCTCCGGAGCACTGTGTCAGCATGTGCTGACAGCAGCGGCTCCGGAGCGGGATCGGAGCAGGGGTGTGCGGACATATGGGGGGTGTGTGGTGACAGGGGTTGGGGGTGTGTGCTGACAGCGGCGAGGGGTCGCACGTGGTGACGTCACAGAGTGACAAAGGCACGGTCTTTTGCGGGGTCCGACACGGAAGTGCCTACGGCAATTATATAGTAGATAGAATACATACAGCAGTACCGGTGTGCAGCGGTGCCAGTGTACAGCAGTGCGGGAGTCCAGGAAGAGACAGCAGGTGGGTGCAGTAAGGGGGGCTGGGGGACAGTGGCCGGGAGCGTTCAGGAGCAAGCCGGGGAACAGCGGGCAGAAGGGGGCTGGTGGAATAACAGCCATGTGTGGGCAGGAGGAGGCTGAGGAAGAGCGGCCAGGTGCGTGCAGGAGGGGGCCGGGGGACAGTGGCCGGATGCGGGCAGGAGGGAGGCAGGGATACAGCAATCGGGTGCGGCAGGAGGGGGTCAGGGGGACAGCGGCCATGTGCGGGCAGGAGGGGTCCGGGGAACAGCGGGCAGAAGGGGGCAGGGGAACAACGGCCATGTGTAGGCAGGAGGTGGCCGAGAAAGAGCGGCCGGGTGCGTGCAGGAGGGGGTCGGGGAACAGCGGCCGGGTGCGGGCAGTAGGGGCGGGGGGGCCTTCCTGGCCGCACCCGCCCGCTGTCCCCCGGCCCTCTCCTGCCCGCAGCACTGTGCTTAGCAGAGTTTACAGCAACTCAGTGGTTAGCAGACTTTATGCGGCTCAGTGGTTAGCAGAGTATACGGCGGCTGAGTGGTTAGCAGAGTATACAGGGTCTCAGTGGTTAGCACAGTATACACTGGCTCAATAGTTAGCACTGTAAACAGCCTCAGTGGTTAGCACTCTATGGTGGCTCAATGGTTGGCACTGTATATGGTAGCTCAGTGGTTAGCACTGTATATGGTGGCTCAGTGGTTAGCACTGTATATGGTGGCTCAGTGGTCAGCACTGTATGGTGGCTCAGTGGTCAGCACTGTACGGTGGCTCAGTGGTCAGCACTGTACGGTGGCTCAGTGGTCAGCACTGTACGGTGGCTCAGTGGTCAGCACTGTACGGTGGCTCAGTGGTCAGCACTGTACGGTGGCTCAGTGGTCAGCACTGCACGGTGGCTCAGTGGTCAGCACTGTACAGTGGCTCAGTGGTCAGCGGAGGACAGAGGGCAGAGTGGTCAGCGGAGGACGGAGGGCAGAGTTTATCAGCGGAGGACGGAAGGCAGAGTGGTCAGCAGAGAACGGGGGGGGCAGAGTGGTCAGCGTAGGCCCAAGGGGAGGGCAGAGTGGTCAGCGAAGGTCGAGGGGCAGGGTGATCAGCGGAGGGTGGGGGGGCAGAGTGGTCAGTGGAGGGAAGGGGGGGCAGAGTGGTCAGTGGAGGGAAGGGGGGGCAGATTGGTCAGCGGCGGCCAGGGGGGCAAAGTGGTCAGCGGAGATCAAGGGGGACAGAGTGGTCAGCAGAGGCAGGGGGGAGGGGCAGAGTGGTCAGCAGAGGCCGGGGGGGCAGAGTGGCGGGGAAATACTTACTTCCATCGCCATCTTGCATGTCGCCACTGTGAACAGGGCGAAACCAAGATGGCGGCCGGGAACTCTCGTGATACTTCCCGGCCGCCATCTTGGTTTCAATCTGTACGTGGCGGCGACATAGAAGAGAGCGGGCGGAAGACGGAGGCGGGTGCGTTCTGGTGGTAAGGCTACTTTCACATTACGATTTCTTTAAATCCGATGCTGTCCGAAATAAATCGGACAGCATCGGATCCAAACTGATCTCTGCAATCGGATGCCAAATAGGCATCCGAATCCTACTTTTTGCAGGATCAGTTTGGGCTGTCACGTAGCTCCTCCTCCTCTCTCCCTCCTGTCATCTTGCTGCCTCTCTGCGGCCCCCCTGTTTTGCCCTACTGTCCCCCTACTCTCTCCCTACTGTCCCCTGTTGTGCCCTCTCATGTGCCCCCCTCCTGTGCCCTCTCATGTGCCCCCCTCCTGTGCCCTCTCATGTGCCCCCCTCCTGTGCCCTCTCATGTGCCCCCCTCCTGTGCCCTCTCATGTCCCCCCCCTCCTGTCCGCTCCTCATGTGCCCCCCTCCTGTGCCCTCTCATGTCCCCCCCCCTCCTGTCCGCTCCTCATGTGCCCTCTCATGTGCCCTCTCATGTGCCCTCTCATGTGCCCCCTCATGTCCCCCACCTCCTGTCCCCCACCTTCTGTCCCCCCTCATGTCCCCCCCAACATAACAAATGTTTATTCTCACCTTCCAGCGCTCCCTCGGCGTCTCCAGCTGCAGCCGATCGGGTGTGCAGGACCTGTGATGACGTCAAAAGCGTCATCGGTTACCGCGGTAACCGGTCATGTGACCCGATCAGCTGATCGGGTTCTGACATCATCACAGGTCCTGTTACCGAGCGAGCAGCTGCAGCTGGAGACGCCGAGGGAGCGCTGGAAGGTGAGAATAAAGATTTTTTATTTTTAAACACTTGATTTAACTTTAGTATGACGGGGCACAGGAGCACAGTGGCACAGGCTCCGGAGCACTGTGTCAGCATGTGCTGACAGCAGCTGCTCCGGAGCGGGGGCACAGGGACACAGGCTCCGGAGCACTGTGTCAGCATGTGCTGACAGCAGCTGCTCCGGAGCGGGGGCACAGGAGCACAGGGGCACAGGCTCCGGAGCGGGATGACAGCGGCGAGGGGTCGCAATGCCCGCTACGCGGGCAATGCCTCGCACGGCGTGGTGACGTCACAGTGTGACATAGCCACGACGTGCCGGGGGCCGACACAAAGCGTGCTACGGCAATTATATAGTAGATATGATCAAAAAATTTAAAAGTACAATAGCAGAACATGTCACCAATATAAAAAATAAAAATGCTGCATATTCAGGTGCTTGTAAACATTTTGTAAGTTAACACGATGGGAGCTTAAATAATTTTTCCTTCTATGGTATAGAAAAAATTGACAGTTCAGTGAGAAGGGGAGATTTACTGGAAAAGCTCCTCCTATGTGAACTGTTCTGGATAATAAAATTAGACACTAAACATTAAAATGGTATGAACTATAGAAGTGATACTTTGTATCTACGGTATATTGATTTGTATAATCTTAGGTTGTGAAATTCTTGTGATTGCAAAAAGAATGTGCGAACAAAAAATGCGCATATAGGGTCTTATCTCAATTAAACAATTACGCTCGGCGATGTGGAATTGCTCACCTTTGTCAGTTGTGATCACCCACAACTGGTAGAAAAGCGTTAGGGCAGCTGTTGCAGGGACCGCACTCCAGCAGGAAACCGTGGTTGTGATGCAAAAGTTCTTTGGACGAAGTGCCTTAATGCCAGCGCTGCTGCTACAGGATCCAAAGAATCGAGACACAGGAATGTCTGGATCAGCAAAAGCCTTTATTTTCTGACGCGTTTCGAAGCCTCCTACCGAGCTCCTTCCTCAGGGAACATGATGATGTTCCCTGAGGAAGGAGCTCAGTAGGAGGCTCCGAAACGCGTCGGAAAATAAAGGCTTTTGCTGATCCAGGCATTCCTGTGCCTCGGTTCCTTGGATCCTGTAGCAGCAGCGCGGGCATTAAGGCACTTCGTCCAAAGAACTTTTGCAAAAAGAATGTGTCTTCAGCTGTAATTGATTATACATAAGTGTGTTATATGATCAGTGGTTGGTTACTAAATGTTTTTAAACCAGGTATCAGTAGGGACTAGTGATGAGCGAGCATTAAAATGCTCGGGTGCTCGATGCTCTGGTCGAGCATTTCAAGATGCTCGGGTGTTCGACCGAGCACCGAACCCAGTGCAAGTCAATGAGTGATAGGCTCTACCCACAGACATCCATCTATAAACCGAGTGTTCTGGGAAAGGGCAGGAGGGTGGGCTTTTGCAAATTGTCACAGCATACACAGCATACAACACCTTGCTGTGCCCCCCAGAGGGACCCTAACAATCAATTTGCTCTTTGTGAGGTGCCAGCTCACTGTGTGCACGGAAGTTAGCTGTATTCTTGTGTCACATCGATAATGATTAGTGATGAGTCCAAGCATCTCGGCGGTACCCGGTGCTCGCCGAGCATCCTGAGTACTGGGATACTCATTCGAGTACCAAGTAGTGGCAAGCATGCTCGCTCATCACTAGTAGGGACCTTTATCTCGATGAGTAAGGGCGTTTATACCAGAAACGCGTATGAGATGTACCCCCAACCTATCTGATTTTTAATGGAAAAATAAAGATTGAAGATTTTATAGATACATTTGGGATTCGCCAGTGAATTTTTTAATAGTCCAGAAAAAGAAACCTGCAAGTCATAAAAGAGAGAATTAGTGAACAAATAAAGACAGCAGTCACCCTCATTAAACATTTTTTTCCTACTAAAATCGATAGATAGATAGATAGATAGATAGATAGATAGATAGATAGATAGATAGGATGCATAGACAAATTAATTTATGGATGTATAGATAGAGTAGATAGCTAAACAAATGGATAGAAAGATAGATACACAGATACACATATAGATAGACAGACGGTGTTAAGAACACAGTGTGTGATGATCACACCCCTGTGCTCTGAACACTGCAGGCTGACAGCGGTGGGGAGAAGTACTGCATTACTGATCCCCAGCTGCTGATCTCAGCTCCCCGCTGCAGATGCTCACCTCACCTCAGACTTCCACTGCCCACGCCTGCTGCTGTCTCCCTGGCATCTGCTGAGCAGAGCGTTAACAGAGAGAAAGGGCTTCACAAAGGGCTTCACAAAGATGATGCCGATATCCTTCCTCTGTTGTGATCTGGACAGCCCAGGTGGCATTCTCAGATCACAGCAAGACACTGCAGAATGCAGGATTAATTGTCGGAGACTGACTATTATGTCCTACTAGTAAAAAGGCCCGATGCAATTGCATCGGGAGCACGGTGAAATGAATTGTGTGCATACAGGCGGGTGAGTGGGTAGCAGAGTATACAGGGGGCTCTGTGGGTAGCAGAGTATACAGGCGGGTGTGTGGGTAGCAGAGTATACAGACGGCTCTGAGGGTAGCAGATTATGCAGGCGGCTCTGTGAGTAGGAAAGCATACAGGCTGCTCTGCGGGTAGCAGAGTATACAGGCAGCTCTGTGGGTAGCAGAATATACAGGCGGGTTTGTGGGTAGCAGATTATACAGGCGGCTCTGTGGGTAGCAGAGTATAGAGAAGGCTCTGTGGGTAGCAGATTGTACAGGCGGCTCTGTGGGTAGCAGAGTATATAGGCGGCTCCGTGGGTAGGTAGCAGAGTATACAGGTGGGTCTGTGGGTAGCAGAGTATACAGGCGGCTCTGTGGGTAGCAGAGTATACAGGCGGATGTGTGGGTAGCAGAGTATACAGGCGGGTCTGTGGGTAGCAGAGTATACAGGCAGCTCTGTGGGTAGCAGAGTATAGAGGCGGCTCTGTGGGTAGCAGAGTATAGAAACGGCTCTGTGGGTAGCAGAGAATACAGGCGGCTCTGTGGGTAGCAGAGTATAGAGGCAGCTCTGTGGGTAGCAGAGTATACAGGCGGCTGTGTGGGTAGCAGAGTATGATGTGGCAGGAGGCTGGAGGGGTGAGGAGAGCAGAGGCTGGAGGGGTGAGGAGAGCAGAGGCTGGAGGGGTGAAGAGAGGCGAGGGTGGAGGTGTGAGGAGAGGTGAGTTTGGAGGGGTGAGGAGAGGTGAGGGTGGAGGGGTGAGGAGAGGTCTGGCTGGAGGGGTGAGGAGAGGTCTGGCTGGAGGGGTGAGGAGAGGTCCGGCTGGAGGGGTGAGGAGAGCTCCGGCTGGAGTGGTGAGGAGAGGTCCAGCTGGAGGGGTGAGGAGAGGTCCAGCTGGAGGGGTGAGGAGAGATGCGGCTGGAGCGGCGACATCACCGCTTGGCGGCAGGACGGGGCTGCGTGCTGGGGCTGATGGCAGCCGCAGTCACACGGGATTGTCCTCTGCGGCGGGTTGAGTGATGCAGAGAGGGATCAGTCCCTCCCCTCAGGTCACACATGTACCCTGAGGGGAAGGAGCGGATTGGGCTGTGTGTGGTAAACACAGGACGGCAATCCGCATGGTCCAGGACGCCGAGTCCTGGGCAATGGGATGGGCGTCCTGTGTGTACAACATAGCGCCCAATCCGCTTGCAGGGGCAACGGCGGCCAATGGGAGTGAGCGGGGCGTGTCAGGCTTTGCAGGCTGACACGGTCCGCTCACTCCCATTGGCCGGCGCCGGCTACAGGACGACGTCACTGGCTCCCGGCACCCGGCCACAGCACCTAGACCGCGACTCCACCAGCATGGCGACACTGAGGCCCCAGCGGTGAGAGAGCAGTGAGGGGCGGAAGCCACCGCCGGCATCCGGGCAGCGTGGACTTCGCGGAGGCCGCGAGGGTGGTCGTGATGAAGCGGGGCCGACGGCTGGCAGGATGGCAGTGGTGTCAGGTAGTGCGGCTGAGGATGGAGAAGGCTGAGAGGATGGAGGAGGCTGTGAGGATGGGGAGGCAGTGAGGATGGGGAGGCAGTGAGGATGGAGGAGGCTGTGAGGATAGGGAGGTGGTGAGGATGGGGCGGCTGTGAGGATGGAGGAGGCTGTGAGGATGGAGGAGGCTGTGAGGATGGGAAGGCTGTGAGGATGGAGGATGGTGTGAGGATGGGGAGGCTGTGAGGATGGAGTAGGCTGTGAGGATGGAGGAGGCTGTGAGGATGGAGGAGGCTGTGAGGATGGAGGAGGCTGTGAGGATGGAGGAGGCAGAGAGGATGAAGGAGGCAGTGAGGATGGAGGAGGCTGTGAGGATGGGGAGTCAGTGAGGATGAAGGAGGCTGTGAGGATGGGGAGGCAGTAGAGAGGTGTGAGGATGGAGGAGGCTGTGAGGATGGAGGAGGTGTGAGGATGGAGGAGGCAGTGAGGAGGCTGTGAGGATGGGAGGCAGTGAGGGAGGATGAGGAGGCTGTGAGGATGGGAGGCGTGAGGATGGAGGAGCGTGAGGATGGAGGAGCTGTTGAGGATGGGGAGGCAGTGAGGATGGAGGAGGCTGTGAGGATGGGGAGGCTGTGAGGATGGAGGAGGCTGTGAGGATGGAGGAGGCGTGAGATGGAGGAGGCGTGAGGAGGGTGAGGGAGGCTGTGAGGTGAGGAGGCTGTGAGAGGAGGAGGCTGTGAGGAGGATGAGGCTGGAGGTGAGGAGGCTGTGAGGCAGAGGAGGCTGGTGAGGCTGGAGGAGCTGTGAGGCTGGAGGAGGCTGAGGTAGAGGAGGTTGTGAGGCTGAGGAGGCGTGAGGCTGGAGGAGCGGAGGTAAGGGGCTGTGAGGCGAGAGGTATGTGAGGCTGGAGAGGCTGTGAGATGAGGAGGCTGTTGGGCTGGAGGAGGCAGTGAGGTGGAGGAGGCAGTGAGGCTTGGGAGGCTGTTGAGGAATAGGAGGCAGTGAGGCTGAGGAGGCTGTGAGGCTAGAGGAGCTGTGAGGCTGTAAGAGGCTGTGAGGATAGAGAAGGCTGTTGAGGCTAGAGGAGCTGTGAGGCTGGAGGAGGCTGTGAGGCTGGAAGAGGCTGTGAGGCTGGTAGAGGCTGTGAGGCTGGAGGAGGCTGTGAGGATGGGTAGGCTGTGAGGTGGAGGAGTCTTTGAGGATGGAGGAGGCTGTGAGGCTGGAGGAGGCTGTGAGGGTGGAGGAGGCTGTGAGGATAGAGGAGGCTGTGAGGCTGGAGGAGGCAGTGAGGCTGGAGGAGGCTGTAAGGTGGAGGAGGCTGTGAGGCTGGAAGAGGCTGTGAGGATAGAGGAGGCTGTGAGGCTGTGAGGCAGGAGGAGCCAGTGAGGTGGAAGGGCTGTGAGGATAGAGGAGGCCGTGAGGCTGTGAGACTGGAGGAGGCTGTGAGGCTGGAAGAGGCTGTGAGGCTGGAGGAGGCTGTGAGGATGGGTAGGCTGTGAGGATGGAGGAGTCTGTGAGGATGGAGGAGGCTGGAGGAGGCTGTGAGGCTGGAGGAGGCTGTGAGGCTGGAGGAGGCAGTGAGGGTGGAGGAGGCTGTGAGGATGGAGGAGGCAGTGAGGAGGCTGTGAGGATGGGGAGGCAGTGAGGATGGAGGAGGCTGTGAGGATGGGGAGGCTGTGGAGGATGGAGGAGGCAGTGAGGATGGAGGAGGCTGTGAGGATGGGGAGGCGTGAGTGAGGATGGAGGAGGCTGTGAGGATGGGGAGGCTGTGAGGATGGAGGAGGCTGTGAGGATGGAGGAGGCAGTGAGGATGGAGGAGGCTGTGAGGATGGGGAGGCTGTGAGGATGGAGGAGGCTGTGAGTATGGGGAGGCTGTGAGGATGGAGGAGGCTGTGAGGCTGTAGGAGGCAGTGAGGCAGGAGGAGGCTGTGAGGCTGGAGGAGGCAGTGAGGATAGAGGAGGTTGTGAGGCTGGAGGAGGCAGTGAGGCTGGAGGAGGCAGTGAGGATAAAGGAGGCTGTGAGGCTGGAAGAGGTTGTGAGGCTGGAGTGAGGCTGTGAGGCTGGAGGAGGCAGTGAGGCTGGAGGAGGCAGTGAGGCTTGAGGAGGCTGTGAGGATAGAGGATGCAGTGAGGCTGGAGGAGGCTGTGAGGCTGGAGGAGGCTGTGAGGCTGTACGAGGCTGTGAGGATAGAGAAGGCTGTGAGGCTAGAGGAGGCTGTGAGGCTGGAGGAGGCTGTGAGGCTGGAAGAGGCTGTGAGGCTGGAAGAGGCTGTGAGGCTGGAGGAGGCTGTGAGGATGGGTAGGCTGTGAGGATGGAGGAGTCTTTGAGGATGGAGGAGGCTGTGAGGCTGGAGGAGGCTGTGAGGGTGGAGGGGGCTGTGAGGATAGAGGAGGCTGTGAGGCTGGAGGAGGCAGTGAGGCTGGAGGAGGCTGTAAGGCTGGAGGAGGCTGTGAGGCTGGAAGAGGCTGTGAGGATAGAGGAGGCTGTGAGGCTGTGAGGCAGGAGGAGCCAGTGAGGCTGGAAGAGGCTGTGAGGATAGAGGAGGCCGTGAGGCTGTGAGACTGGAGGAGGCTGTGAGGCTGGAAGAGGCTGTGAGGCTGGAGGAGGCTGTGAGGATGGGTAGGCTGTGAGGATGGAGGAGTCTGTGAGGATGGAGGAGGCTGGAGGAGGCTGTGAGGCTGGAGGAGGCTGTGAGGCTGGAGGAGGCAGTGAGGGTGGATGAGGCTTTGAGGATAGAGGAGGCAGTGAGGCTGGAGGAGGCAGTGAGGCTGGAGGAGGTTGTGAGGATGTCGGAGGCTGTGAGGCTGGAGGAGGCTGTGAGGCTGGAAGAGGCTGTGAGGCAGGAGGAGGCTGTGAGGATAGAGGAGGCTGTGAAGCTGGAGGAGGCAGTGAGGCTGGAGGAGGCTGTGAGGCTGGAAGAGGCTGTGAGGATAGAGGAGGCTGTGAGGCTGTAGGATGCTGTGAGGCTGGAGGAGGCTGTGAGGCTGGAAGAGGCTGTGAGGATGGGTAGGCTGTGAGGATGGAGGAGGCTGGAGGAGGCTGTGAGGCTGGAGGAGGCTGTGAGCGTGGAGGAGGCTGTGAGGATAGAGGAGGCTGTGAGGATAGAGGATGCTGTGAGGCTGGAGGAGGCTGTGAACCTGGAAGAAGCTGTGAGGATAGAGGAGGCTGTAAGGCTGGAGGAGGCTGTGATGAGGAGGAGGCAGTGAGGCTGGATGAGGCTGTGAGGCTGGAAGAGGCTGTGAGGCAGGAGGAGGCTGTGAGGATAGAGGAGGCTGTGAAGCTGGAGGAGGCAGTGAGGCTGGAGGAGGCTGTGAGGCTGGAAGAGGCTGTGAGGATAGAGGAGGCTGTGAGGCTGTAGGAGGCTGTGAGGCTGGAGGAGGCTGTGAGGCTGGAAGAGGCTGTGAGGCTGGAAGAGGATGTGAGGATGGGTAGGCTGTGAGGATGGAGGAGGCTGGAGGAGGCTGTGAGGCTGGAGGAGGCTGTGAGCGTGGAGGAGGCCGTGAGGATAGAGGAGGCTGTGAGGATAGAGGATGCTGTGAGGCTGGAGGAGGCTGTGAGCCTGGAAGAAGCTGTGAGGATAGAGGAGGCTGTAAGGCTGGAGGAGGCTGTGAGTCAGGAGGAGGCAGTGAGGCTGGATGAGGCTGTGAGGCTGGAAGAGGCTGTGAGGCAGGAGGAGGCTGTGAGGATAGAGGAGGCTGTGAAGCTGGAGGAGGCAGTGAGGCTGGAGGAGGCTGTGAGGCTGGTAGAGGCTGTGTGGATAGAGGAGGCTGTGAGGCTGTAGGAGGCTGTGAGGCTGGAGAAGGCTGTGAGGCTGGAAGAGGCTGTGAGGCTGGAAGAGGCTGTGAGGATGGGTAGGCTGTGAGGATGGAGGAGGATGGAGGAGGCTGGAAGAGGCTGTGAGGCTGGAGGAGGCTGTGAGGGTGGAGGAGGCTGTGAGGATAGAGGAGGCTCTGAGGATAGAGGATGCTGTGAGGCTGGAGGAGGCTGTGAGGCTGGAGGAGGCTGTAAGCCTGGAAGAAGCTGTGAGGATAGAGGAGGCTGTAAGGCTGGAGGAGGCTGTGAGTCAGGAGGAGGCAGTGAGGCTGGAGAAGGCTGTGAGGCTGGAAGAGGCTGTGAGGCAGGAGGAGGCTGTGAGGATAGAGGAGGCTGTGAGGCTGGAGGAGGGTGTGAGGCTGGAGGAGGCTGTGAGGCTGGAAGAGGCTGTGAGGCTGTAGGAGGCTGTTAAATGCTTATACTTACCCTCCGGCGAGCGCTCGTTGCTGGGAGTAGTATCAGCCGTTGTGCTGATAGGACCTTGGATGATGTCAGAATGACATCAGCATTCGGCGGTGTGATTGGGGCGTTCGCGGTCATGTGACATATCACATGGCCGCAAGCGAGCCAATCAGAGCGGCGAACGGTGATGTCATTCTGACATCATCCAAGGTCCTATAAGCAGAATGCGTGGTTTCTTAACTTCGGGCGCCGGTGTGATGGAAGTGTCGCGTTGAGTGTCGCGGGAGCGGGAGGATGTGGCGGGTGAGCGGCGGGCTGTGGGTGGAGCGGGTAGTGGTTGGGGTGTGGGGTTTAGTGTTCTCCAGCGGCAGTTTATTTGCGCTTCCGGCCAGTGTCAGCGGCTCGCGATGACGCATGCGCACCATCGCTCGCTGCGGGTGATAGCGGCACAGTAGCCGGAAGTGCAAAACTGCTGTTTATGTATATAGATGAGCAGGGGCTGCCGTGCTTAAGTTATGTAACTGTGTTTACACACCAGGTAATGCAAATGGCAGCCTTCAGTGACTGATACAAAAAGAATCAAGAACAAACAATTAAATGTGTTTCATTTTGTATTACAAATAACTGTTTATATAATTAATAATTTTTATACAAAAAAAGAAATTGTGGCACCTTCCCTTTAAAGATTAAAATTGCTGTGCCTCTTACATTGACAGTTAAATGGTTGGATTCCTCTCTAAAGACAGTTATTAGCATTCCTTTGCAAATAAATATTTTTATTTGCATAAAGTATAAAAGATAAATGAAGCACATTTAAAACTATTCTTTGTAAAAGCTATCCTTCCATTCTGCTTCTGCAGTGTATCTGCAGATCTCTGTCTAACCTTGGTTACAGACTATGCAAAATCCTCTGAAGTTTGGTCATGTATTCTTCCATCTGTCCTTTACTTCTTGTTAACATATCTATATTTAGTAAGGTAGCTAAAAGCAGGGACAGATGGACTGGAGTATAACACAAGGTATGTTTGTAGTTTGTAACCATGGAGGCCAAATTTGTTTCATATTTCCGTTTCAAATATTACAAAAAATGTGGTCTGTGTGTAAATTTACATTGGCTTTCAAAAATGTATACAGTATCAGCGGGTAAACTGTAATTTGCGGCAGATCAGGCAGATGTCACCGCACCTGCCGATCTGCCGCGTAACGGCCAACTTGCGACACCGACCTTGCAAGTCCCATTCATTCTCTCTGTGGCCAGATCCAGAGATCCAGCACTTGCGGCAAAGCAAAAAAAATGCTACTAGCAGCGGTTCTTTCGCTGCGCCGTAAAAAAAGTACTTGCCTCATTTAACCTCCATCCCCATAGAGAATTAATGGGGCTTGCCAGATAGGTGCCGCAAGTCACCTATTACACAGCAGATCCGGCTGGTGCAGCAACAACTGCCGGATATGCCTCAAATTACATTTTACCGCTGATGTGAAAGCAGCCTTAACATGAGTTTATGGCCATTTTCCACAAGTAAAAATAGATGAGAAATCAGCAAAAGTGCAGCAATTAAAGCAGATGCGTTCTTTCTACTCTGCTGGCTATATTTCTAAGTGGATTATTGCTAAGGAATTCCAGGCCAGCAGCAAAGGAATTTAGTTTAGAGACTTGAGATGAGCGCACTTTTTGATGTTCGGATTTGGCTGTGTTCACTGACTCATTAGGCAAAAAGTTTGCTGAACTTCTTAACCTCATTCAAATTTATGGAAGGCAAAATCAAGAGCATAAAAACACCATCAAAGGAGCCCAGAAGCTGCCAAACCCAACTCAAACTGTTTTATACTGGAGCTCCGTTGTTTTTGCACAGTAATTAGCTTCATAAAGTATTACTTACCAAGCTTCAGCGCCGCTGTCACCAAGCTTCCGGAGTTCTGGGCCCGCTCATGAACGTCACTGCTTCCCCCCTCTTGATTGGCTAAATTCAGATTTAGCCCCGCCCACTCTCTCTGCCGGCAACTGTGATTGGTGGTTAGAATGGCAACCAAACCTGCCATCAGATTATTGTAAAAATAATCTAAAAAATTAAAAAAATGTGCATGTGCTTTGCTGTATTTTTGGTCAACAGCCAGGTACTGTCACAATTGTCTCTCTTACTTTGGAGTATTGTGACAGGTTTGGAACCTCTGTCTCTTTTCTGTATTGAGACTTCATATTAAACGTGTCTCTTTCCTTTGGCAGTGCTGGAGTTAATGTCAGTTTCTGTTGCTAGCAAGCTACCTAGTTCTCCTTTCAAGTGTGGCTACTTTGTGATTTCTCCCTTCTCTATTAGATGGTCTCATGATCCAGCATGCCTTGCTGGTGATTAAACTTGGCCTGGCTACCTGAGTTAAAAGTGCTATTCTGAAGAGTTGTCTACTGCCAAGTCGTCTGCGGCCAAGTAGCATGGCAGTAGGTGTCAAGTTGTTTGCTGTTCTTCTGTCTGTCTTTCCTTCCGCTCTTGATGATTTTAGTGGAGCGGTTGGAATTAATGCTCCTGCTAGCCATCTCATATTGAGGGTTAACATCAAGGGCTCAGCGACGGGGTGAAAGAACCCAAAGAAGGATGATAGGGAGACCAGGGCACAGCCACAGGTGAGTGCAGGATGTCACCTATCCCCCATTCCCTACAAGCAGGGCCCTCCACTGTATTTGTCCCCCCAAAGTCTCCACGTCTGTTGTTTTGTGTAATATGCACTGTTAGTCAATGCGTTCCTGTCACGCACTGTTTTTGGATGCTACCTGCACCCAGGTTGAGAGGTACAACTGGGCAGATGGGGGCTAAAATCCTCAACATGGGGAAGCCCAAGTGTTTTGCCCACCCCCTGCTGCGAATTGCAGCCTGCAGTTACCCCAGAAAATGGCACATTCATTACATTTTCTAGAGCTGTACCTGCCTCTTCCAGTGACCCTGTGGAGTTGGCAGACTGGTTAATAAAGGGGTTAAAGTCAGCTATAAACTGCAGTTGGCACTAATCCCAAGGTTCATAATGTCAGGCCAATGTTAGACCTGGCCATCTTGAAGTAAATAGTAAATAATTCACCAGACAGAGAAAAATAATTTTATTGGAAAAAAGAAAACAACACAAGCCTTATTTCCAACTTTATTACTCCTTCAAAAACCCTTCATGATCTTCAGTGAAGTCTTCTCATGGCGAGACTAGAAACTGACGGATTTCCGGCTACCACTTTGAGAGGTGTGACATCACAGTGAGGTTCACCTGAGTTCAGCTATAGCTCTGAACTTAGTTGACCTTTTCCGCATAACCCCGCTGAGTTTTAGGTCCTGCAGGAAAGTTCACCTAAGTTCCTGACCTCACCCCGCTTACAGCGATACAGGACACTGATTGATTTCAAGTCACGTTGGGAGCAGGGTAACATGGGAAAGGACACCTGAGTTCAGAGCTGTAGCTGAACTCAGTCCATTTCAGATCCCTGTGTAAATAGTCATCACAGAGGATCATGGAGAGGTATGTGGAAGTAAAGATGGAATCGAGGTATGTGTTTGTGTTTCTCACTCAAATAAAATGGTTTTTCTCTGTATTATGTATTATTTACTAATTTCTAGAGATTCATAATGGCCGGGTCTAACATTGGCCCAACATTATATATCTCGGGCTTATTGCCAGCTGGCAAAATTCAACTGGCATTAACCCCTTTACTACTTAGTCTGTCCCTACCATAGGACAGCTGAAAGAGTCGGGTACAGCTCCAGAAAATGGTGCTAAAATCACCGCTTCATTTTCTGGAGCAGCTTCGGGCTTCCTAGTAGGACCAAGCTGGAAAACAAAATTAAAGAAAAGCTCCACATCGTTTTTTTAATTATTTAAAAAAATAACAATAAAAAAGAGCTCCCCTGTATTTTGATTACCTGCCAAGTACAACTAGGCAGCTGGAGGTTGATGGAAGCCTGTACATGCCTGTTGTACCTGTGCTGGTGACCAGATATACAGCAAAGCCCCATGTCAGCAGCGAAAAATATACTCACTAAATAAGCAGCAAATACTAAGCAAATATGCACTGTGTGACACATGCGTATCTGCTGCATATTTAGGAGTTAACATTGCATTAGTGCAAATGGACTAATGCAATTTGTCATCCGAACAGTTAGTGAACAAAACCTGAACTTGCTGTCTTTTCAGCAAAACGTTTGTGTTTAAGGGCGTGAACAAACAATGATAGATTGAAATTGTCGAACATGTTCGAGCAATGTTCACTCATCATTAGTAGAGACCAGTGTAATTTTTGTTCTGTGTTCTCATTTAGCTTTCCTACGCCTATTTTCTGTTTCTATTCAGTTGGTAGGAGGTTACAATTGTTTTATGCACTTATAAACTCACACACTAGTAAAGGGAGAAAAGAAGTCAAAATCATTGAAGCCACACCCATGCCCTACTGGTTCCTGTAAAGACTAGATATCCCTGGCTGCAAAACTAGAAAAGCATGGTTGGAACGTGGTTCCCTAAAATGCCGTTGAACTATTTCTCTTTCCTCCTAAGGAACCAGAGGGGGCTTGCTACACATACCTAATCAGGATAAGGAAAGAGTGCAATGGTAGACAAAAATCAAAAGTGAGTAAACATAAAACACAGTTACAAGTAGACAAAGGAGATATAATAAATGCAAGCAAGGGAAAGCTATTGCCAGCCTTAGGCCCCTTTCACATTTGCAATTATTGTAATTCACAGGAGATCCAGCAGATGTCACTGAACCTGCTGGATCTGCCACGTAACGGCCAACTTGCGGCACCGATGCGGCAAGCCCCATTCAGTGTCTATGGAGCTTGCGGTCAGGTGTGGCAAGTGCGATATTACCGAATCCGGTGCTTGTGGTACTGCAATAAAATATCTGCTAGCAAGTGCCGGATTCAGTAATACCACACCTGCCGCACCTGACCTCAAACCCCAAAGAAAATGAATGTGGCTTGCCAGATCGCTGCCACAAGTCGTCTGTCACGCAGTAGATCCAGCAGATGGGGTGACATCTGCTGTATCTGCGGTGACATCTGCTGGATCTGCCGCAAATTACAATAATAGCAGATGTGAAAGCAGCCTTACAAAAAATGCAAGGAAGTTGTATGTAAGGCAAGTGAGAATTTATTGAGTAAATACCAAATTAGTTTCAGTCCAACAGTCAGAATTCCAAGAAGCAAGACTAAAGTCCAGGTTACACACTTCAATGTCTCAGCGATCCGACCAACAATCCGACTTGACCTAGATCGCTGGAACATTGTTAATTGATTGCTAGTGAGGTGTCACATGTACAGATATCGTGAACGATGCAGCAACAATTCCACGACAAGCGAACGACACTTGCGGTCGTTTGGTTGCCTACATCCTTTATTTCTGAATAGGCGAAGTCGTAAACGACATCTTTATCAAGGTGTCACACACACCGATGCTGCAGGTTGGACGGATACTCAACGACTGACTTAAGGTCATGATCATAAACCTCCGATCAACGATCAGCCGACATATCGTTGATTGTATCTATGAGTCACACGTAATGACGTTGTTACGATGTAGTTGCTCCACCCCAAAAGCCATGACATAACAACGATATTGTTAATTATATTGTAGTGTGTAATGGGCCCTTTAATCTTCTCAGTAGCAATCCAAACAGAAATGAGTATAGCCAGCAGAGAATTGCCAGAGTAGGGGAGTATAAATAATCCCACACATAATATGATTGAATAGAGAAAATAAACAAGTGACAGTACCTGCAAAGGCAAACCTAAGGAATAGAAGCCAATGCAAAAGTAATAGATCTTCAGCACACAGACAAGGATCGAACAAGCTATAACTCAACAGAGAAGGAAACAGACTCTGGAGCTGAAGGTCGCCTTTATACTAAGGGCTACTAGGCCCTCATGAAACCCCACGATCCAATGTTCTTTATGGAATCTTCACCTTGGGTAATCTGCTTGAAGACCACCCAAATAAACCCCATAATCATGACCCTTTCATTTGAAAATGGCACGTAATGCACCTGTATCTCAGCACTTGCTCCACCACAAATATGGACAAGAGTTTTTTTTGCATATAACACCTTATTTGGACTGATCGATGGTCATGTGAGTAACAGGTGGTGATGGAGCTTCGCTAGATGAGAATAAACTCACTGAGACTGCAGAGGTATTAGACAGCACAAACGCTGCAGTTACAGACAATCTCCCCAGTTTCTTCATGAGAATTTTGAATGCAGTGAGTGCCATCCCTACCCCTGGAACTCCCACTGGTTGTTTAATGCTAGAAGACAAATTAGTTTTACCATTCGTACATCCAGGCACCTGTACAAGAGGCAATCTTAGAATCCTTTTTCTGTTTCTCTTGAAAATCATTAAAGGGAACCTGTCAGATTGTTTATGACCCCCACCCCCAAGTTATCTGTTCCTGCAGCTTCATAGTCCTTACCTATGCATCCCTGTCTTAGCTAATACAATAATATAAAGTTGAAAAAAAGCAGTTAAAATTTTACATTTTCTTATGTTAATTAGCAAACAGACTAGTTACACGTCATGACTATTACACAACTTAATACAAAGCTGAGAGTGTTAAAATATATTAATATACAGTGTGGATGTTTCTTATTAATTTTGTTACCTCTTATTGAGAAAATATTTATTCTATAATCTTGAGCTGGGAAAAGAGATTAGCAGATCCCTGAATATGAGTGCTTGATGGTTCTCCAAGGCAAACTAACCTGGACAGTGTGAACTTCCTCAACAAAAAAAAAAACACAACAATGTGGCCTGTGGACTTTTAGTTTTAATTAAATGCTAAATACATTAAAATTGCTACACTATTTGATCAGTATACAAACATATGCATACATGATGCATCAGCACTCTGAGATTAATAAATACATGAACTCCAAAATTGCAGTAAACATTATATAATCATTAAAAGATTGAAAATTGCAAAATTAGAAAATGCTGCCTGATTTCTAATAGTTTTATAAAGAAACACAAAAGATATCAACTTAAATTTATCATAAACATCAGTATAATATTTTGCAAAAAAAAACTATATCAATATCACTGCAATGTTTTAAAGCATTCCAAAATTATTGCCACAAATACACTGACCAGATTTTAAAAATTTGGCCTCGTCACTAAAGGTTTAATTGTGTGAGGAATATACTAAAATAAACATTTGGCTACAATTCAAACAATAAAGATGATTGCTCCATGTAAACAGGACTAAACAAATACCAATTGGTTTGCTATATGGCCAATCAGCACTCATCAGCCTGTGTGAAGCGAACCTTAAAGGGAACCTGTCATGTCGTGGTACCTCTCTAACCTATCACTACCTGTCCCTGCACCTTCCTATCTAGTCCCTAACTATCCCTCTCTGGGCTAAAGGGGGCCTATAATGAGGGAGAAAAATAACTTTTATACTTACAAATTGTCTCCAGTTGGAGACTGAAAAGGCAGGCTCTGGGCTCCATTCTCCTCTTCCACACGCCCCACTGGGCATCCTCATTCCCTTTGGGCTGTGCCACGTCCTCTTTGAAATGTCCGCCATGTGATGCCCAGGCCGAAACATCATATCTGGCCCGGTGCATCGTGGGGATGATCACGTGGCACGTGCCAGGCTCCAGCGTATGCGTAGTGCGCATCTTGAAGGCCACTAGTACCATGTGCTCATCCCCACAATGCATCGGGCCAGAGATGACATTCCGGCCCGGGCAACACATGATCACAAGAGGCGGGCATTTCAAAGAGGACGTGGCACAGCCCAAGGAGAATGAGGACGCCCAGCGAGGCATGTGGAGACAGCACGAGGAGGGAGAATGGAGCCCGACTGGAGACAATTTGTAAGTATAAAAGTTATTTTTCTCCCTCATTATAGGGACCCTTTAGCACAGAGAGGGATGGTTAGGGATTAGATAGGAAGGTGCAGAGACAGGTAGAGATAGGCCAGAGGGTACCACAAGACCTGACAGGTTCCCATTAAAGAAAACAAGTCACTAATATCAAAAGGCAGTTTACTTTATTTTATGAGAAATACATAAAAAATGTTGGATGATGACCCTCATTATTTTTTGCTCTGCCTTTCCAAACTTTTTATCATTGCACATATATAGTTGTTTGCAAAATGTATTATGGTCACATAGGCACGTCATTATTAACTATGAATTCATCACACTGTTTCCAAAGGTATGATTTCACCATTCAATGAAGTGTTAATTCACATATTTCCATTTAGAAAAAAATGATTAAAAAAACAGATTAGTATGTATGCAGAAGAAAAGAAACTGAATACTTAAATAAATGCATCGAAAAAAACTAATCCTAGCTCTGATTTGACACCAAGTCTGAAAGTGTCAAGCATACCAGTAAAATTAACAAGGGCATTTTCAATTATATTGATTTTTGTGACTCACAAAGTCTTGAAATAATTCAACTTTATGTTCTTGTGGAGAAACCCCATTAATCTTTATAGGATAATATTGGCACTTCTGAATTCTGCTTTACAGAACTGAGAATGCTACATACAATATATATGGAAATTGCAAATCTGTTAAGATTTATTTGATTATCCCTTGAGACAATAAGAGCAAAAATGTTCAAACACATATACTGGAATAAGTGGAATTTTAAATATATTGTCAGATTTTAACACAATAATGTTAGTTATATGACCTTCGCATTATGTACCAATGACTTTACCATTACAATGTTCTATCACAAATGCAACAAGTGCTTTACTACATTCTTCTTCGTTTGTACAATGCTGCTCACTTTATATAATAATGCTTGGCTCTCCTATGAATACTTAGTCACTGTATTAAGTATGGACCATTAACAGGAATGGACAAGTCATCACTACATATGTTCTGGAAGGTTCTGTAGCCTTCATTCGGAAGACTTGCCAGGGAAAGGATTGCCCTGTCCCATCTAACTCAATATATAATTTAGTCAACTGTCACACCACATTTCTTTTTGCTGTCTGGTGGTATTTCCCAAGCCTCGTTATAACAGGACTTGTTTAAAATAGAGACACAGAACTGCACTCCAGTTGAATGAAAAGTTAATATTTCTTTCAAACAACCAAAGCTAATTAGGATAAACAGGACATAGTCCTACAATAGAAATGTTACGCAATGATGTACATTTAGTACTGCAATGACTTCAATACAAAAGCATTATTTATCAAAATGTAAAAATGAAAATACAAAAAAATGATGAAATAGAACTATGAAACTGAATACAATTTGTGTATTAGCGGTACAGACTAGCGTAAAATGCATGTGGACAGAAATACCTGTGTAAGTATTTATGAATTCCATATTAATACATTAATAGGGCAAGCTAAAAATTACATAATTTATTTCAAGAAAGAAAAGAACTTGTCAATTTGTCTAAATAGAAATGAATTGATACCACCATATTGTAATCCACCCTTAGCTTATAATATTGCTATTTGTCAAAATTCACGGTTGACAATATCATTAATACTCAGTGGCATAACTTGAAGCTCATGGATCACGATGTAAAAGCTCCAACAGGGCGCCCAATTATTGCAAATCTTTAGCAGCATTAGACTTTATTTATAGGTCAAAGGGACCCTTGGTCTATACAAAGAAAAAAGGGGGAGACAAAGAGGCGCAAATGGGTGTTATCGTTTTTACGGATAAGGTAGTACCATCATAGGTGTATGTGCTCACCTGATCCAGTTGTGTTTCCCCACAACTGGTAAATTAGCTCAGACAGCTGCTGCTGGATCCGCACTCCCACTTAACAGTGGTGATGTATCCAAGAAAAAGTCCAGAGAGAGATCGTGCTTTAGTGATCCGCGCTGCCCGAATAAATGCCAGGGAAGCCAAGAGTATGCAAGCTGCTTCTTTATTCCATCAGTATTTCCATCCAATGTGTTTCGGTACAGACCTTGTACCTTCCTCAGCGATATGCTGCATGACTGACCAACTCACAGCCTTATACACTATCTGAATCAGGTTTCTCCGCCCAAAAACAATCACATGTGTCATGGTGATGTCAGAGTGGGGAGTGCCCACATGACATGGCATTTATTCAGGTATGGTGAGACGGCAGCGCGGATCAATAAAGCACAATATCTCTTTGGTCTTTTTCTTAAAGGGACCTTTGGGGCCCCTTAAGCTGCAGGACCTGGGTGCGATTGCAACCCCTGCAAATATTGTAGTTACGCCCATGTTAGTACTGTTGAAAAAGAAAACATGTTCATCAAGTTTAACCCAAGGGTAGAGGAGAATGTGGATGAAAATTGGAACATATTAGAAATAAAATCGCTTTTGGCAATATGCTGGGAAAGACGGATATGTACTATGCAGATTAATCACTTCCTACAGCCTTTTACAGTTCTTAATTTCTTCCCTAAAACTGAATAAATGTCTTCATATAGCCAGATCAGAATCCCACACACTGCTCTGATCAGGGGCAATTGCCCCGAAACGCAGCATCTGCAGTTTGGGGTTCTGATCTGGAACAAATCCTAAGTCATGTGCTGTGTTCAATTGCCAAAGCTCTATTCCAGCATAAACGAACAGATCAGATCATGCAATATAGGCTTGACAATGGATGCAGCTTGAATCGAAAAAGCGTTGCTGCGGTACACCGCATCAGCTAACATATCTGGGCTCTCTGAGTAAGACTCTATGCACCCTTCTATTTTTTGTTATGCGTGGAAATGTTTTTATTTTAGGTTTCGAGGTCCTGGGTTCAATTCCCACCAAGGACACCAAGGCCAACATCTGCAAGGAGTTTGTATGTTCTCCCTGTGTTTGTGTGGGTTTCCTCTGGGTACTCTGGTTTCCTCCCACATTGTAAAGACATTATGAGCTCCAAGAGAGACAGCATTACTGATGTATGTAAAGTGCTATGGAATTAATAGTGCTATATAAATGAAGAAATAATATAAATATATTAATGTTATGGAACCAGTTAATTTGTAAATAAATTTCACTTGAACCGGAAGCTGAATCCTCGTCTTTCTATGTTGATGTCTAGCACTGCAAGTGTGCTGATCATTTCATGCTGAACCTGTGTGGCTGAGCTGGATTTATCCCTTTAATACAATTCTTTAACACTTTTCTTTATCCTTTACCACCCCCGCTTTCTCTTCTGCTATGCCTTTGCAGTTTTCTTCAACATCTAATAATAAAATTCTCAACTATTCTGTGGGTCAACCAGATTATTCCCAATTGTTTTTTTTTACCTCCACTTTATTTCTACAAGCTTTCTAGTCCCACTTTCATTTTTTTGCCTTTTAAAGCATTATTTTAATTTCGTTTTCTGAATTCATCACCACTTCAAACCACAAAAAGTGGTTTTTACACTTGAGAAAAATGCCTGTCTTGTGTGGAAATCTGTTGTGCAGTAAAAAAAAAAACTTTTTTTTTTATATTATAGGATCAAGGAACTACATTTTGGTTGATGCAGCTCAAAACCATGTAGTGTATTTTCCATCAAGAATCCTGGTTGAGTTCATTCCCAAACTACTTGGCAGCAGTAACCATTGTAAAGCTTCACAGAATATTTCCTGACCCTAATATATGTTTTTATAAAGCTATCACCCTATGGTCTGGTGGGCTCTGCTTCTCCACAGTGTTTATTTTACCATGGTGTGTAAGCTCCATGTTCTTTAATGGAGTAACTATCATGCTTGTACCGTATATACTCGTGTATAAGCCGACTTTTTCAGCCCAAAATTTGGGCTGAAAAGTCCCCCCTCGGCTTATACACGAGTCATATACTGTGTACACTGGTGGGGGCTGTGTCCGGGCACTGCAGGAGGCAGGAGGAGGCGGGGGGAGGCTGCAGAATGAGCGGCACGTCACGTGGTGCCGCTCATTAATTATGCATGGGGAGCAGCGCATAGTACATTGCTGCTCCCCTGCACAAAATAGCCTCCCCGCTGTCTCCCCGCCCCCCCCCATGTATACAGAGGCCCCCCAGCAGGGTAATCTCACCCCCTCGGTCTGCAGGCACCCGGGTCCTCCAGCTGCTCCGTCTGCGTGCGCGGCTTCTAATACCGGCGTCCTCCCCGCTCTTCCTGTTTGAATGCGATCATGTGACCGCGGTCACATGATCGCATTCAAACAGGAAGTGCGGGAAAGACGCCGGTATTAGAAGCCGCGCACGCAGACGGAGCAGCTGGAGGACCCGGGTGCCTGCAGACTGAGGGGGTGAGATTACCCTGCTGGGGGGCCTCTGTATACATGGGGGGGGGGCTGTATTACCACTGCTGGGGGCTGTGTTACCACTGCTGGGGGGCTGTGTTACCACTGCTGGGGGGCTGTTTTACCACTGCTGGGGGCTGTGTTACCACTGCTGGGGGGCTGTGTTACCACTGCTGGAGGGCTGTGTTACCACTGCTGGGGGGCTGTGTTACCACTGCTGGGTGCTGTGTTACCACTGCTGGGGGCTGTGTTACCACTGCTGGGGGCTGTGTTACCACTACTGGGGGCTGTGTTACCACTGCTGGGGGCTGTGTTACCACTGCTGGGGGCTGTGTTACCACTGCTGGGGGCTGTGTTACCACTGCTGGGGGCTGTATTACCACTGCTGGGGGCTGTGTTACCACTGCTGGGGGCTGTGTTACCACTGCTGGAGGGGCGCTGTGTTACCACAGCTGGAGGGGCGCTGTGTTACCACTGCTGAGGGGCGCTGTGTTACCACTGCTGAGGGGCGCTGTATTACCACTGCTGAGGGGCTGTGTTACCACTGCTGAGGGGCGCTGTGTTACCACTGCTGGAGGGGCGCTGTGTTACCACTGCTGGAGGGGCGCTGTGTTACCACTGCTGGAGGGGCGCTGTGTTACCACTGCTGGAGGGGCGCTGTGTTACCACTGCTGAGGGGCGCTGTGTTACCACTGCTGAGGGGCGCTGTGTTACCACTGCTGGAGGGGCGCTGTGTTACCACTGCTGGAGGAGCGCTGTGTTACCACTGCTGGAGGGGCGCTGTGTTACCAGTGATAGGGGGCTTTATAACAGGACGGTGCTCTGCTGCATTGGTAGTTTACTGTTTCTATTTAAAATAAAAGTTCAAAAATTTATTTGTATCTATTTTCATTTTTTAAATTTTTCAGTACCGGTAGCTGCTGCATTGTCCACCCTAGGCTTATACGCGAGTCAATAGGTTTTCCCAGTTTTTGGGGGCAAAAGTAGGGGGGTCGGCTTATACACGGGTCGGTTTTGGAAATGTCTGAAATGCTTATTTCACTGGATATCTACTTTACTGTATGCCATTGCACCACCTGAGTAATATATCATTCAAAGTTATAGAACACACACCTAAAACTGACCCTATTACTTGTTTAGCATTTTTTTGTTGGAAAGCCTGCACAAAGGCAGGAATCATTCTGCAGAACTCGTGACAATAGAGAGACCATTGACCTTGTGTGACCACAGCACTAGCCATAAAGAGAAAACAGAGAGCATCAAGGAGCACCATAAAAAGCTTCTAACAATAAAATCTTGGTACCAAAACATTTTACTTAAATGATTTAAATAGTAAAAATGTGTATATTTTATATGTATTAAAATAGAGAAACAAACCTTTTAAAAATATTTTGAGGGATAATAACATTTGTTGGGCTTATAGAACGTGGAGAAAAAATGTTAATCTACTGAGACTGTTTTCAAGAGTGTTTTGACAAATGCAAACAATTTCCATAAGTTTCATTGGAACGTAATTTATAGAAATATATGGCATATTCCCACAAGCACTTAAAGCACAGTGATTTATATACCTTCGAACAGTCCTTTTTCCCTAAGAAATAACCTTTCTAGTACCTATCGTAGTATACCCAAATATCATTTCCTATCATCAGGCATGTATGAGAAAAGCAATTTTAATATAATAAAACTGATTGAAAAGGAAACAGCACAGGAAAGTGCAAAAAACATGATTTTTATCACATACATAATCTGTTTCCTTATACTGCAGTATTTAACCCATAAAGGACCCAGTTCATTTTGGCTTAAAAGGTCAAGATTTTTTTGGGCTTTCTTTTTCTTTTCATATCAGCAATAACTGTTTTATCACAGACTGTTCATTTAAATATAGCTTTTAATACATTGCATAGTAATTTAAGGCATCATATTCACGTATATTCAGTATCTGTATCATCATTAAATTTATATTAATATTTCAGCTAACTATATTAAGCATGTCTTCCAGTTTTAATATTTTTATTGATGGTATGAAGAGGAGAATGGATTTTTTGGAATTTTGATTTTTCCAACTATGATTATTTTCTCCATAAAAATTTAATTTGAGTCAAATAAATTCACTTGAATCTCAATACGAAAAGCTTGCAATTAATCAACAAATGCACATGTGGGAGAGGATGAGAACCCTGCTAACTTGTGTGGAGTTTGCAATCCACAGGAAAACTAATGAGGAGTATATTGACCATAAGAGCGTATACTGTACTGGGGAGAGAAAACCCTGTTGATGACCAAAACAATTTACAATGTAATCTACAGAATAGAGAAATGGAACCCTGCCATTTTAAAATCTCACACTTTATAGCAGAGTTCCCTAACTCCATTCCTCAAGTACTCCCAACAGGACATGTTTTCAGGATTTACTTAGTATGGCACAGGTGCTAAATTAATCACCTAAACAAGTGATGATTCCAACACTCTTGCAATGCTAAGGAAATCCTGAAAACATGCATTGTTAGTGATTTTTGAGGAATGAAGTTGGTGAACACTGTTCTTTAGGATACAGAGAGGGGACCCTGCTGACCATAAGCGTCTACAGAAGAGAGAGATTTATCCAGTGACTCTAGAGATGGTGCTTTACTGGGAACCTCTGTGCTAGGATTCCGAGTTTCCCATGGAACTTTCTGTGTCTCTTTACCCCCATCCAAGATGGTGTCTGCTTCTTTGTTATGATCTTTAACTTTTTTTCAGTTCTGCCTATTTAAGTCCCGGTCCTGGATCCATTCCCTACTGGCGTATTTTGTGCTATCTGGCTTCTAAGTCACTCCAGACTTGGCTCCTCTGACTACTTTGCTGCTGCTCATTAAGCTCTGTTGTTCAGACCCTCTGCTGCTCCAGGTATTCCTGAGGTCCATGTCTTTCCTAGCTGTAGTAGTTGCCTGTAATCTGTAATGCATCGTCCAGGTGCTGACTGTTTGCATTTATCCTCCAAGACTTCTAAGGAGAGATGCTCAACTAACCTACTGAACATCCCCGTCTATAAGACTCTTGTCCTTTTGTTTAATTTCCAGTCAACATTATCAAGGATTGTAGGTTCCGTGCAGCTGCACTGTTGGACTTTTTTTGGGACTTATTTTCAGCCTAAGTGTACACTGGTTAACCATTTAATTGCTGGCAGATATCTGCTAAGATTTTTTTCTGGGACTATCATGTTTACTGTGCCGGCCGCGCTCTGCATTTAATTTCTGGACTAATAGTAAGATTTTTTTAATAATAGACTTGTTTTGCTCTGCTTCACTGTTTGCACCTTTATCTGGATTTGTATGCTGCATGTGTGAATACAGACTTGAAGTGAAAACCTTGTCTTTGTCTTGTCTAGTCCCACATCATCAAATCCCTAAAGGTATCCACATTAGGGCTCGGACACACTCATCTGAGTTTGACAGACAAGTCTCTGAAAGAGCTGGAGCAGTGACCCTGAACGGCCTAACCCTCTCTGGATGGGGAGTGTGGAACTGCACAAAAACACAAGCAGCCGACAGCCCCGTCCTGACAGGGAGAAACCGTTCAGGGTCACTGCTCCAGCCCTTTCCGAGACTCGTCCGTCAGAATCGGATGTAACTAGGAGAGTGTGTCCCTGCCCTTAGTGTTACACTCTGATCTGTGATAGCCCAGGTGCAGACTACCACTTTAAAGATACGATAATCTAGAAATTGTTATAGTTGCAGGGTAATATGGAGAAACCTTAACAGCAAAGCAAAATGACATGCTTCAGCATGTGAGAAATATGCCAACTAAGTTTGATTTTATTTTCTTCAAGCCACCAACCAAATCTCAAAATGTTTGAATTTGCTTGAAACTGGAATTTTTTTCACTTCTCCACCTTTCTCTATACTCTTAACCCTTATCTTTTCTTCTTTTTTATCTTTTACTTTCTCTCACCTATTAATTTCTTTGACATTAATAGTATAATTACACTGCTGTCAATCACCAGAGCTATTGTTGTCCTCTTGAGCAGATGCGTATTCCGTCACAAACCTGTTCAATTTTAGGCTTTGGCTGTGGTCACAGTTGCCATGCGTTTTTTTTAGTGATTTAACCCCTTAGTGACTGAGCCAATTTCCACCTTAATGACCAGACCGTTTTTTGTAATTCTGACCATTGTCCCTTTATGAGGTAATATCTCTGGAACTCTTCAACGGATCCTAGCGATTCTGAGATTGTTTTTTCGTAACATATTGGGCTTCATGTTAGTGGTAAATTTAGGTTAATAATTTTTGCGTTTATTTGTGAAAAAATAAAAAATTTGGCGAAAATTTTGAAAATTTAGCAATTTTCACATTTTGAATTTTTATTCTGGTAAACCAGAGAGTTATATGACACAAAATAGTTAAATAATAACATTTCCCACATGTCTACTTCACATCAGCACAATTTTTGAAAAAAAAAAAAATTTTGTTAGGACGTTATAAGGGTTCAAAGTTCATCAGCAATTTTTCATTTTTCCAGCAAAATTTACAAAACCATTTTTTTTGTGACCACATCCCATTTGAAGTCCCTTTGAGGGGTGTACATGACAGAAAACACCCAAAAGTGACACCATTCCAAAAACTGCACCCCCCAAGCTACTCAAAACTACATTCAAGAAGATTATTAACCCTTCAGGTGCTTCACAGCAGCTAAAGCAAAGTGGAAATAAAAAATGGACATTTTAATTTTTCCAACAAAAATGTCCTTTTAGCCTAAATTTTTTCATTTTCACATGGGCAACAGTATAAAATGGATCCTAAAATTTGTTGGGCAATTTCTCCTGAGTACACAGATACATCATATGTGGTCATAAACCACTGTTTGGGCGCACGGCAGGGCTCAGAAGGGAGGGAGCGCAGTTTGACTTTTGGAGCTAATTTACCATTCAAAAAGTCAAATGGCGCTCCTTCACTTCTGAGCCCTGCCGTGCGCCCAAGCAGTGGTTTATAACTGCATATGAGGTATCGGTGTACTCAGGAGAAATTGCCCAACAAATTTTAGGATGCATTTTATCCTTTTGTTCATGTGAAAATGAAAAAATTGAGGACAAAAGGAAATTTTTGTGGAATAGAAAGTACTTTTTAAATTTTACGGATCAATTTGTAAAGCACTAGAGGGTTCAACGTGCTCACTATGCATCTAGATACGTTCCTTGGGGGGTCTAGTTTCCAAAATGGGGTCATTTGTGGGGGAGCTCCAATGTTTAGGCACACAGAGGCTCTCAAAACGCGACATGGTGTCCGCTAACAATTTGAATGGAAAATTAGCTCCAATTGTTAGCGGACACCAAGTCACGTATGGAGAGCCCCTGTGTGCCTAAACATTGGAGCTCCCCCACAAGTGACCCCATTTTGGAGACTAGACCCCCCAAGGAACTTATCTAGATGGGTGGTGAGCACTTTGAACCCCAAGGTGCTTCACAAATGAATCTGTAAAAATGAAAAAAGAACATTTTTGTGGAATAGAAAGTACTTTTTAAATTTTACGGATCAATTTATAAAGCACCAGAGGGTTCAACGTGCTCACTATGCATCTAGATACGTTCCTTGGGGGGTCTAGTTTCCAAAATGGGGTCACTTGTGGGGGAGCTCCAATGTTTAGGCACACAGGGGCTCTCCAAACGCGACATGGTGTCCGCTAACAATTTGAATGGAAAATTAGCTCCAATTGTTAGCGGACACCAAGTCACGTATGGAGAGCCCCTGTGTGCCTAAACATTGGAGCTCCCCCACAAGTGACCCCATTTTGGAGACTAGACCCCCCAAGGAACTTATCTAGATGGGGGGTGAGCACTTTGAAGCCCAAGGTGCTTCACAAATGAATCCGTAAAAATGAAAAAAGAACATTTTTGTGGAATAGAAAGTACTTTTTAAATTTTACAGATCAATTTGTAAAGCACCAGAGGGTTCAACGTGCTCACTATGCATCTAGATACGTTCCTTGGGGGGTCTAGTTTCCAAAATGGGGTCACTTGTGGGGGAGCTCCAATGGTTAGGCACACATGGGCTCTCCATACGCGACATGGTGTCCACTAACAATTTAAATGGAAAATTAGCTCCAATAGTTAGCGGACACCATGTTGCATATGGGGAGCCCCTGGTGCCTAAACATTGGAGCTCCCCCACAAGTGACCCCATTTTGGAAACTAGACCCCCCAAGGAACATATCTAGATGCACAGTGAGCACTTTCAACCCCCTGGTGTTTCACAAATTAGTCCGTAAAAAGAAAAAAATGATTTTTGTGGAAAAAAAAAAGTACTTTTTCATTTTTACGGATCAATTTGTGGAGCACCTGGGGATTCAAAGCGCTCACTATGCATCTAAATAAGTTCCTTGGGGGGTCTAGTTTCCAAAATGGGGTCACTTGTGGGGGAGCTCCAATGTTTAGGCACACAGGGGCTCTCCATACATGACATGGTATGCGCTTACAATTCCAATTGTTAGTTGACACCATGTCACGTATGAAGAGACTCTATGTGCCTAAACATTGGGGCTCCCCAACAAGTGACCCCATTTTGTAAACTAGACGCCCCAAGGAATTTATCTAGATGCATAGTGAGCATTTTGAACCCCCAGGTGCTTCACAAACTGATCCGTAAAAATGAAAAAGTACTTTTTTTCCACAAAATCTTCTTTTTTTCCTTTTTACGGACTAATTTGTGAGGCACCTGGGGGTTTAAAGTGCTCACTATGCATCTAGATACGTTCCTTGGGGGGTCTAGTTTCCAAAATGGGGTCACTTGTGGGGGAGCTCCAATGTTTAGGCACACAGGGGCTCTCCATATGCGGCATGGTGTCTGCTAACAATTTGTATGGAAAATTAGCTCCAATAGTTAGCGGACACCATGTCGCATATGGGGAGCTCCTATGTGCCTAAACATTGGAGCTCCCGCACAAGTCACCCCATTTTGGAAACAAGACGCCTCAAGGATTATATCTAGGAGTATAGTGAGCATTTTGAACCTACAGCTACTTCACAAAATTTGATAAAGTCATATTGAACATTTTCTTTTTTTCACACAATTTCTCACTTTTAGAGCATGTGCACAAGATACGGAGACACCGTGTCCTGGTTGTCTCCTCTCCTGCTTTTTTTTTAGTATTTCTTTATTAAATTTAAAAAAAAAAAAACGACGTGGGGCTTCGCCATATTTTTGGTCCAGCCAGGTACAGCAGGCAGCTACGGGCTGCCACCAACCCCTTCTGCCTAGTTTTACCTGGCTGGAAACCAAAAATATAGGGAAGCCCTATTGTTTTTTTAATTATTTCTTGAAATAATTAAAACAAAATGGCGTGGGCTTCGCCACATTTTTGGGCCAGCCAGGTACAACTAGGCAGCTGGGGGCTGGAATCCTCAGCGTAGGGAGGCCCAAGCTTTCTGGGCCCCCCCGCTGCGAATTGCAGTCCGCAGCCGCCCCAGAAAATGGCGCATTCATAGAAGCGCCATTTTCTGGCGCTGTATCCAGCTCTTCCAGCTGCCGTGTAGCGGTGGCAGACTGGGTAATAAGGGGTTAATGCCAGCTTTTTTTGCAGCTGGTACTAAGCCCGAGATTCTTAATGTCTGGCCAATATTAGACCGGGCCATTAAGAATCCCTAGTAAATTGTAAAGAAGACACAAGACAGAAAAAAATATTTTTATTAGAAAAAACACACAGACACTATTTAGACCCCATCTTTATTATTCTTTGGCATCCGACGTAGTCCAGTAGGAAGGTCCGACGTAGTCCAGCAGGAAGGTCCGACGTAGTCCAGTGGGAGGTCCCTCGATGATTTTCAGTCTTTTACAGCATATGGGGGCGTCCCCCATATGCTATAAAATCTGGCATTCTTCCAGGAGAATGATAGGTCATGACCTCAGTAGGATGATATCAGGTCAGGATCCTTGGTTCACAAAGCGTCAATTGTAATCCCATCATGGGATCACAATTGACCCTTTGTGAACCAAGGATCCTGACCTGACATGACCTCACTGAGATCATGTTGCAAAGAAAATGTGTTAGAGTGGCACTAGAGGGCGATCCACCAGTCACATGCTATGCACCAATAATGAAAAGGAGGAAAGAACCAGAAAGCATGTACAAATGACCGGGATCAGAGAAACAGACCAATAATTCAAAAAAATTTTTGTAAATCTTTATTAACAATAATACAGAGAAATATGAGCAAAAAACACAAACAGAATAAAAACACTTAAAATGTGTGATGGGAAACCACCAACACAGCAATAACTATGGCCCCAGATGTCATCAGAATAGCTGTATCATGAGACCCAAACATGGGTTTAAATATTTGATTAGGACCTGCTGGTGACTAGACTCACAGGAAGGCAAGCCTGCTGACATGAAGGAATGAAAAAAAAACAAGAGATTCCAGGACAATATAGGTGGCATTGATCAAAAAACAAGAAAATCATGAATAGCAATCATCAAACCCAGTTGAAAGATAATGCAGCTCAGCTAATATTGAATCAGAATATATTGCACCAATGTACAAAACAGTGAGATGCGACTCATAGACTCCTGTGATAAAGTATAGTACAGGGAGCTAATGTCCCTTATGGAGTAACAAGAATGAAAGTCACAAATGCTATAATGTCAGTCCTGCCTAGGAGCTAATTAAGGACAAAGTTCTGAGCTCAAAAACACAGGTCTAGGAGAGCACACCATAAACTGGAATGGTCAGTTCAGTTAATGCTGAGGCATCAAAAATCAATCACCTGTGAGCAGGGTGAGAAAACATGAAGGATAAACAAAAGTCAGGACAATGCGACGCATCCCGAGGATGAAGCCGTTGTGTTAGAGCGGCGATACGCGTCGGTCCCTGCTGCTATGTGCCCCGGTCTCCTGACCTGCTATGGTGACTATAACTTATTTTTGATTCCTTTTCCAGGCACTGGTATCGCATTGTCCTGACTTTTGTTTATCCTTCATGTTTTCTCACCCTGCTCACAGGTGATTGATTTTTGATGCCTCAGCATTAACTGAACTGACCATTCCAGTTTATGGTGTGCTCTCCTAGACCTGTGTTTTTGAGCTCAGAACTTTGTCCTTAATTAGCTCCTAGGCAGGACTGACATTATAGCATTTGTGACTTTCATTCTTGTTACTCCATAAGGGACATTAGGTCCCTGTACTATACTTTATCACAGGAGTCTATGAGTCGCATCTCACTGTTTTGTACATTGGTGCAATATATTCTGATTCAATATTAGCTGAGCTGCATTATCTTTCAACTGGGTTTGATGATTGCTATTCATGATTTTCTTGTTTTTTGATCAATGCCACCTATATTGTCCTGGAATCTCTTGTTTTGTTCATTCTTTCATGTCAGCAGGCTTGCCTTCCTGTGAGTCTAGTCACCAGCAGGTCCTAATCAAATATTTAAACCCATGTTTGGGTCTCATGATACAGCTATTCTGATGACATCTGGGGCCATAGTTATTGCTGTGTTGGTGGTTTCCCATCACACATTTTAAGTGTTTTTATTCTGTTTGTGTTTTTTGCTCATATTTCTCTGTATTATTGTTAATAAAGACTTACAAAAATTTTTTTGAATTATTGGTCTGTTTCTCTGATCCCGGTCATTTGTACATGCTTTCTGGTTCTTTCCTCCTTTTCCTCACTGAGATCATGAGCTGTCAGTCTATGCAGAGACTGCTCTGTCTGCTAACAGACTGACAGTTCATGACCTCAGTGAGGTCATGGCAGGTCAGGATCTTTGGTTCACACAGGGGTCAATTGTGATCCCATCATGGGATCACAATTGACCCTTTGTGAAATAAGGATTCTGACCTGACATGACCTCACTGCGATCATGAGCTGTCAGTCTAATGACAGACAGTGCAGTCTCTGCATAGACTGACAGCTCATGATTGCAGTGAGGTCATGTCAGGTCAGGATCCTTATTTCACAAAGGGTCAATTGTGATCCCATCATGAAATCACAATTGACCCTTTGTGAACAAAGGATCCTGACCTGACATGACCTCACTGTGATCATGAGCTGTCAGTCTATGCAGAGACTGCACTGTCTGTCATTAGACTGACAGCGCATGATCACAGTGAGGTCATGTCAGGTCAGGATCCTTGGTTCACAAAGGGTCAATTGTGATCCCATGATGGGATCAAAATTGACCCTTTGTGAACAAAGGATCCTGACCTAACATGACCTCATTGAGATCATGAGCTGTCAGTCTATGCAGAGACTGCACTGTCTGTCATTAGACTGACAGCTCATGATCACAGTGAGGTCATGTCAGGTCAGGATCCTTATTTCACAAAGGGTCAATTGTGATCCCATGATGGGATCAAAATTGACCCTTTGTGAACAAAGGATCCTGACCTAACATGACCTCATTGAGATCATGAGCTGTCAGTCTATGCAGAGACTGCACTGTCTGTCATTAGACTGACAGCTCATGATCACATTGAGGTCATGTCAGGTCATGATCCTTGGTTCACAAAGGGTCAATTGTGATCCCATGATGGGATCACAATTGACCCTTTGTGAACAAAGGATCCTGACCAGCCATGACCTCACTGAGGTCATGAACTGTCTATTAGCAGACAGAGCAGTCTCTGCTCTGTCTGCGCATGAAGCCGGCAGACAGCACAGGGAGCCAGGAGAAGAAGGAGCCGCTCCAGGAAGATGAAGACAGGTGAGATCGGGGGATGACCGGGGGGGGGCTGTTGGAAGCAGGGGGCCAGGGTGCATTAGATCCCTCCCCGATGTGACATGTGTGACATGTCACATCGGGGAGGATTGTGCAGGAGGGGGCAGCCGGTTGTTCCTGAGTGCTGCGGCGCTGTTTTAGAGAGGGGGAGGAGGAGGAGGGAGGACGAAGGAGCTGGGGAGCTGGGCAGGAGGAACGTGGGGGGAACCGGAGGGGGCTGTTGAGGCTGATGGACACAGGAGGAGGCTGTTGGGCACCAGCACTGACATTTCCATGCGATCTGACATGTATGACATGTCAGATCGCATGGAGATGCAGCAGCGGTGGCGGGTTTTAGCGCCCGCCGCCGCCATTTTCAGACAGATCGGGGGTGGGGTGGGGGTGGGAGGAAGATCCCCGGTACCGGGGGTCTTAGGACACTAAGGGGTTAATGCTTCACTGTCATCCGACGTGTGTTTTCACGTCGGATGAAAGTGAAAGCATTTTTTACCGGTAGTCTCATTTTTTGTAATGTGATGACCGGTAAACGGTGCTTACCGGTCATCACATTACCGGTGATGGTAAAAAAGCCCCCGTTCCATAATCTTGGGGGTCTCAGCTACCCCCGGTAGCTGAAACCCCGGAGATTTTTGACCACTGGGGGGCGCTAGAGCACTTTCCCTGGCTGACGTCTACAGACGTCAGCCAGGCATAAGTACCCATTTTTTCCGACGTCTCTGGGCGTTAGGCCGTCGTTATGGGGTTAACAAAACTCATGCGTTTTTTCATGTCAGCATGAGTTTTGTAAGGTGTGTGATGGCTCCCTGCGTTTTTGGCTGCGTTTTTGAATCTGCACCTAAAAATAGTGCTTGTAGTATTTTTTTGAGCGTTTTGAAAAACGCATGCGTTTTTATAACAGGGGTTCCTATGGGAAACGCATGCAAAAACGCATGTACAATTAGTACCTTTTAATGCCATTCAAAAACGCATGCGTTTACCATAGGAGCCCATGTTAAAAAAACGCATGCGTTTTTGGAAACGCATGCGTTTTTTTAACATGGGCTCCTATGGAAAATGCATGCGTTTTTGAATGGCACTAATTGTACATGCGTTTTTGCATGCGTTTTCCATAAGGCCCCTTATTAAAAAACGCATGCGTTTTTGGATATGCTCCAAAAACGCATGGGACAGTCACACATACTTTTTGGCTATTAGGGCATGCGTTTTTTGACATGGGGGCCTATGGGTGCGCTTTTTACATGCGTTTTTGAAAACGCAGGTCTCCAAAAACGCATGTGAAAAATGCTACTGTGACCCCAGCCTTTGTCGGTACCTGGACATTACATTTTGGTGGCACTGTTCCTGGACTTGCTCTCGTGCCTCCTGTTCATGCTTATTTACATACTTTAGGGGTTTACAGCCATTTCACTTTTGATTGACGGCATTAGTGCTTCTTCTAATAAGCAATGTCAGTTCTTATATGCTATTTGATGCTGAAATATGCTTAATAAAAGAACATTAAAAGAAAGAAACTGGAAATTTGACTTCAACTTGATCCTTCACCGATTGGTCTACTCATCTCTTCTGGTAAGTCTTTACAAGTTCAGGCAGTAGTGAACACAGACACATAAGAGTATGTGCCCACGGGATATTTTTCCAGCAATCCTGAACTCAGCAAAACCAGTACTGGTTTTAAGGAGATTTGCTGCATTCACAGGTCCTGCATTTTTATCGTGTTTTTTTGTGTGTTTTCTTGCACGTTTTTACTGTGCTTTTGCTGCGGTTGGGATGCTGCGTTTTTTTAGCATTTTTGTCATTGTCTGCAGCAAAAACACAAGAAAAATAGAACGTGCTCAATCTTTCCCATCCGCAGCAAAACCTAGGGATTTGACACTATTTCTAACAAACTACAAGTGATTGCAACCTATTACATGTGTACCAAATTTTTATTGAATTTGTATTGCTATGAAATTCTCAGCTCCCCACAATTTAGAAGGAAACATTTTAAATTTGCTTGAATTTCCAAAAAGTGCCCTCCCAGATGTAAAACTGTGTAGAAGATGACCTCATATGCCTCACTTCTCCATAATTCTTTGCAGCTATCATGTCAGATTGAATAATACAGCCAGATAGGATAGAATAGTTTGTGAATAATACTGAAATTCAATTGATGGGATAGAGAAGAGACGAGTCAGCAGCATTACAAATACAGATTTTTATTCATAATGTACTAAAAAGTAGTAAGTCGGTACAATATTTTTACAGAAAAAAAATACTTAAAATCAGTGTTAGGCTGGGGTCACACATAGAAATCCGTTTTTGGAAGTGATTTCCATGACCAATCCGTTTTTTTTTGGGTGCTTTTTGAGCCTCCTACACCCCTGAACGTTTTTGGACTTAGTCATTTTTTGACCAAAATTCTCTAAAAAAGGATCCGTTTTTTTAAGGCAACCCAAAAAAATGTATCCGTTTTTCCATAGGGCCCATGTTAAAAAAAAAAAAAATAGTTTTTTTTGAAAAATGGACCCCAAAAACGTTGCTAGCAACATTTTTGGCTCAAAAACGGACATAGCAATGTTTCTAAGTGCAGAAAAAAACGGACAGGGTGTTTATTACATCCAATCCGTTTTTCTATCAGTTTTTGGACTTAGAAAAAAAAAATGCCAAAAATGAAGCCAAAAACGGACCAAGGGCTTATGTGTGACCCTAGCCTTAGGCTAGGGTCAGACTTGAGTCTGGCCCCTAGCCTGCTGCTTCCGTCATAAACTTAGTTTCTGACAGGAGCAGCGCATAGCGTTACCAGCATGTAACCGCTATGCGCTGCCTGGCAATAGATCTCTATGGCAACTGGACCTTTCCTGCAGCGTCCGGCTCCAAAGAGATCTCTTGGATATGCGCTTTTGATTAGCGCATAGGAAAATGCTGCAGGCTGTGTTTCCTGTGCACCCATCAAAAGCGCATATCCTGGAGATCTCTGTGGAGCCAGAGGCTGCGAGAAGCGTACGTTTGCCATAGAGATCAATATCCAGGCAGCGCATAACGTTACCTGCTGAGACAGAAATTTTGTAAGCTTCTGTCGGATGTACCAGGCTAGGGGCAGACGCAAGTCTGACCCTAGCATTAGAAAATGTGCTTGTTTGTCACAATTGCCTATATGGTGCTTTTGCTTTTCTTGTACAATATTTTTAAGAAAAGAGTATTAATTGGTTTTTGAATATGCAAAAGAAAATTGAGCAATATCCAGATATTTAAAAGAGTCTATATACCTCACAAAGTGTGCGTGTGGCAAACAATTGAAGTATCAGACAGGCACAAAACAGGCCGTTGTCTGCCGTCTTCCTCTCCCTCCCTGCTACCTGTAACACGGCACCAGAATAAAGGAGACTCTAAGGCTGTGTGCTCACGGTCCGGAGGAGCTGCGTGTTGGACGCAGCTCCTCCGGACCTGAGTGAAGCTGCGGGTGCCTGCAGAGAGACCGCAGCCACCCTGTACTCACCATGTGCGGTGGGTGCAGGGCAGCTTCTTCCTGCAGTCACCCGATGGGAGCCGCTTCTGACTCCGCAGCATGAAATGAACATGCTGCGGAGCAGCAGAATGCCGGCAACCCGCACCACAGCTGTCAGATCGCTGTGGTTGGGTTAAGCATAGTGAGGATGGGATTTCTTGAAATCACATTAACTATGCTTATACTGTACTACGCAGCCCTTTGGATGCAGCGGCAAGACACTGCATCCAAAACGCTGCATATACGGATCGTGAGTATGCAACCTTTGCACAAAAAATGGGTGAGTGCCCTTTTCTTTCTTAATGAACTTTTGCTCAAACAGTTTTTTATGCACATCAGTTTTCCTAGTCAAATTTGATATCTGTACGTAGCATACCAGTATAGTGACCTGTTAATTAAGGCACCTTTCACATCAGCACTTTTTGAAATTCATGGCAGATGCAGCAGATTTACCGTATCTGCCTTTATTTGCTGCACAGCAGTTCACTTAAGGCAAGCCCCATTCGTTCCCTATGTGACTTGTGGTCAGATGTGGCAAGTGCGGTTTTGACAGATCCAGCAGATCCAGCACCTGTGACAGCATTTTTTTGTCTTTCACCACTAGTGACGGATTTGCCGGATATGGCAAAACCGCACTTGCCACACCTGACTGCAAGTCCTATAGGGAATGAATGCGGCTTGCCCCAAGTGAGCCGTTACGCAGCAAAAGATGTAGCAAAGCTGCTGGATCACCAGAAAATGCTGATGTGAAAGCAGCCTAATCTAAGCTTTTATAGAGGGGTACTTACTAGCATTTCTGAATGTGTCAGTTTCAGGATAGTTTGATCAATTAGGGTTGAAATGAATATCATAATTTAATAATAGCATTGTACAAAGTGTATGTCAAAAGAAAAAGTGGCCATAAAAACAGACAGAGTATTGAAAAAGGGAAAAAAAGGTCATGGCTAAGAATGTGGGAGCAGAAGCAGCACCCCCACCTCCTTCTACTTCCTGCTGCTGCATCTGCCCCTCCCCTCCTCTGACCTGCTGGCTTCCAGGCCTGCGTTACACTGTGCTGCTGCCTCCTCCCACTTCCTGCTTGAGTGCACAGTACAACGCAGGCCAGCGGCACCTCTTCCTCCTTCTCCTCCTTCTCCTGAGGGTTGAATCCTCAGTTTCTACAAGAGGAGACACCGGAGCAGCGAGGGATCCGGGAGAGGTAAGTACAGATTTTTTTTAATAAGTGAGTGCAGTACGGCAAGAGGAGTATGGGGAGGAGGCGGTCACCAATGAGTGCAGACTATGCAAATAGGCGCGCAAATTCAAAGTTCGAATTTCGTGCCAATTTGCAGCCCGGCGACAAAAATGTGTGCTGGGGTGCTACAGGAGGGAGCGGGAGATTTCCTGCTGCTGCTCATATAATATGCATAGCCGCTCTCCATCACTGTGGTGCTGAAACCGCACCCTGGTGATGGGCTGGGGGAGCGGCGCATATTATATGGTCCTGCGCCCCCCTGTGATGGCACATGCCCCCCCTATGTTAGATATGGTCCCCATGCTGCTGCCATTGTAAAATAATATACTCTATACTTACCTCCTGGCTCCTCCTCCAGAGCTGATCTCCGGTGTCTCTCCGGTCTCCCGGCTGCTGCTGTGATCGCATGCAGAGATGATGTCACTCTCTGCTGTGCCGATCACATGACCACACAGAAACAGGAAGTGGAGGAGCTATGCAGCATCATCTCTGCCCGATTACAGCAACAGCAGTGAGACTGGGAAGATCAGAGCTGGAGGTGAGGTAAGTATAGAGTTTATTATTTTCTTATGGCAGCAGCATGGGGGCAATATCTAACACAGGGGGGCATGAGCCACACATAGGAGACGTGTGCCATGCATAGGGGACGTGTGCCATGCATAGGGGACGTGTGCCACGCATAGGGGACATGTCCCATGCATAGGGGATGTGTGCCACGCATAGGGGATGTGTGCCATGCATAGGGGACGTGTTCCATGCAAAGGGGACATGTGCCACGCATAGGGGACGTGAGCTACACATAGGGGACATGTGCCACGCATAGGGGACGTGTGCCCTGAATAGGGGACATGTGCCATGCATAGGGGATGTGTGCCATGCATAGGGGACATGTGCCATGCATATTGGATGTGTGCCATGCATAGGGGACGTGTGCCATGCATATTGGATGTGTGCCACGCATAATGGACGTGTGCCACGCATAATGGCCATGTGCCACACATAATGGACGTGTGCCACACATAGGGGATGTGTGCCATGCATAGGGGACGTGTGCCATGCATATTGGACGTGTGCCATGCATAATGGACGTGTGCCACACATGATGGACGTGTGCCACGCATAGGGGACGTGAGACACGCATTGGAGACATGTACCAAGCATAGGAGACGTGTGCCACGCATAGGAGACGTGTGCCATGCATAATGGATGTTTGCCATGCATAATGGACGCTTGCCACGCATAATGGATGTGTGCCATGCATGGGGGATGTGTGCCATGCATAATGGACATGTGCCATGCATAATGGACATGTGCCATGGATAATGGACGTGTGCCATGCATGATGGAGGTGTGCCATGCATAGGGGACGTGTGTCATGCATAGGGGATGTGTGCCATGACTAGGGAATGTGTGCCATGAATAGGGGATGTGAGCCATGCATAGGGGATGTGTGCCATGCATAGGCAGTGCCGCACTGTCCAATGGACAGGCGGCATGGAGGCAGGAGGAGCCACAGAGCAGAAGGTGGCAATGCCTGCACCATGCAGCCAGGTCCCTGTGTGACGTGCGTTGGCAGCATAAAGTAAAATCACCAGCGGCGGCTATCGACAGCATTTTTCCCCCGCTCCTCACCTGCGGCCGCCAACTGCAACCCCACCCCCCGGTCCTCACCTAGGCTCAGGCGGCAGAGAGCCTTGCTGCACCCCTGTGCATAGGGGAAATTAATCTGAAATGCGTACCGGCAAATATGTTTTTTTACAAAAAAAGCACTGGCGACGCATCAGCGATGCGGGATTGCCGTGACAGAGACAACAGCACTACACTCACATAGTGGGCGGAAAAGCCGACTTCACTGTCGGCTTTCCCGTCCCGCTATTTGAAATGAACAGCTATGTGAAAACGACGCACCAGCGATCCCAGCCAGATCGTATGCTTATCGGTATCGCTGGTGTGTCGTTATGTGTGACGGGGGCTCTATACTTACAGGACCTCTGATGATGTCACAATCATGGCCGAAGCAAGATCACTTGGCTGTGACATCACCAGAGGTCCTTAAGCTAAACGCACAAAGCACCAGGAGCCAGGTACTGCAGACCACTTACACTCTACACTCACCCTGTACTCACACTCACCCTGCACTCACGTCACAATCTGCCCTCCACTCACATCACACTCTGCTCTCCACTCACGTCACACTCTGCCCTGCACTCACGTCACACTTAGCCCTACACTCACCTTGCACTCACCTCACACTTAGCCCTGCACTCACCTTGCACTCACGTCACACTGTCTCTAACGCAAAACCCACGTCGCTGATTGTTCGTGGCTGGCTGGGTGCGACTAATCAGCGATGCGAGATTTCCGTTACAGCAAAAACGGCACAGTCCTCCTGGTCTTCCAGCTCCCCTCCACTCGGTCTCCTGCCCGCTGCTCACCTGCTTCATGCTCCCTCCCGGCCGCAGCTCCATGCTCCATCTGCCCGCCGCACACCCGGACATTCTTCTTCTTTTCGTGGCATAGACTCCAGAAATTCAAAGGCTGTGGGGGAGTGGGGGCGGAGCTACCAAAGGGGGCATCATAATGGCCGTGATCAAGGGCACGCCCACCACATCAGGACTATGCGCTGGACACGCCTACTATGACGCCCCCTGTTAACTCCGCCCCCTGAGACCTTGGAATTGTTGACGTCTATGCTGGAGGAAGAAGAAGAAGACATGCTAGGGTGAGAGGCGGCTGAACAGAAGCCTGGAGCGGGTGAGAACTGAGGGAGTCACCGCTGCACACCTGCACACTCGCACAACTGCACCGCCGTACACCCGCACCACCGCACACCCACATATTCTAGAATTCCTGATGCATTAGAATCGGGCCACCATCTAGTATATAATACTGGAGAGATATGAGGCTTCATATATAAGGCTGCACTATATAAAACGTTTTGAGACTGCACTATATGGAGGGCTATGTGGCTGTATTATGATATATGGAGGGCTATGAGCAGTAGCGTAACTTCAGGCCCAGGGGCCCCGATGCAAAAGCTCCAACGAGGCCCCCAATTATTGGAAATCTTTAATAGTATTAGTCTTTTTCTATAGGTCAAACGGACTTTTGGGGCCCCCCTAGGGTGCAGGGCCCGGGTGCGATCGCAACCCCTGCACCTATTGTAGTTACGCCCCTGGCTATGAGGCTGTATTATGGCTACCTTATAAATGGAGGACTATGGGATGCATTATAATACTTAGAGGCCTATGGGAAACATTGTAATATATGGAGGAATATGTAGATGCATTATAATAATTGGACGACTATGGTGATGGGAGGAGGCAGACCATATAAACCAGGATGGGGGACATATATAACACGATAAGGGCATATTCCAGGAGGAGGACCATACATAACAGAATGACGGACATTTATACATAATAAAGGGGGAGAGGGGTCAATTTGTGAGTCTTTAAAGGATTTAGAATGTTACATGAGTCCACCAGACTCTAGTTACACCACTGATAGTAGTCCTAGCAAACATAGGTCACAACTGGTCTGCTTTGCAGTTTCAAGCATATTAGTTAGGAAGGGGTGAAGGACATTTTAAAATGTATGTCACATCAGCTGCCTATATCACAGCAGGATGAAGCTACAGCTAAAAGAGACATAAATGACTGAAAGTGACATTTTGATATGTCTACAGTTTTATCTATGATGTAAAGTTACTGTATATACTCGTGTATAAGCCGACCCGTGTATAAGCCGACCCCCCTACTTTTGCCCCCAAAACCTGGGAAAACCTATTGACTCGTGTATAAGCCGAGGGCGGACCCCAGCACAGGTATACAGTCCCCCCCCAGTGGTATATAGCAGCCTCCCCAGTGGTAGTATACAGCAGCCACAGCGGTATATACAGCAGCCTCCCCAGTAGTAGTATACAGCAGCCTCCCCAGTTGTAGTATACAGCAGCCTCCCCAGTGGTAGTATACAGCAGCCTCCCCTGTGGTAGTATACAGCAGTCTCCCCCTGTGGTAGTATACAGCAGTCTCCCCCTGTGGTAGTATACAGCAGTCTCCCCCTGTGGTAGTATACAGCAGTCTCCCCTGTGGTAGTATACAGCAGTCTCCCCCTGTGGTAGTATACAGCAGTCTCCCCCTGTGGTAGTATACAGCAGTCTCCCCCTGTGGTAGTATACAGCAGTCTCCCCCTGTGGTAGTATGCAGCAGTCTCCCCTGTGGTAGTATACAGCAGTCTCCCCCTGTGGTAGTATACAGCAGTCTCCCCCTGTGGTAGTATACAGCAGTCTCCCCCTGTGGTAGTATACAGCAGTCTCCCCCTGTGGTAGTATACAGCAGTCTCCCCCTGTGGTAGTATACAGCAGTCTCCCCCTGTGGTAGTATACAGCAGTCTCTCCCTGTGGTAGTATACAGCAGTCTCCCCTGTGGTAGTATACAGCAGTCTCCCCCTGTGGTAGTATACAGCAGTCTCCCCCTGTGGTAGTATACAGCAGTCTCCCCCTGTGGTAGTATACAGCAGTCTCCCCCTGTGGTAGTGTACAGCAGTCTCCCCCTGTGGTAGTGTACAGCAGCCTCCCCCTGTGGTAGTATACAGCAGCCTCCCCCTGTGGTAGTATACAGCAGCCACAGAGGTATATACAGCAGCCCCTCCCCTGTGGTAGTATACAGCAGCCCCCCTGTGGGTATACAGCAGTGCCTCCCCCTGTGGTATATACTGCAGCCCCTCCCCTGTGGTAGTATACAGCAGCCCCTGCCCTGTGGGTATACAGCAGTGCCTCCCCCTGTGGTATATACAGCAGCCCCTCCCCTGTGGGTATACAGCAGCCCCCCCTGTGGTATATACAGCAGCCCCCCCCCTGTGGTAGTATACAGCAGCCCCTTCCCTGTGGGTATACAGCAGCCCCCCCTGTGGTATATACAGCAGCCCCTCCCCTGTGGTAGTATACAGCAGCCCCTCCCCTGTGGTAGTATACAGCGGCCCCTCCCCTGTGGGTATACAGCAGCCCCCCCGTGGTAGTATACAGCAGCCCCCCCGTAGTATATACAGCAGCCCCTCCCCTGTGGTAGTATACAGCAGCCCCCCTGCGGTAGTATACAGCAGCCCCCCCCCCTGTGGGTATATACAGCAGCACCCCTCTGTGGGGATATACAGCCCCCCCCGTTGCTGCCGCACACCTGTAAAAAGAAGATCTTTCATACTTATCCTCCTGCTGTCACCGCGCGCATCCTCCACTCTCCTTCTTGCTTGCACCCGGGCCCCGGCGTCCATCCATATGACCGCGCACAAATAATGACGTCATTATTTGTGCGCGGTCACGTGGATGGACGCCGGGGCCCGGGTGCAAGCAAGAAGGAGAGCGGAGGATGCGCGCGGTGACAGCAGGAGGATAAGTATGAAAGATCTTCTTTTTACAGGTGTGCGGCAGCAACGGGGGGGGGGCTGTATATACCCACGGGGGGGCTGCTGTACACTACCACGGGGGGGCTGCTGTATACTACCATGTGGGAGGGGCTGCTGTATATACTACGGGGGGCTGCTGTATACTACCACGGGGGGCTGATATACTACCACGGGGGGGGCTGCTGTATACCCACAGGGGGGGGGGCTGCTGTATACTACCACAGGGGGGCGGGAGAGCACTGACAGTGCTATGTAATATGCACGGCTCCCCCTGCCGCTGATGGACAGGGGGATGCAGTGCATATTGCATTGCACTAATGAGCGGCCCCACGTGACCGGCCGCTCATATTACAGTCTCCCCCTGCCTCCTCCAGCCCCCGGACACCGGCCCCACACAGTCAGCCGTCACTGACTCGTGTATAAGCCGAGGGGGGCACTTTTCAGCACAATTTCTGTGCTGAAAAACTCGGCTTATACACGAGTATATACGGTATATTTCTACTGCAGATTTTATTCTGTGCATGTAAAATAATCAAGCATACTTTATGGGATAATACATTTTATCTATACAAACATTTAGAAAATACACTTTAGGGTCATTCTCATTTGTGAGTTAAAAGAAGGATGAAATACTTCTTTTTTTTTTAAATCTTAACAAATTTTATTTCCTTTTGTACTCAGCTTTGTTTTGTTTTCTGAGTTATCAGTTTTTCACTTTATTTCTTTTAAACATTTTTATAATGAAAATACAGATGATAAACTTCACGACAATTCAAACACAACATCAGTTAGTTTTTTTTCATTCATGCTAGTGACTTTTTTGGGCTAAACTAAAGATGGTAGACATACAATCCATTGGAATATGAAGAAGTTGAAAAAAGCAATTAAAAAGTGAATAAAATCATTTAACCGTTGTGTTGTTTTATTACATAAAAATACAGAGTAAGGCTGCTTTCACATCAGCGTTTTTTTGCCGATCGCGGCAGATGCGGTGAAAAAACCACATCTGCCGCGATTACCGCATAATCGCTGCACTTGCGGCACAGTTGCGGCAAGCCCCATGCAATGTCTATGGGGCTTGCGGTAAGTGTGCGGTTTCGGCACTGGCGGCAGGTGCGGCCGCGAAAAGTCTTAGTGCTTTTCCCAGATGCGCATAGCGTTAACGCTTTGCGCTGCGGCAGAACACTGCCCCTAGTTACCCCATATTTACCTTCCCAACCAGCCACACACAAAGCTGCTGGGAGTGCGCTTTACAACAGTGCACAGGAAACGTTGTCTGCAACATTTCCTGTTCGCTCTGCTAAATCGCACTCCCAGCAGCTTTGTGTGTGGCTCGTTGTCAACATAAGCATGTGTGACCCTAGCCTAATTAACACTATCCTAACATACTTCTGCCATCTACTCTGCTCTTTTAATCTTATTTCTGAGAGGCTTGTTATTTTATTTCATTGTTGTTGTAGATTTCATCTTTCTGAACTGTAAGACTTTGTGCCCATGATTGCGCAAAGTGTGTGACTGACGTGGCAACAAAGCGTAATTTTGTGCTCAGTTTTGAGTGCTTATTACGGATGCAAAAAAAAAAAAAACCTACATGTCAATTCTTTTACACATTTTGGTGTGTACTGGCCAGCACTTCTTGGTTTCAGTGACATCACACCAGTGGCGGAACTAGAGCCTGGCGGGCCCTGGTGCAGCAGTTTTGAGGGGATGCTGGCAGTCGTAGTTGAGGAGCGGAGGGGGGGTGCTGGCAGTCGTAGTTGAGGAGCGGGGGAGGGGGGTGCCTGGCAGTTGTAATTGAGGAGCGGGGGAAGTTGAGCCGGCTGGCAGTTATAGGTGGGGCGGCTCCTACCGGCAACGGGCCGCACATTGCAGTTCTGGGAGCCGGGGCGGCAGTGGAGAGGAGGGGCGGGATCAGCCAAGGGGAGCAGGAAGCTTCCCTCAGTTGACTTCCTCTCCTCTGACACATGGTCACGGGGGGCGGCTGCAGGGCCCCCTACAGGTGCTTGAGGGGCCCCCTAGCCGGTCGGGGCCCTGATGCAGCTGAACCAGCTGCACCACGGCAGGTCCGCCCCTGTATCACACGTCATGTGGTTACAGGGTGTATGACCCACGTGGTGTGTGACATGGCCAGAACCCAGAAGTGCCTGCCGGGATCCATGGTAAGCACAGTGCTGTGGGTGAGGAGAGCATGTACAGATGCAGAATTTTCTTCATCAAAAAAGCACATATTACACAGCTGAAGCACAATGCTTTAGATGCGTAATATAGGCTTATATCAGATGAGTATGTGATGGAGAAAATTCTGCATCACATAGGCAGCGTGCTCACATAGCCTAAGATCGGAATCAGACAAAAATTTGGGGCACGTCAACGGTGGGGCTAAGAGAAGACTGAAGTGTGACCTGGGCATGTGTGTCAAAACTGCTGTAACTCACAGAGAGGCAGCCCCGTGCCTATCAGAAATCTACATTGCAATGTTTGACCTTTTTCTATTAATCATGTGTTGGACATGACATTCTGCAGGACTGGTAGCACCTGCAAGTATGTATAAGTTTTTACTGTTCCTATTTTATATATACAGTACATATATAGAGAGAGCAGAACCAATTCTTTATGGTTTGCATTTATTATAAAAAAAAATGATAATTCTCATTACTGTTTAGTAAAATTACCAAGTGAAATTAACAGTATAACAAGTCCAGATTTGCTGTTTCTCAGTAATTTATTAGTTTGTATAATAACTACGTATCCAAGCTTTAATTACACCAATACTACATATGGTGCTTAATATGGAGTTTGACAAAATGAACATCAAAAAAATATCAACAGAATGATAAACATTAAACTACATGTTTGATTAGATATGCCAGACAGATACGGCTTGCTGTTAGTCTTTTTATTTTAGCATTGAATTTTTATGTAGATAAACCATCAATCATCAAATGTTAAAACCGTTACTGTTAGTACAGGAAACGTGTAATCAATATGTATAGTTTTATATATATATAGTATGTACAGTTGAACAGTTGAAAACAGAGGTTTACATACTGCATATTCATATATTTATATGTATATACTAGCTATAGTACCCGGCTACGCCCGGGTTAATAAATAACTGATGTTAGCTATAACAAAATAGAATTTGAATATGTCATATTAATGACCTGTAAGAAAATAGAAGCTGAGCTGTGATTGATTAAAGGGGTTAGGGCCAGCTTTTTATTATCAGCTGGCCCTAAGACCGAAATTTATGGCGGTCACGTCAATATTAGACATGACCGCCATGAATTTCCAGTAATCAATAGAAAAAAACACAACACAGAGAAAAAATTATGTTATTAGAAATAAAACAGAACACAATTAGGGACTCTATCTTTATTTAAAAAATCCTCTTCCGTCCGACGTAGTCCACAACGAAGGTCCCACAACGATCGCCTCCGACGTAGTCCATAAACGGAATCTTCACTGCCACATCCCTCTGCATAGACTCACGTCTATGCAGAGGGAGAGCAGACTGCAAAATGACTTTCACAGTCAGGGAGCGCCGGCAGAGCAGTGAATAAATTATCTTCAGGGAGGTCGGCAGGGTCCCGCAGGGTCCCAGTGTCCTCCCAGTGTAGCAGCTATCTGCTGACAGGACGTCACATGACCGCCGATCATGTGACTGTGACGTCACAGCAGGCCCTGTCAGCAGATAGCTGCGACACCGGGAGTCCCGTGTCACACATCCACGCACGCACACATCCACACACGCTCACATCCACGCATGCTCACATCCACGCACGCACACATTCACGCACGCTCACATCCACGCACTCTCACATCCACGCACACACACATCCACGCACACTCACACCCATCCATCCGTATATCCATCCATCCATCCATACATACATACACACATACACACACATACATACACACACATACATACATACACACATACATACATACACACACATACACACACACATATATACACATATATATATGCATACACACACATACATAAATACATACACACACATACATACATATGCACACACATACACACACATACACACACACACATACACATACATACACACATACATACATACACATACATACATACACACATACACACATACATACACACACATATACACACATACATACATACACACATACACATACATACACACATACACACACATACACACATACATACACACATACATACACACACATACATACATACACACATACATACATACATACACACACATACATACACACATACACACACATACATACACACATATATACACACATACACACACATACATAAATACATATACACATACATACATACACACCCATCCATTCATGCACTCCTCCAGAGTGCAGGGGTTAAAAATAACAAAGCAGGTCATCCTCACCTCTCCTCTGTTCTACAGGACCTGGCATGATGTCATAATCACATGACAGCCATTAACCAGTAACCGGCAGTGTAATTACTGCCGGTTACTAGGTAACCGGCTGGGATGTGAATATGACATCACGCGAGGTCCCGGCAGCTCATTGTAGGAGACGCTGGAGAGACCGGACACCAGGAGCATACGGGACGTGCAGGAGCGAGGACAGGTGAGAAGAATGGAGGAGGAGGAGGAGAGGGGGAGCAGAGGAGAGACACAGGGGAGCACATAGGAGGACGGGGAGCAGAGGGGAACACTGTGAGGGGCATACTGTGGGGGGGGGCCGCAAAACTGTGAGGGGGGGCCTGTATACCTACAATGGAGCCTGTATATATGCTGGGGGAGCCTGTATAACTACGGTACAGGGAGAGCCTGTATTACGGGATATGCACTGCATCCCCCCTGCTGATGGATGGGAGGATGCGGAGCATATCATGAATAGCAAATGAGCGGCACCACGTGACCGGCCGCTCTGCCTGTATACCTACGGGGAAAGCCTGTATATATGCTGGTGGAGTCAAATCGTTTTCGAACATAACCTAGAACTTCCGAATTTGATGCAAATTGTTCGAAATCGACGAATCACTCGAACACCGCCCAAAACAGGTCGAATCTGAGATTGGCGAACATTTCGAATCGAACATCGCTCATCTCTAGTCAACAAGGAGGTGGAGGAGTCATGTTTTGGGCTGGAATCATTGGGAAACAGCTGGTAGGCCCCTTTGAGGTTCCTGAAGGTTTGAAAATGACCTCTGCAACATAGAGTTTCCAACTGAGAAATTTCTTCCATGGTACAAAAAGCAAAAACATGCCTTTAGGAGCAAAATCATCCTCATGCATGTCAATGCACCATCTCATGCTGCAAAGAATACCTGTGTGCCTTTGGCTGCTATGGGCATAAAAGGAGATAAACTCATGGTGTGGCCACCATCTTCCCCTGACCTCAACCCTATAGAGAACCTTAGGAGTATAATCAAGCAAAAGATCTATGAGGGTGGGAGGCAGTTCACATCAAAACAGCAGCTCTGGGAGGCTATTCTGACATCATGCAAAGAAATACAAGCAGAAACTCTCTAGAAACTCACAATATCAATGGATGCTAGAATTGTGAAGGTGATATCAAAGTAGGGTTGCTATGTTAACATGTAACTTGGCCTGTTAGGATGTTTTGGAGTTAAATGTTTTTTTATTTCAGTGAATGTGACCTGTTAATGCTGCAAATTCAACAAAAGAGCATTTTCAGTTCATTCAAATATATCAAATGTTTACAAACTCTACTGTGCATAATAATTTGGAACTGTGCTTTTAGAGTTTTTTTAATTTTGAATATTATACTGTTATCATAGGGAAATTTCTTCAATAAAATTTGATGTAAACTCTAACGGGTGATGACTTTTATTATACTGGCTGTCATTTGCACCAACCATTTAGAAAAATCAGAGAAAAAGAACATTTGCATAATAATTTGGAACACAGTGTATGGTAAAGGACATAGCAGTAACTGCTTCAGATTATAAAGAAAAATGAGAAACTTAGCTTACCACTGGTCAGTGTTCTCATCTTATCTTATCGGGTCCTAACTCTATGTCACTACTTGCGGTACACAAATACTTGCGTGTGTTATATGCCTCTGAATGCAATTAAAACCTGCTGGAATGGTATGTCCATGGAACTTGGGTACGGTAAGATGAGATGTGAATAAAGTAACTTTTTATTAGCCCATGTGGCGATGTTTCAGTTTCATAACAGAACCTTTCTCAAGCAACAAGTGAGTGTTCCAAGTGACTGAGTACAGAGTTAATAATACGTGAATAATAAAACATAGAATTACATTTACTGCATACTGTACTGTGTAAAGTGATGTCAACATATTATTTGTATACATGTTATGCCCTTCGCAAACTGTGCCAGATTGTTTAAAGTTGATAAGTGCATGAATAACATCTGTTTGAAAGCATGTGAATATAATAATGAGAGAGAAGCCTCATCTTGCATCATATATATATATACATATATATATATATATATATATATATATATATATATATATAAAATAAATTATGTGTATTTTTATATGCATATATTTTATTGTTTAGAGATCTGGATGGTCTACAATTGGCACCATGAGTGATTGATGATTTTCCTTTATGTGTATTTCATGTTATTTTATCAGGACCCTTCATTCATAATTTCATTTTATGTTTTTTAATTCAATTGCAGAAACTGGAATCCAGCGTAACAAAAAAACCTTCTATGACATTGCTGGGCACAAATTTAAGGTAATTTTGTATGTTGACTGATTTTTTGCATGACTGAGAAGATTAAAAAATCAATTTAGCCATTAGTTTTGTCTAGTTTTGTATGCCATTCATTCTAAAGAGAAGTTTAATTATTGATTTTAGCTTATTCTCCATTTCGATACTATTTTGTCCCACTATGGGACCTTACTGTGATCTTTTAAGTTGCTCACATAAAACTATGCAACACTCCTATATTGCATGATAATATTTATTTAAAATCAATCAAACCCCACCAGAATAATATTTAATGACCAATGAATTATATTATTATTTTTTTTATTATTATTATTATTAGTGAATATGGATTAACTTGGTCATGGCTGGTTTATGGTGAAATGATGTTCTTTCTATTTTGAATTATGGTAGCAACAGTGACCACTTGTACTTTCAGTAGTTTATAAATTCTCCTGTAACCAATACCATCAGTGTGTTTGGCAACATTAAGGTTGCTTAGGTCTTTAGAAAGCTCACTGATTTTACTTCTTCATGAGATGTTTCATATGGGACCTTGATAAAGAGACAACTTTTTATAAGCCACAAGATGGTGGCCTGATTCTAACGCATCGGGTGTTCTAGTATTCTAGTGTCGGCGTGCAGCAGTGTTGGTGTACAGCAGTATCAGTGTTGTGCGCAGTGTCGGTGTGCGGCAGTGTTGGTGTGCGGCGGTGTCGGTGTGTGGTGCTATCAGTGTTGTGCGGTGGTGTCGGTGTGCGGTGGTGTCGGTGTGTGGTGATGTCGGTGTACAGCAGTGTTAGTGTACAGCAGTGTCGGTGTACAGAAGTATCAGTGTTGTCCGGTGGTGTCGGTGTGCAGCGGGGTCGGTGCACAGTGGAGTCAGTGTACAACACTATCAGTGTTGTGCGGCGATGTCGGTGTGCGGCGGTGTCAGTGTGGGTATACAGCAGTATCAGTGTTGTGTGGCAGTGTCGGTGTGCAGTGGTGTCGGTGTCCAGTCGCCGGGCGAGACTGATCAGCGGGGGCAGAATAGAGCAGGACAGAATGGAGCCAGCAGGGCAGGATGGAGCTGGGGGGGCAGAAAGAGCTGGGGGGGACAGGATGGAGCCAGGGGGGCAGGATGGAGCCAGGGGGGCAGGATGGAGCCGGCAGGGCATGGAGCCAGGGGAGCAGGATGGAGCCAGGAGGGCAGGATGGTGGCAGGGGGGGGCAGGATGGAGCGAGCGGGGCAGGATGGAGCGAGCAGGGAAGGATGAAGCCGTCAGGGCAGTTTGGAGCTGGGGGAGCAGGATCGAGCCGGGGGAGCAGGATGGAGCCTGGGGGGCAGGATGGAGCCGGGGGGCAAGATGGAGCCAGAGGAGCAGGATGGAGCCGGGGGAGCAGGATGGTGGTGGGGGGGCAGGATGGTGGCGGGGGGAAGCAGGATGGTGGCGGTGGGCAGTATGGAGCCGGGGGAGGAGGATGGAGTCGGGGGAGCAGGATGGAGCCTGGGGGCAGGATGGAGCCGGGGGGGGCAAGATGGAGCCAGAGGAGCAGGATGGAGCCGGGGGAGCAGGATGGTGGCGGGGGGGCAGGATGGAGGCGGGGGGCAGGATGGAGGCGGGGGACAGGATGGAGCGAGCAGAGCAGGTTGGAGCAAGGGGATCAGGATGGAGCGAGCAGGGCAGGATGCTGGCGGGGGGCAGGATGGTGCGGGGGCAGGATGGTGGCGGGGGCAGGATGGAGGTGGGGAGCAGGATGGTGGCAGGGGCAGGATGGAGTGAGTGGGGCAGGATGAAGTGAGCGTTGCAGGATGGAGCGAGCGGGGCAGAATGGAGCGAGCGGGGCAGGATGGAGGTGGGGGAGCAGGATGGATGCGGGGGGGGCAGGATGGAGCAAGCAGGGCAGGATGGAGCAAGCGGGGCAGGATGGAGCAAGCGGGGCAGGATGGAGTGAGCGGGGCAGGATGAAATGAGCGGGGCAGGATGGTGCCAGGGGTGTCAGGATGGTGGTGGGGGCAGGATGGTAGCGGAGGGGCAGGATGGTGGTGGGGGGCAGGATGGAGGTGGGGGGGCAGGGTGGAGAGAGCGGGGCAGGATGGAGCCAGGGGAGCAGGATGGATGTGGGGGAGCAGGATGGGGCCGGGGAGGAGGGATGTATGCAAGGGGGCAGGATGGATGCGGGGGAGCAGAATGGAGCCGGGTGGCAGGATGGATGCAGGGGGCAGGATGGATGCGGGGGGGGGCAGGATGGAGCCGGGGGGGCAAGATGGAGCCAGAGGAGCAGGATGGAGCCGGGGGAGCAGGATGGAGCCTGGGGGGCAGGATGGAGCCGGGGGGGCAAGATGGAGCCAGAGGAGCAGGATGGAGGCGGGGGACAGGATGGAGCGAGCAGAGCAGGTTGGAGCAAGGGGAGCAGGATGGAGCGAGCAGGGCAGGATGCTGGCGGGGGGGCAGGATGGTGGCGGGGGCAGGATGGTGGCGGGGACAGGATGAAGGTGGGGAGCAGGATGCTGGCAGGGGCAGGATGGAGTGAGTGGGGCAGGATGAAGTGAGCGTTGCAGGATGGAGCGAGCAGGGCAGAATGGAGCGAGCAGGGCAGGATGGAGGTAGGGGAGCAGGATGGATGCGGGGGGGCAGGATGGAGCAAGCAGGGCAGGATGGAGCAAGCGGGGCAGGATGGAGCAAGCGGGGCAGGATGGAGCGAGCGGGGCAGGATGAAGTGAGCGTGGCAGGATGGTGCCAGGGGTGTCAGGATAGTGGTGGGGGCAGGATGGTAGCGGAGGGGGCAGGATGGTGGTGGGGGGCAGGATGGAGGCGGGGGGGCAGGGTGGAGAGAGCGGGGCAGGATGGAGCCAGGGGAGCAGGATGGATGTGGGGGAGCAGGATGGGGCCGGGGAGGAAGGATGTATGCAAGGGGGCAGGATGGATGCGGGGGAGCAGAATGGAGCCGGGGTGGCAGGATGGATGCAGGGGGCAGGATGGATGCGGGGGGGGCAGGATGGAGCAAGTGGGGCAGGATGGATGCGGGCAGGGCAAGATGGAGGTGGGGGGCAGGATGGAGCTGGAGGGGCAGGATGGATGCGGGGGGGGGCAGGATGAAGGTGGGGGGCAGGATCCCCTCACCCCCTTCTGTTCTCACCAGTCTTCTCCAGTTACAGAGTCGCACTCTGTACAGCGGTCATGTGACAAGGCGGGCTGATGTGACGTCCCACAGCCCGCCCTGTCACATGACCGCTGTACAGAGTGCGACTCTGTAGCTGGAGAAGATGGGTGAGAACAGAGGGAGGTGAGGAGAAAGGCGAGGGGGGAGGCAAGGTGGGGGCGGGCGAGGGCGGAGCGCCAGGTAACGGTGATGGGGGTTGCCATGGCCAGACGCATGTATCCTGGCGATAGCGATGCCTATGCGTCGCCGTCGCCAGGTTACAGCTTGGCGCGAGTTTTGATTGCGCGCGGCTGTTTTGCATATACAGCACTCATTGGTTACGGCAGCTGGACGCGACCAATGAGCACTAGCACGCGATTTTGGCCTCAGACGGAAGTGGCCACAAGGCAATTATATATTAGATGAGTTGAACCAGATTATATTATTTGTCAACAAGTAGCAGGATTACTTTCTAACTGTTGATAGATTTTTGCTATTTTTGCTGGTCTTATGAACAATTTTAGCGTGTAGATTGAATTGGATATTCCCGACATCTGGTGAGAAATTCATGTCAATATCACCTTTAGGAATATATACTTAGAAAATTGGAGAAGTGTGCAATACTTTTATCACCTGTATCACCTGCTATATGTATATACACTGTATACACTGTATATATATGTGACAAGTGCATTCTACAGGAAAGATGAAAATTTGCTTTATTCAAAGTCTCATACCTTAAAATTACAGACAATATTCCCTTAAAGAAGTGATTGTTTCTTTGGTTGTGATTAAAAGGTGGCACAATGTCAGCCCTTGAATACTTAATAGCCTTTAAAATAGGATTTGGGTAATTTTAATATAGAGCAGCAATAAGAGCCCCACTGCTCCTTGAAGCTCTCTCCAATTTATTTGTAGTTTGTAAAGGATATTTAATATTATTATTATTATTATTATTATTATTATTATTATTATTATTAATATAGTAACATAGTAACATAGTTTTTAAGGTTGAAGGAAGACTTTTAGTCCATCTAGTTCAACCCATAGCCTAACATGTTGATCCAGAGGAAGGCAAAAAAAAACCATGTGGCCACACTAGCTCCACATTGTGGAAAAAAATTCCTTCCTGACTCCAGATACGGCAATCAGACTAATTCCCTGGATCAACGCCCTATCAAAGAATCTAGTATGTATAACTGGTAATATTATAGTTTTCAAGAAAGGCATCCAGGCCCTTCTTAAATGTTAGTAGTGACTCGCTCATTACAACATCATGTGGCAGAGAGTTCCATAGTCTGACTGCTCTTACAGTAATATTATTATTATTAGTTTATATTTCCTGTTTAAAAGTAAACTTTCCAGATTGGAGTCAATATTCATCATTATTTACTGATTTAGATAAATCTAATCTCTAAACATTTATGCAGCAGCCTACACCACTCCCACTATGTGTCTTTTACTGTCTAATTAAATTTTTACCTGAAATTCACTTACTTTAATTCTTTAATTTATTACTTTAATTCTTTAATTTATAATAATAATTTGAAAGTGTTGTTGAGCATTATTAGAGAGATTTTCAGCAACTATTTATAAGTGAAACCCTGTGTATTCAACTTCAGAATGGAATGGAAGATGACATATTTATAACTGAGCTAGGTCCACTTAAGGATTGCCTAGTTGAATATTGCACCAACAAGAATGCACAATGCCATCCAAGAGATGATTCTAAGGAATTGTTAACAGCAGCACTCCTGTTCCTAGGTTTGTTGGTAAACCTAAACATGCATATCAACACTCCAGGTACCTACCATTGGGCCCAGTATATGTCCAAACTGATATGTTTTGAAGATCTTCCTATTCCTTCATGAAATTCATTTAAATGTCGCAGAGGTAAAAAATTTCCATCAATGTTGCCTTTTTACTGTCCGCTAATACTTGAAGACCTGGATCCTCTGTCAGATCCCAGCTACATTGTCTAGAAATGACTGGACATTACTGCAAGAACTCATAGTATGCAAAGGAATCAGCGTGCCTGTTGCTGAGACAGCAATAAAAACTTTCAACATACACCTTTGATACCTTAGTGAGATGATGGTAGGCCTGGCTTTTTTTCACAGTGAAAGGCTGAGATTAAGAAAAGGCAGAAAAGGTTGAGATGGTACTGGGTCTGCAGAAAGAAGGCAACAGTCACACACTTAGATTGCGCTGACATTGCTAGATGCTGCTGTGTATTGTTTTTCTTTAAGAGCTGCAGGAGGTATAGATGTGAAGGTCCTTACTTGCCTCCTGTGTTGTGCTCCAGTGCTGCACTCACTATTATGTTCAGCTGCTGATTGAGGGGTTGATGTCTGACTCACCAGGAATCCCCTCTCCCTGGCTTTAAATAGCCTTCCCTCTTCTCTGTCATAAGCTGCTGATAAAGTTATCTGCTGGCTGGGAACCCAGTGCTGGTGTTAGCTAAGCAGTCTGGGCTAGTACATGTATTTTGGAAACCGGCTGCTGTTGGTGATGAACTCACACTGACTGGGACACTGGTTCTGTTGACAGTTACGCAGGTGGTGGCTGGGCTGGTGCCGGGGTTGATGACCGTCTGAGAAACCTGGTTCTGTTGGGTACCGGACATTCATGGTCTATACGCTACGCTCACACACGATAGTCGGTTGTTCCCTTGCTCAAGCGTGGCAGCAACAATGTCTGCTCAAATCGCGTGCATCTTGCCAAGGCCTTAAGTAACACAAGAAGCTTCATCACTTTATGTCCCCCAATACAAAAAAAACCACTGAAAATAAACTAAGATTTTCTTTATCAAGATCCTTGTCTGTGGCACACTGATGCAAGCTACATCAATGCATCCTCAAAAGTCGCTGAATTGAAAATTGTGATTGATGTTGCCGAACAGTCCTCTGCATTCATAAGTACATTCAATTCATCCCTGAGCACTCCAGAAGACCAGAAACAGTTTATTCTCCAGTGTGTTGAGAAGCATTGCCATGACTATCCTGAACCGAAAAAAGCGTGTTTTGCTAAAAAATGTAAATCAGTGAAACTATCGTAAAATTCCCAGCAGTCATCTCACTGTCAAAGCAAAAGGAGATAAGAGGATAAAGTTACCAACAATAATATAAATAAAGCTCACCATTTTCTTTTGTTTTCAGAATTATTTCTGCACATATCACAAGTCATACCAAACCACGAGTATTTTTTTTCTGACAGGGGTTTCCTCTGTATCATTGAAAACAAATTAATATAGGTAGGGATACTTAGACTAGGAAAACAAATTACTACGATCCCACAAAAATATAATTCATACATAACTATTAATCTGCTTATGTTAAAATTGTGCACAACCAAAAGGTATCCAAAGGGGTAGGGTACAGGGATGATGGTAGGAAGAAGAGGGACACAATTTACCCGAGATGTCATTCCTGCATCATCATACCTGACAATGGAAGGTAAGACATCATAACTGTTTTTGACGCCCCTATTCAACGTTGGGATTCCCTAGATATCCCTATATTTCCGTACATTCATATTGGTGTCTGTGAAGTTTAAAAAGTGATACCTGGAATCACCCCTCACCAGACCTGACACCCCTGGTATTATCCTGGTGGCACTTATATGCAGGCACCTTCCTGCTGTCTTTGGTTATTCCCTGATGAACTCTGGTGTCTGACAAACCAGGGGGGACGCTTTGGCATTTGGACTGTTTGTGAGGCCCGTTATCTACATTTTGGAATTACAAAAAGCAAAGCTAAGTTTTAGGCTAGGGTCACACTTGGGAGGTTGCATCCATTTACAGGGTGCATTAATGGATCCAGTTTTTGCCTTGACATTTTTATGGTATGTTTTTTCATTTTTAGCACAAGCTTTAATGTATGCATTTCCCATAGACTCCTATGTTAAAAAAAAACACATGCGTTTTTGAAAAAGCACCAAAAAACATTGCAGACCATGTTTTTAGCACAACTAGCAAAAACGCATTGCGTCAAATGCGTTGCACATTTGCAATGCGTTTTTTGCATTGGAGTCTATGTACATGTAACAAAATCCATCCGTTTAGCGGATGCATGACGCAAGTTTGACCCTGGCCTTATTGAGACTTTTTGAGTGGTGTATTTTCACTTTTTAAACTTTACAGGCACCAGTATGAATGTAGGATAATATAGGGATATCTAGGCAATCCCGATGTTGAATGGGGGTACCATAAACAGTTAGGGCATCATACCCTGCACTGTTAGATAAGGTGATGCAAGAGTGACATCTAGGGTAAATTGCTCCCCTCTTCTCGCTACCATTGTTGCTGTACCCTATACTTTTGGATACCTTTTGGGTGTGCCCAATTTTAATATAAGTAGATTAAACATTAAGTATTATTTATATTTTCCTGGGATCGTAGTAATTTGTCTTTTCACTGTGTCGTGTCACATTCCTTCAAATCTCTGAACTGCTATTTTCAGCTTAGACAAGAAGCTCTGTCAATTTGGCTGCCCCAAAAAGTAAGTTTAATGAAGAAAAAAAAAAGAAGAAAAAAATATAACAGCAAAATTGAAATCAATAAAAAGTCACTTTATTATTTTAATTAGTTAAGAAAATACCTTGCATGACCTTTTCCACTAAAGCTTTCATTTTCAATAGTTTTCTTTTGCTAGACTGTTAAGGAGTCAAAAGTCAGAAATTCGCATGTATGAACATGGTTGGAGTTTACTCTTCTAAAATTTAATATCGCTGACGTAAAAAAAAAATAAATAAACTTATAACTTGCAGTTTGTCTTGCAAACTTGTAGCTCAGATATCTGGAGCTTTGTTTGGAATTTATTCTTCAATTTCGCCAGGTTGCTGAGGTTTCAAATATTTTACTTCAGTTGCTGATTGTAACTCTTTGAAATTTATTGAAATTCATTTTGTGGTCTGTCAAACCACAAGATTTATTGTTATATTGTCCAAACAAACCAGAATACTTTAATGAGATACAGTGTTATTGATTAAAGCAAGGGTCAGCAAATGAAGGGCTTGATGTTGCACTAAAACTGATCGTACTGCAGTGCTTTTGCAAATATCAGCTTAGATTCTTTGCTTTCATTGAAACATTTCATGCAAGTATTCAAGGCATAGATTTATTTAAACTAAAGGCTTTTCAGCCGATACTGCTGATGTTATGTGAATATATATGAAATGTGCAATATAAAGATAGGTATTAATATCATAGCAATATTAACCAGTCTCTGTCTCTGAAGTACCTTTTAATATTTTAGAGACTTTAATAGTTTAAACTCATTACACTGAACTGAAATGATAATGAGGAATAAAAATGATGGGCATATATAGTCTGTTTGCTTTTAATGTAGAATAACATTGATAATTGTCATTTAATATTATTACTTTAATTACACCAAAAAATTGTATTGATCAAATGAACCACCTACAGGTGCATCTCAATGAATTAGAATATCATCAAAAAGTTATTTTTTTCAGTAATTCAATGCATAAAGTGAAACGCATATATTATATAGAGTCATTACAAACAGAGTGATCTATTTCAAGTGTTTATTTCTGTTAATGTTGATGATTATGGCTTACAGCAAATGAAAACTCAAAGGGCATTATCTCAGATTAAAGTTGGGAGGATGAAGAGTTAAAAACCACACTTTCGTATTCCATGAGACTTCAATGGGTAAATATAATATTGAGTTATTAGTAAACGTGTTTCAGGGCTCCCGTAAAATGCCCTGAAACAAGGCAATATGATATTCATTTGTCCTGAGGAAAGGGCCAGGGAGCCCTGAAATGCGTTGACTAATTAATTTATATTATTTTCACCCTTTGATGTTCTGTTAAATACGGCACCATGGTTTTTAACCCTTCATCATCCCTACTTTACATGCACCACGGTGGGGTCTGCAGCAGCTGTGATAGGCTTTTATAGTGGTTGTGACTCTCACAACCTTCCAAGGTGAAGCCTCTGATACCTATTTAGGTCATATTTTATCTCTTAGACCCTTCATCCTCCCTACTTTAATATTATGAGTTAATGATGTTTGGGTTTTCATTGGCTGTAAGCCATAATCATCAACATTAACATAAATAAAGACTTGAAATAGATCTCTCTGTGTGTAAGGTGTCTATATAATATATGCATTTCACTTTTTGTATTGAATTACTGAAAAGAATTAACTTTTTGATGATATTCTAACTCATTGAGATGCACCTGTATATACTGATGGAATGCTAACTAAATATGTGTAAAACCAATGCAATTCAAAAATACAGGAAAATTGTGTACAAGAGATCAGTTCCACTTCTTATATTTTAACAATCTTTTTTATGCAACAAACACAAAACAAGACAAAAACCTTTAACCCCTTAGTGATGGAGCCAATTTTGACCTTAATGACCAGTCCAAATTTTAGAAATTTGACCACTGTGAATTAATAAAGTTATAACTCTGGAGCACTGTAATGGATCCCAGTGATTCTGAGAATGTTTTTCCATGACATACTGTATTGTACTTCATGGTAGTGCTAATTTTAAGATGATATTTTTTGTGTTTATTTGTGAAAAAAAAATTAAATTTGCCAAAATTTTTGCAATTGTTAATTATGTAATTTGTATCCCTTAAAACAAAGAGTTATGTCACCGAAATAATATATAATATTTCCTGCAAGTCTACTTAACATCAGCAGCATTATTAAAACAAAAGTTTAACCCCTTTCAACTTCCTATTAAAAAAATTATATCAGCAATTTCTAATTTTTACAACAAGCACTGATAAGCCGCAGTTCAGCAGGTAATAAAAGCAGTTTTATAAACTTTATAAATACAGAATATTTACACAAAGGGATGGCTAGAATTCAATGAAGATAGTGCAGGGATAGGTATCAATAGTCTGGGGGCTGATTTTTAGGGGTCAGGTTCCTTTTAAAGCGCATAATTGACAGGGAGTGTTTTTTCAATAGCATGATTTGGGCACATTGTACAAGCTCGACAATGAACTGGGCACTAGACTGGCTTCTTTGCAGTTTTTAATATTGCAACACTCACTTTGTTTGACTCCATAGGTGTTTTCCAGAGATGAAATCATCACTACACCCATATATAAACTCCCAAGAGTAATTTCCAAAATGTGGTCACTTGAGAGTGGTTCTGCTGTTTTAGCACTTATGGGCTTTGCAAATGGAGTTTGAAAACTATTTTTAGAAAATGTGTTGTCTAATTTCCAAAATAGGGTCATTTGTCAGGTGTCTCCGCTGTTTAGGCACATCAGGGGCTCTCTAAACACGATATGGAATTTCTTAACTCTTCCAGCCAATTTTCTGTATAAAATGTCTTTTTCTTCAGAGCCCTTCCGTGCGCCTAAACAATGGTTTTCCACCACATATGGGGTAGCAGTGTACTTAGGAAGAGTTGCAAAACAAATTCTTAGTTCCATGTTCTCCTGTTGACCTTGAAAAAAATAAAAGCAATTGGCCCTAATAGTCATTCACAGACGCCCATTCTATGTGACAGCATCTGTGATTGGCTGTTGGGCCCCTCACCCATTGACTGTCATCAAAGTTCTGCAAAAATAAAGAAATCATTTTTTTAAAAATGATTTAGCATTTTGCTGTATTTTTGATTCTCAGCGCAGATAAGGTGGACAGCTACAGACTGGCTACCCCCAGCTGCCTGGCTTTACCTTAGCTGGCAATCAAAATACAGGGTAAGCTATTATTTATTTATTTATTTAAATAACTAGCTGTGAGCCCGATGCAAATGCATCGGGATTCTAGAACGTGCATTAATTTGATTATAGTAGCTAGAGCTGTTAGCCAGATGCAAATGCATCAGGTATGTAAAATATGTTTATTTATTTTTTAAAGATGTTTAAATAATAATCGCCTCATCAAAAGCAATAATATAAGGAATAGCATTATTATTAGCAGTAATAGCATTATTAATAGCATTATTAGCAGTATTATGAGCATTAAAAGCATAAATAATAGCATTATTAGCATTAATAATAGCATTAATAACATTATTAATAGCATTAATAGCAATATTATTAGCATTAATAGCATTAATAATAGCATTATTAGCATTAGTAATAGCATTAATAACATTATTAATAGCATTAATAGCATTATTATTAGCATTAATAGCATTATTAATAGCATTAATAGCATTAATAATAGCATTATTAGCATTATTAATAGCATTATTAGCATTAATAATAGCATTAATAGCTGTATTAATAGCATTAATATCATTATTATTAGCATTTTTATTTTATATTAATATATTATTAATTATATTTTTTGGTATATTAATTTTTTATTTTAATTAAATTTATTTTATTATATTTTAATTAGTTAATGTAATTAATATGTTAATTTATTATATATATTTTTTTTTTTTGTTATTATTATTTTTTATTTTATTATTTATTTATTTTTTTTTTTTACAATTTTTATTATTATTAAATTTAGTTATTATTTGTTATTTTAAGTGAATTTATTTGTATTAAGATTTTATTTTATTTATTTATTTTATTTATTTTATTATTTATTATTTTATTTATTTATTTTATTATTTATTATTTTATTAAAAAAACGCATCTGCGGCGCGGTTGCGGTAATCCCCATACAAAGTATAGGGGGACTTGCGGCAGGTGCGGCAAAACCGCACTTGCCGCACCTGCCGCAAGTCCCCCTATACTTTGTATTGGGATTACCGCAACCGCGCCGCAAGTTGCACTTGCGGCGCGGTTGCGGTAATCCTTATGGGGATTACCGCAACCGCGCCGCAAGTGCTCGCACCCAGCCAGCGACTCGCAATGCGGCGCGGTTGCGGTAATCCTTATGGGGATTACCGCAACCGCGCCGCAAGTGCTCGCACTCAGCCAGCGACTCGCAATGCGGCGCGATTGCGGTAATCCCCATACAAAGTATAGGGGGACTTGCGGCAGGTGCGGCGACTGAGGTAGCGACTCGCAATGGCCTCGCGGCCATTGCTCGCGCTACACAGCGACTCGCAATAGATCCCCATTGAAAGTATAGGGGGAGTTGCGGCAGATGCGGCGGCTGAGGTAGCGACTCGCAATGGCCTCGCGGCCATTGCTCGCGCTACCTCAGCGGTAAATCGCTAACTTTGTGGCCGAGCCTCTGGTTCTATTTTCGGCCAGCGACTCGCAATGGCCGCTTCGCGGCCATTGCTCGCGCGTGGTGACGTCACAGCGTGACATAGCCACGGCGTTTTCGGGGTCCGACACGATTTTGCCTACGGCAATTATATAGTAGATTAATTAAAAAAAGGGGGTTTTCAACCTATTTTTGATTTTTAGTCAAGGTAAAACCCAGGCAGCTGGGGGCTGGGATTCTTAGCGAGTTAATGCCCAAGCATTCTGGACCTTTAAAACCACAGTCCGCAGCCACCCTTGAAAATGATGCATTCTTTTGTAGCACCATTTTCAGGCACTTTACCCGGCTCTTCCATCGACCCTCTTGGCATTGGCATGCTGGGTAATAAAAGGGTTAATGCCAGCTTTGCATTGGCAGCTAGCAATAAGTCCGAGATTCATAATGTACAATAAATAAATAATTTATAATGTATAATAAATACATAATTTATAATGTAAACATTCATATGTAAATTTAAATAAATAATTTAAAAAAATTGTGTAGCACTTCACTGTATTTTTTATTTTGAGTGCAGATAAAGCAGACAGCTACAGCCTGTGACCCCTAGCTGCCTGGCTTTACCTCAGCTGTCTATCAAAATACAGGGAAGTTCATTATATTTTTAATGTAAATGTCTGGTTTCAACTGTATAAGTATATATAAATACAATGAGATTCCCTAAAAATAAGACCTATGCATAATTATATGCCCATAATTATATAACCTTGTGCCAAAAAAAAAAGCAAACTTAGCACTCTGAAAATGAAAATGGTGGAGGTCCACAAAACAGGGAAAGGCTATAAGAAGATAGCAAACCATTTCCAAGTTGCCCTTTCCTGAGTTTGAAAAGCAATTAAGAAATAACAGTTAACAGGAATAGTGGAGGTCAAGATTAGATTTGGAAGACCAAGCAACATATCAATGAGAGCTGCTCATAGGATTGCTAGACAGGCAAATCAGAAACCCAGCTTGACTTCAAAAGCCTTTCAGGAAGATTTAACAGACCCTGGAGTTCTGGTAAATTGTTCTACTGTTCAGAGTCACCTGCACAAATATGACCTTCATGAAATGTCATCTGAAAAAAACCTCCCCTGCAAACTCCAAGTCAGAAGTATGCAAAAGAATATCTAACTAATTAGGTTAAAATAGAACTTCTTGACCACAATTATAAAAGGAATGTGTGGAGAAAAAAAGCACACAGAATTTCAGCCAAAGAACATCTAGCCAACCACAAAGCATGTGGGGCTTTGGGGTTGTGTTGTAGTCAACGTCAGGGGAATATTTCACAGGTAAAGAGAAGAATGGATTTAACAAATTTCAACAGAGACAATCTGCCCATGATGTGTAGATTTTTAATCCAGCTGGATGCATATTCAGATTAGGTTCCTGATAAATAATAATAATAATAATAATAATAATAATAATAATAATATGTATTCATTTATGTAGCACTATTAATTCCATTGCACTTTATATAAGGTCATCTTGTCAGGGTTATCAGTCCAATACATAATCAAAGTATCTCTTGTTTTTTTAAATATTCCTATAGCAGTAATGCATTTGTATAATTTTATGCAAGTTTAGCATATTTGGGCATTGTAGAGTGCCGCTGTTTATATTTTGTACTTGTACTGTGTTTTTTCTAGTAGGCACTGGTTGGAAGTGCTGGTCAGTTATTCAGCCATAACTTTAAAGAATGAATAAATTATTATTGAACCAATAAAATGAATGTGATTTAAAAGGTCTAGCAAAGCTAGTTTGGAGCATTATGATAGCATTTTAATGTCAACATCCATACGCATGTTCTATAAATCATTTTGTAGATGAAAAATGTAATTAGGAAATACAATATTTGACATTAAATAAGTATATGCTAAATCTACAATCATGCTTGTTTTCTTAAAATGTGATTGTAGCTTTGTTCCTGGGAAAATAAAACATTATGCTTAAAGTCATAATTTTGCTGCCAGTGAAATTCACACTTTTATTGAGGCTTAAACTAAGCTGACAGTTTACTACAGCACAAGGGCACATGCATAAATTAATAAGGCCAGATGTCCTATAAATGAGAAAAGCAAAAATCCCAATTAAAAAGTCTGAATTTGAAGAGTAGAAAATTGCCTGCAAACAATTTACAGCAAAGCTTTTTTGCTTTAGCAACTTGTGTCAAGACAGTTACATTAAAGTCCTAAATGGAAAATAATTTATTTTGAAATGTACATTAGATAGCTCTGTACAAAAAACACTTACAGATGGTAAATAAGTAAACTATAAATCTGTACATAATTATTAGCATCGGGCTAGCAATTCATCAAGGATGGATAAGAATACCAATCATGCACAGATGCACAAAAGCTTAGCACAATGTTTTGCACTTTTAAGTAACTCTAGAAAAGTCTTGATAACTAAGATTTTGTGGACATTATAGTTATTTGTTATAAAATATAGCAGTATGAAATCATTTACAACTCTAAGCACCAGTAATAAGTGGTTTATTGATCCTGAAAAGGGGTTATCCCATGAACAAAGTACATTTTAATCAAAACATTTTGCTATATTAATAATTTCCATTATAAGATATGTTAAAAAAAAAGTTTCTGAGCTGAAATAATTTTAGATATGTGCCCCTGCTATGTATTGTGTAATGGCCGTGTCTGACTTTACAAGGACATGGTTTGATGATACCACATCTCCTGTGCTGAGATAATCTTATATATGTGTCCCTGCTATGTACTGTGTAATGGCCGTGTCTGAGTTTACAAGGACATGGTTTGATTATACCACATCTCCTGTGCTGAGATAATCTTATATATGTGTCCCTGCTATGTACTGTGTAATGGCCGTGTCTGACTTTACAAGGACATGGTTTGATCATACCACATCTCCTGTGCTGAGATAATCTTATATGTGTGTCCCTGCTATTTACTGTGTAATGGCCATGCCTGATCGTACAGGGACATGGTCTGATCATAGCATTTCTCCTGTGCTGAGATAATGTTATATATGTGTCCCAGCTATGTCCTGTGTACTACATTCATGTGGTATGATCAGACCATGTCCCTATACGGTCAGACACATCCATTACACAGTACATAGCAGGGACACATATATGAGATTTTCTCAGCACAGAAGATGTGGTATGGTCAGACGATGCCCCTGTACAGTCAGACACATTTATTACACAGTACATAGCAGGGGCATATACATGTATATAAGATTATCTCAGCCCAGGAGATGTGCTATGATCAGACCTTGTCCCTGTACAGTCAGACACATCCATTACACAGTACATAGCAGGGACACTATATAGGATTATCTCAGCACAGGAACATTTTTTTACATCCAAGTTTGGAACTTATTATTATTCCACAATCTATTAATTAAAATATACTTTGTTCACAGCACAAACACTTTAAGGACTGGAAGACTTTTTGTTTTTGCTCTATCAGTATTTTTGCCCCTTCTTTAAAGAGCAAACATTTTCATCTTTCTGTTCACATAGGGTTTGCAGGCCAAAATTTAATTTTGAATGCAACTATTCATTCGTCCACTGTATTTAAAAATAGGAAAACAGTTTAAAGGAGGGCAAAATAGGTAAAACAATTTATTATACACAATAGCTACTGGAATTGTTTGGGATGTGCACTGGAGCTAGCTAGGTAGATTGGTGCAAGTTGCTGCTTGAAAGGACTAGGTGGCGCCACGTATAGTCCACCTATGTTTTGTTATTTACCTAAAGTCAAATTTTGATATAGGCCTAGTGTTAACTTTAGGAACTCTTGATATTGTATAATATTCCACACATTTTATTATTTTATCTTTTTTTATTATAATTTATGCCTAAATAAACATCCCGTAATAAACTCGTACCTAGCAGCTATAATTTTTATCCTGTGAATTATATATATATACAGGAAGCACCAAACCCCTTGACACCTTCTGAACCATCACCAATACCAAGAGTTCCCAAAGTTAGCGCTAGGCCTATATCAAAATTTGATATAGGCCTAGCCTTAATGCTGCCAGAATCTTTTTAATGGAACCCCCTGAACAGAAGCAATAGCGCTAGTGTGACCCTAGTCTAAGTCTTCGTTTTCCAAGATCCATAATGATTCTTTGTTTTTTGTCAATAGAGCTGCGTGAAGACTAATTTTTTTTTTTCATTTTGGCATGGTTATATGACATTTACACTTATACTATTTTGGGGTACATGGGACATTTTGATCAATTTTGAACCACAATTTTGAATATTTTTTTTATATCATTTACCATACAAGTTGAATTTTTTTTTTTTTAAACTTCATAAACGTTTTCTTTTTTGTTTTATAATTTAGTATCTTTAGAGGACATGAACCTGTAGTTGTCTGATCATTTATATTTTATACTGCAATGCAATATTATTACAGTATATAGCATAATCACTATCTCTTGCAAAGCTCAGCCTCAGGGAAAGTTTCAAGGAATATCAAGAAAAAATATAAAATGGGAAAAATGTGTTAAAGTGACTATTCATGTTAAACATTTTGCAAAGAAATGAATAGGATGAAGTTAAAATATCTATTATCTTCCTTTGTGCTTTCATTTCTCCAATTCACAATCTCATCTTCTTCACTTTAAAATAGCAGTCATCCAGTGGCAAAACTTGAAGCTCATGGGCACTGATGCAAAGCTCCAACAGGGCCCCCAATTATTGCAAATCTTTAATAGTGTTTTTCTATATTCTAAAGGAACTTTGTGGGGGCCCGTAGGCTCCAAGGCCCAGGTGTGAGTACAACTCCTGTACCCACTGTAGTTACGCCCTTGTAGTCATCTTCTGAGTCTACTTTATGCTTTATACAAAAGGGCAGAGGTAGAATACAGAAATGCAAGAAGCTGGCCGCCATTGTACAGATTCAGAGGAACCACACCAGAAATATTAAAAATGAGAGGCTCTAATTGATATAAGCAGGCGTTTTTCTTTTTTCATCATGTTTTTCTTGAGGAATTATTTAGGGACAGGATAATTGAGCTATATGTTAAACAGGTCTGGAAAATTATATCTTATGAAATCTACAAATGCTTACATCTCTTTCTATTCAATTATAATAATAACTAGATTAAGGCCTGATGCTATCGCATTGGGAGTGCGGTGAAATGAACAGGTGCCTTAGAAATAGCCGCTGAATAGTACAGTTCTCTCTCCAGAAAGAACGCTGTTGTTGTGGGATTTACATGGTGTATTCTAAAGAATCGGGTGTTCTGGATAGATGTTGGATAAGGGTACAGACGTGGAAGTGTGGCAGGAAGTAGTGGCACCTTGTGAAGTGGAAGGATCCAGTGGTGAGTGTGATACGAATGTAGAGGGTGATGGTGTATGTTGTCGTCGTCAACGACGTGCAGAGGCTTCTTGTGCTAACCTAAAGCATTTGGATTTAGGGGACTCGTGTGTGAAGCGTTGTCGTTTATAAGCCTTCATGGTGTCAAGGTGATGCTGGTTTTCCTGGGGTGTCTCATTAGCACGTTTGGTGTCACGTACTGCTCTAGCTGCTTTCTTCTCGTTGTTATTGTGATACTTCTTGGGAGGACTCATAGTAGCACTGGTAAGTGAGTGTAAGAAAAGATAGTAGAGAGGGAATGAGTTTAAAGTTATGAGGTGTTTGAGAAGGGGTAGTGGCGTAATGAAGAGACAAAGGATGGCTATATACGTATGTAGAGGAGGCGGAAATCAGAAGGGTATGTTACAAAGCAGTGCTGTTGTTGGCAATGTTGTGCTGCAACGGTTAATAGCAATGGTATCCTGCAAGGATTAATTCCAATGCTCTCCTGTCAGGGTTTACATTAATGTTCTCCTGCAAGGGTTAATACCAATGCTCTCCTGTCAGGGTTTATATCAATGTTATCCAGCAAGGGTTAAATCCAATGCTCTCCTGTCCGGAAGTATATCAAGGTTCTCCTGCAATGGTTAATACCAATGCTCTCCTGGCAGGGTTTATATGAATGTTGCCCTGCAAGGGTTAATACCAATGCTCTCCTGTCAGGTTTTATCAATGCCAATTATTGTTTGTCTCCCAGCAAGGGTTAATACCAATGCTCTCCTGTCAGGCTTTATATCAATGTTCAGTCCAGCAAGGGTTAATACCAATGCTCTCCTGTCAGGCTTTATCCAGCTCAAGGGTTAATACCAATGCTCTCTGTCAGACTTTTATTCCAGCAAGGGTTAATACCAATGCTCTCCTGTCCAGCTTTATATCAATGTTTTCCTGAACAGGGTTAATACCAATGCTCTTCCTGTCAGACTTTCTATCAATGTTTCCAGCAAGGGTTAATACCATATTGCTCACTCTCTGTCCAGCTTCTAATATCATGTCGTTTTCTCCAGGAAGAGTTATTAATACCACAAGAATTGCTCTCCTGTCAGGCTTTTAAATTTCCTGCAAGGGTTAATACCAATGCTCTCCTGTCATGCTTTATATCAATGTTTCCTGCAAGGGTTAATACCAATACTCTTCTGTCAGACTTTACTATCAATGTTCTCCAGCAAGGGTTAATACCAATGCTCTCCTGTCCAGGGTTTATATCAGTGTTCTCCTGCAAGGGTTAATACCAATGCCTCCTGTCAGGCTTTATCCAGCAAGGTTAATCCAATGCTCTCCTGTCAGGCTTTATAGCAATGTTGTCTCTGCAAGGGTTAATACCAATGCTCTCCTGTCATGCTTTATATCAATGTTCTCACAAGGGTTAATACCAATGCTCCCTGTCCGGCTTTATATCAATGTTCTCCAACAAGGGTTAATACCAATGCTCTCCTGTCAGTTTTATAGCAATGTTCTCCTGCAAGTGTTAATACCAATGCTCTCCTGTCAGGCTTTATATCAATGTTCTCCTGCAAGGTTAATGCCAATGCTCTCCTGTCAGGCTTTATATCAATGTTGTTCTGCAAGGGTTAATACCAATGCTCTCCTGTCAGCTTTATATCAATAGTTGTCCTGCAAGGGTTAATACCAATGCTCCCCTGTAAGGCTTTATATCATTGTTCTCCAACAAGGGTTAATACCAATGCTCTCCTGTCATGCTTTATATCAATGTTCTCCAGCAAGGGTTAATACCAATGCCCTCCTGTCAGGCTTTTATCAATGTTCTCCAGCAAGGGTTAATACCAATGCTCTCCTGTCAGGCTTTATATCAATGTTGTCCTGCAAGGGTTAATACCAATGCTCTCCTGTCAGACTTTATATCAATGTTCTCCTGCAAGGGTTAATACCAATGCTCTCCTGTCCAGCTTTATATCAGTGCTCTCCAGCAAGGGTTAATACCAATGCTCTCCTGTCAGGCTTTAAATCAATGTTCTCCTGCAAGGGTTAATACCAATGCTCTCCTGTCAGGCTTTATCCAGCAAGGGTTAATACCAATGCTCTCCTGTCAGGCTTTATAGCAATGTTGTCCTGCAAGGGTTAATACCAATGCTCTCCTGTCATGCTTTATATCAATGTTCTCCAGCAAGGGTTAATACCAATGCTCTCCTGTCCGGCTTTATATCAATGTTCTCCAGCAAGGGTTAATACCAATGGTCTCCTGTCAGGCTTAATATCAATGTTCTCCTGCAAGGGTTAATACCAATGCTCTCCTGTCAGGTGTTATCCAGCAAGGGTTAATACCAATGCTCTCCTGTCAGGCTTTATCCAGCAAGGGTTAATACTAATGCTCTCCTGTCAGGCTTTATCTCAATATTCTCCCGCAAGGGTTAATGTGAGGAGGCTTAGTGAATGAGACATGGAGGAGTGCTGAGGGACAGGCTGACAGGCAACAAACTCTTATTCAAACAAAGTTAAGTCTTATCTGAGGCGGGGAGGAGGCGGTCCGGAGGAGCGCTGAGGGAGCGGCTTGAGGCGGAGAAATAGCGCACAGATCATAAGTGGGCGGCTTTTAAAATGGCGTCATGGATCTCGCGAGAGTTCCATAACGCCCTCGTTATGGCCACCAGCAAGAAGGCGTCCGTAAAGTGTCACCAAATGTGACGGTCGCCATCTTGTTGGTGAGCATAATGACGCTGAGGTCCGGGAGCTGTGCGGGGCGGGTAGTGTGTCAGGTGCGGGGCGGGTAGTGTTACAGGGACACAGCCGAGGGTATGGAGGGGCTCCGGTGCGGGGCAGGGACGCTGGCTACGGTATCGATGCCGGTAGTGAGGGTCTTGCCCCAGGTGAACTCCATCAAGTTTTTTCAGCAAATCTGCGGTGTCTCTTGTATAGGACGAGAGGCCTGTCACGAAAGGACGGAGAATAGTATCCACGTAGATACCTGCCTTTTGAGTGCAGGAATCCACCCCGTAAACAATTGGTCTCCCCTTCAGAACCCCCAAACCCTTATGCACCTTGGGAAGGGCATAAAAGGTTGGGGTTACAGGATGGATAGTATTGATGAAATCATATTCACTCTTTGTAATGAGGCCACCCTCACTAGCATAGTCCAAGATGACAGATAATTCTGAAATATATCCCTCAACAGGGTTTGAGGGTAAAACCTCATACGAGGAACGATCATTGAGAATTCGATAACACATCTCACGATACTTCTCATGATCCATCAATACAATATTCCCGCCTTTATCCGATGGTTTTATGACAAGACCCTGTTCCTTCTCAAGATTGGAAAGGGTCCTCTCTTCCGTTTCGCTGAGATTGCTGTTAAGATCCTGATTGGTGCATGGGATCTTTTTTAGATCCCTCTCCACTAAGTTCATGAAAATATCAACACTAATCATGTCAGAATTAGGTGCCATCTTTTTACTGCCATTCTTATGTCCCGTAAAGAGACCAAGTCCTCTCTCGTTACATCCGCTGATCTGGTGAGCCAGTCGTGACATATCATGAAAACAATCAATATCCTCCTCATCCAAGCCTATCTTTAAGCACTCCTCTCTATTGTGCTTGGAGAAAAATTTCTTCCATTTCAACTTTCTACAAAACAGATTCAAATCTTTCACCCATCCAAAACAACTGAATCTGCCCGATGGAACAAATGAAAGGAATTTTTTGAGAACATTATATTCATGAAGGTTCAACTGGTACGTGGACAGATTGATAATCTGCCCACCATCCAGCTGTGTCACTGCTGTGTCTGTGATAGGCCACCCCTGTTTCTCAGTGGATAGTCCCTCGGAATTTGCCCCCCTAAAAAAGGAATACCAGGGATAGAGGGTAAGGATGGGCCAGAGGGCAAAAAGATACCAGTAGCACCGCCCGCACTTCCCCCATTTTGGAGGTGGTAAAAACTGGCCCGAGGGAGGTAATCATGACCGCAGTATACTACAGAGGGAAACTGAATGGATCTTTAGGTTTGGATCCCTGGCTCCAAACGGGCTGAATGAACAGATGTCTTTTGTATGTTTTCTGTAGGAGTTATGAGGGCTTGGATCCTGGAGAAACTTAGGTATTATTCATATTATATGAAGGTAAATATCGATATATTATGTCTTGGTCGATATGTGTGGTGGCCCCTTCCCCAGGTATTGGACTCTTCCCTATCACCTGTGTCTGACTTGAGGGTACTGATGTCCCTTGGTCCTTAGGGATAATGTACCACATTGTTACTGTCCTTGTGCTTTCCCCATTATTAATACAATCACTCCCCTGGTAGTATTTCCCCTCTTAACCTTAGCCTCCCGCTGCCAGAACACAAACCGGCCCTTCCTATACCATTAATGCGCTTATGGTTGCCTAGTAACGGTGGTAATTGTATTATCATACAGTGCCCATGCGCGGGTGGCGTCGCGTCATTGAATATGACGCGCTGTGTCAACAACGCCACTGCGCATGCGCGTAGGTTCGCAGCGTCGACTCAATATGACGCGTGCGTTCCAGCGGCCATGATGGCGACGGCAGCTTGCGTGTCAGCGATCCGGATCGGCCGTCTGGCAATGTGCAGAAGGAGAAGGTTGTATGTGGGGGGGACCGGGGACCATATAGGTTGGTTTAACCCTGTTGGGGGCTGCTATGAGCCTTGTATTGGGGTGCACTACTGGCAATCAATGGCACAGGAAGCGTCCGGTATGGGGGCGTGGCTTATCGCATTTAGACCAGATATAAGGGAGCAGTTGACATCATGGCTGCTCCTCCCTTTATCAAACAAACGCTGTGAGCACATGTTGTATCCACAGTGATGGAACCTTCTTATCAGGCCTCCTGATGATGAGAAACGCGTCGAGGCGCGCGGGGAGTGACCTGTGACCCTTGAAAAAGCTAAGTACTACGATAGTTCCTCATACTAAATGTTATTGACCGCAACATCTATGTCAATAATGGGAGCGGAAATGACTATATATTGAGAGAAATTGACTATCTGGGCTATACACTCTATCATGCCAGATATAGACTTAGCTATGGGGAGCAGTTCCTTTTTAACACTGGGACACTAGTATAAACTACACAATCGTGTGATACCATCCTAGGGTGGGGAGCACCTATCTTCCCCCCTTTCAGGGTGAGTATAGGGTGAGTGTAGTAAGAGCCGACGAGGAGTGGGGGCGCCATATCGAATTTAGGGTGCCGACCTCCGCTGGCAGGTAGGGTGAGGAGGGAGACTGTAACCTATAGGGCTAGTCCCTTCCTTCCTTACTAATACCTGTGCACCCAGCTTTTTAACGGGTTTTGGTGTGTATACAGCATATGTGCTTAATAAAACTTTATCTTTTTAACAGGAATTAAAATTATGATTTCCATCTTATTTATATAGCGCCAACATATTCCGGAACGCTTCACAATTTAGAGGTACATATTCAAATGTTAATTCATTTTCTAGTTTAATAATTTATGCCTATTTTTTCATATAATAAGTATGATACATAGGTGGCATGGTGGCTCAGTGGATATCAATGCAGACTTGCAGTGCTGGGATCCTGGGTTCAAATTCTACCAACATCATCTGCAAGGAGTTTGTATGTTCTCCCTGTGCACTCTGGATTCCTCCCACATTTGAAAGACATACTGATAGGATGTTTAGATTGTGAGCCCCAATGGGGATAGTGTTACAAATGTATGTAAAGCACTATGGAATTAATAGCGCTATGTAAATATTAAGTTATTTCCACATATTTACACAAATAATTTCACCTTCTGTGTTTAGCCATAGGTGTGATTGCTGAGTTGCAACCAGCTAATGAACTAGTGACAATTTTCTATCCTTAGGAATCATTTCCCATAATGGGAAGGACAGGTATTTCACAGTTCTCTACCTGTACAGTATGTTCGGATAAATATTTGTTGACTTTATATGTTCCACAGAGAGCATCCTTGTGCCAATGAATAAAAGAAGAATACTGGCACCAAAAATCACAAGAGATACAACTAGTGTGTATATATATATATATATATATATATATATATATATATATATATATATACATGCAGTATATATATAAACACCACCATTCAAAAGTTTGCGGTCACCCAACCAATTTAGTGTTTTCCATGAAAACTCTTAGTTGTATTTATCAAATGAGTTGCAAAATGAATAAAAAATATCGTCCAGATATTGACAAAGTTAGAAATAGTGATTTTTATTTGAAATAATAATTTTCTCCTTAAAACTTTGCTTTTGTCAAAGAATGCTCCCTTTGCAGCAATTACAGCATTGCAGACCTTTGGCAGGTACTATTTTATGAAGCTGCCAGATAAGGAGCTGTGAGGTGTTGATTTCTCAAACTAGAGACTCTAATGTACTTGCCTTGTTGCTCAGTTGTGCAGCGGGGCCTCCCACTTCTCTTTCTACTCTGGTTAGAGCCTGTTTGTGCTCTCCTCTGAAGGGAGTAGTACACACTGCTGTAGGAAATCTTCAGTTTCTTGGCAATCTCTTGCATGGAATAACCTTCATTTCTAACATCAAGAATAGACTGTCGAGTTTCACGTGAAAGTTCTCTTTTTCTGTCCATTTTGAGAGCTTCATAAAACAAGCAAATGTAATGCTTCAGATTCTTAAATAGCTCAAATGAAGGTTAATTTTATAGCTTCTCTAATCAGTCAAACCATTTTGAGCTGTGCTAACATACTTGTGCAAGGGTTTTCTAGGGTTTTATAAAACATCCATTAGCCTTTTTAGACAGTTAGCAAACACACTGTACCATTAAAACACTAGAGTGGTGGTTGTTGGATATGGGCCTCTCTACACCTATGTACAGTAGATATTGCATTAAAAACCAGATGTTTGCAGCTAGAAAAGTCAATTACCACATTAACAATGTATAGAGTGTATTTCTGATTCATTTAATGCTAGCTTCATTGAAAAAAATGTGATTTTCTTTCAAAAACAAGGACATTTCCTTTTTCCATATTTCAGGCTTCAAACATAAAGATATAAATTCTAATTTTTTTGTGAAGAATCAACAACAAGTGGGACACAATCGTGAAGTGGAATGAAATTTATTGGATATTTTCAACTTTTTTTTTAAAATGAAAAACTGAAAAGTGGGGCGTGAAATATTATTCGGCCCCTTTACTTTCAGTGCAGCAAACTCACTCCAGAAGTTCAGTGAGGATCTCTGAATGATCCAATATTGTCCTAAAAGACATCTGTGTGTAATCAAGTCTCCGTATAAATGCACCTGCTCTGTGATAGTCTCAGGGTTCTGTTTCAAGTGCAGAGAGCATCATGAAGACCAAGGAACACACCAGGCAGGTCCAAGAAACTGTTGTGGCAAAGTTTAAAGCTAGATTTGGGTTCAAACCAATCTACCAAGATCCGGCTGTCCCTTTAAACGTTCATCTCGAACAAGGAGAAGATTAATCAAGGAATACTGGAGCTAGCTGTATATTGGGTGACCTTTAAAGGTTCAGCTTGGGATTTTTGTATATATAAATATAAATGTATATATACATATGGTATATATACAGTTAATGGGATGTACTATATATGGGAGGAAAATGCCACAAACCTATTAATATACAGTCAAAATTTGATATAGTGCTTTTACTGCAAAAAATACCAGGAAATAAAAGCAGGAAAACATTTTTTTTATGTATTTTTGAAAACAGACTTACTGTACGGAATACATGTTTTTCTAATAATAGGTTTTACTATATATGATATGTTTTTTAATATTTCTAAAGAATGATTTTCTTAAGGTTTTATTTAAAAGGAACCTGTTAAATAAAAATATACTATCAACCTACATATATGAGGTTAAACTGCAGGTTAATAACATTTTAATGCTTTGCTGCTTCCACACTGAAAACCTCATTACTTGGGGGATATGAACGTTATTCCTTATAGCAAACTCAGACTTCCAATTATAGGGGTGTGTTGGCCCAGTTCCCGTCAGAACACTATTAACTTGCATATTAACCTTATATTTACAGGTTAATAGAATTTTTTTTATATTACTGGTTTCTTTTTTAGGTATTGCTGACCAGAGAATTGCTAATTTTTCTTATCCAATTAATCAAACTATTCATTAAATGACCTTTAACTTAATAAGAAAGTATTTTAGCAAAGAGAATCATTTGCAAAACATGATGCATTCATATGTCATTCATATATTATTCATGAAAATTAAAACAAGCAAATCCATTTAATCGCTTCTCAACATTTGATGTACTGGGTGCATCATGTGTTGGGTGCCCATCTTTGATGAGAACTGAGCTCATATCCTACCCCCCACATCTCAGCTGGTCTCATCAGCTGCGATGTGGGGCTAACAGCATCGATCGGATCCACGACCTGATTGGCAGTGTTAACCCTTTGAATCCAGCTGTCATTCACTGACAGTGGGATTCAAAGTGCCGCAGCGGGGATCGCGATGGTGCCCGCTGTGATTGGAGATCCCGTGATAAGATCTTGGGATCTCCGATTGTCACCTGATAGCCTGAGGTCCTATGCTGACTCCGGATGCTATCAGGATTCACTTCCTTGGAATGGTTGGCAAGCGCTGCCATCCACAGAAAGTGATAGTTTGTGATATGTTCTGATGGGCTACAGCTCAACAGCTCATCAGGATATAGCACAAGCGATCAGACTGTGCAGAACTTTGGCGCCCTATGGGGCACTGTAAAATAAAGTAAAAATAAAAAATAAAGTTTTTAAAAATATGAAAAATAAAACAAAAGTTCAAATCACCCCCCTTTCACCCCATTCAAAATAAAAGTCGTAAAAAATTTTTTAAAATACACATATTTGTCATTGCTGAGTTCAGAAATGCCTGATCTATCAAGATATAAAATCAATTAATCAGATCCGTAAACTGGTTAACGGAAAAAAAAAGTCCAAACACCAAAATTATGTTTTATTGGTCACCACTACATTGCAATAAAGTACAATAACGGGTGATAAGAACAGCGTATCTACCCAAAAATGATATCATTAGAAACGTCAGCTCAAGATGCAAAAAATAAGCCGTCACAAAGCCACAGATCCTGAACAATGAGAACACTACAGGACGTGAAACATGGTGCAAAAAACACAATTTATTTTTTATTTCAAACTTCTGAATTTTTTTTTCACCACTTAGATGACAGTAAAAGTATACATGCTTGGTATCTACAAACTTGTAATAACCTGAGTCATCACATCAACATATCAGTTTTGCAATATAGTGAACATGGTGAAAAAAAGCCCTCATTGAGAGAAAAGTTGAAAATCGCACAAGGGTAAAGGGGTTAAGGAGAACTAAATTTTTATTTACACTTTTAGTATAATATTGAGTACATTTTTCCAACAATATGAATTGTTAAAGAGGTTCTCCAGTAGTGGACAACCCCTGCTTAAGTGTTTCATGATCCCATTTAAAAACATACAAAAAACAATAAAGAACTTAATAATCACCTCCCACAGTTCTGCAGTTCCGGAGATATTGGTGCTGTTATTCCTGGCAGGCCATGCAACATTGCTGTGCCACAGTAATGCTGCAGCCAATCTGCAAAATGTACTACTTCATCAGAATGAACATCCAAAATATGGATGACCTACAGCTGCAGTAAAAACTGTGTGCTATGTCTTCTAATTGAATGGGTAAATTACATAATTGAATAATAATAATATTAATAATAATATTTATTAATTTATATAGTGCTATTAATTCCATAGCACTTCACATACATCAGTAATGCTGTCCCTCTTGGGGTTCACAATCTAAACATCCTATCAGTATGTCTTTGCATTGTGAGAGGAAACCGGAGTGCCTGGAGGAAACATATAAACTCCTTGCAGATGTTGTCCTTGGTGGGAATTGAGTCCAGGATCTTGGGACCTCAGTGTTAGCAAAGGCTGCAGTGCTAACCACTTGAGCCACCTTAGAATAGATAAATAGTTTCTATGGACAAATAGGACATTATTCCATTAATCTGAAGGATAATAATGGAATAAGCAGGAAAAAAGGAATCAAACTGTGTTGATCCAGAGAAAGGTGAAAAAATCCAAAAATCTAAAATATCTACGTGCATTTGAGTCACATAATACATATTTTCAATACAGTTACTAAAGAAGATATTTTTCTTTAAAGACAAACTTTGATTCTCTTCTATAAAGAACAGTTACTATAAAAGTTTTTCCTTCAATCAGAATAGAAGGCATGTTATATTCTGTAACAGTAGTACACTAAACAGCAGTTTATTATAACTTCCGCCCCCTCTATGTGTCTGCAGCCACCTCCTCTTCTGCTGGGTCTGCCCTTCTCTTCTGCTCCTGATGTCACACAGAGCAGGAGCAGGAGCAGGAGAAGAGGAGGGCAGACCGAGGAGAAAAGGAGGCAGCGACAGATACATAGAGGGGGCGGAACACACAAGGCGAAGGCAGGGAAGGCTGTGCCAGCAGCCAGGACCTCTTAATCAGACACAACCCAGGCGACCTCTTAATTGTAAGGTTTCTAATGTCTTTTTTAAAGCCTACAGAGGGGCTAGAGACATAGGGGACCCCTTCCCTGAATGCAGCAGAAATGCTACATTTAGTGCTGCATTCAGTTTGCGAAGAACCAGGGGGTGACAGGTCATCTTTAAGGAGGAAGTAGATGAACTTTAGTGCCACTTATTGAAGTAGTAATGCTAAAAGTCATAATTGACTTTGAAATGAACCTTTCAATATGATTTAGGATTTATGCCATATCAGAACCTTAAGCTTCAGACACTGCATTTCGGGGTGATTGTTCCTCATCAGTGCAAAATATGGGATCTGATTTGGCTGTTTGAGGTGCTATGATGAGGTCAAGAGAATAGCCATTCTCCTTATGGAAATTTATCTTGCTTGCTGTCAGTGAGAAGTCATTTAGCCGCAATGCTCCTCTGGAATACACTGGAACCTTGGATTACAAGTAACTTAGTATGAGAGTGTTTTGAAAAGCAATCTAACATTTAAAAATAAAATTGTAATTTGGTATAAGAGCTAGATTTGGAATAAGAGCAACATGTGAGCTCTCCCCACCCCTTACTATACCTCCTTCCCTGCACATATACAATACATTTCCAGTAACACTCCTGCTTCTAGTGCATGCGCATAAGCCATCAATCACAGTCTTTTAATCACTTCTGAGTTCCGTTCTTTACGTGTTTACTCTGAACATGGAGCCTCCATACTTGATACTGTACATGTGTGATGCCGCTACTAAACTAATATAAGTTACTGTAACTGATTAACCTCCTGCACATATGTATACTGTGTATACCATACAACTGCATTGAATTGTAAAACTATAAGAATTTTATATGAATTCAGTAGAAATTTTTGGGTTGTGGAATGAATCATCCGCATATCAATTATTTCTTATGGAAAAACTTGCTTTGATATACAAGTGATTTGGATTACAAGCACATTCCTGGAGCAATTTATGCTCGTAATCCACTGTATATGCCAATTGTCTCTTCAGTGAGGAAGTAAACGAACTCTAGTGCCAACTTTTGAAAGTAGCAATCCTAAAAGTCAAAATTGACTCTTTGACGAGACTTGTAATATGACTTAGGATTTATAACCCACGACAATAAAAAGGCAAACAATATTAGACTGAGACATAAAAAATAATCAGTAATTTTTAATGAAATCATTTACAGAATTTTTTATTTTAAATAATGCAAAAACTAGTAAAGTATACATGATGACAAATATGCAAAATATATAAATCAACCTAAAAAACATAAGTGACATTTCTTCAGAAAGTTTTGGTCTCCGGTACTAAATGAAAGAGATTTTAAACTATTGTTATTAAATTTACAAAAATCAAATTAATTAAATTACTATAATTTTATTGACAGATATGCTGTTAATCTTCTTGATCTTTTAAAATAATTAGACTTTAATGAATACATTTCAAGTTATCTGCACTTATATAAATTAACATTTTATAAAGTAGATGTAATTTATCTACTGGTAATATTTTTAACAAGAGCTATATAATTAAGCAGCTAGTGGTATACATGGGAAGTGATATACATGGGAAGTAGTGGTCCTGAATTAAAATTAAGTCATGTTATTGAAATCTCATATGTCTTTTTCAAACTCACCACATTACTTCAACAGAACGTAGATAACAAAATTAATAAGAATGAGATGAAATACCACTTAAGATGATTGATGTAAAACTAAGCGTCATCTGAAATGACATCCTAATAAATAAAATTGATTCAAGGAACTTGTAGGTGACAGTCATAATGTAGAAGCTTGTTTACCAATAGAACGTGCGGTTTTTCGCCTTCAAGCATTATATTATTGTAACAGACATCTAATAGTTCAGAGAATCAGACGTTAATCTTGTCACTTGTAATGAAATACAAAAATTAATGAATGATATCCTAGTATCAAGGCAACATCTCAACAAAAATACTAGTGCTAAAATCATATGTTTTTTTATGAATGTTAATTTAAGATATTAAAGTAAAAATTAACTTCAAGGACCTATTTGGCTGCTAAACACCTTTGCAGTCTTTTTATGTGCACTTTTACAGTAAACACTGGGTAACTTGATGTCTTTTGATATGAACATGCTAACTTAATGGCGTTCAAGTAACTAAAAGTAGCTCCTTTCTAAACTATTTTTGGAAAAAAGATCCTGAAGAATGAATAAATATATGTTTTCCATTAATGATTAGTGATGGGTAAACACTATAAGGCTCAGGTGCTCGTTACTCAAATCAAGCAAGTTAGACTGGTCTGGTGCTCAACTGGAATAATGAGTATAATTGAAGTCAATGGTAAACGTGAGCATTTTTTTGGCAGACCCTTCAAGGAGGTCTGGGGAGCAGAAAAATCACTGATGGAAACACTCATGAAATTGAATGAACACAGCATTCCGAAGACACCTGGGCACATCTCGGACTGCCAGGTCACAGCTGAGAATAAAATAAACTTTTTTTTTTTTAAAAACAAATTACGTGAGGTCCTCACATATTTTTTGTAAGCAGCACAGGTAAAGCAGATAGATACAGACTGAAATTACGAGGCTGGAAGTGTTCATTGTTATTTGGCACTTCCCAGCCTAAACACACCAGCCCACAGTCATCCCAGAATGGGGGCATCACATTAGATGTGACAATTTTGCCACTTTTTCTGGCACTTTCCAATTGCATTGCTAGGTGTTGTAATTGGGATATTGGTTTATAGGACTGATTTCAGTTGTAAATTGTGAGCAGACATCAAGCCCTGGTGTTAGTAATGGGGAGGCATCTACAGTTAGGGCCAGAAATATTTGGACAGTGACACAAGTTTTGTTATTTTAGCTGTTTACAAAAACATGTTCAGAAATACAATTATATATATAATATGGGCTGAAAGTGCACACTCCCAGCTGCAATATGAGAGTTTCCACATCCAAATCGGAGAAATTGTTTAGGAATCATAGCCTCCTCTTTTTCAAGGGACCAAATGTAATTGGACAATGGACTCTAAGGGCTGCAATTAACTCTGAAGGCGTCTCCCTCGTTAACCTGTAATCAATGAAGTAGTTAAAAGGTCAGGGGTGGATTCCAGGTGTGTGGTTTTGAATTTGGAAGCTATTGCTGTGACCAGACAACATGCGGTCAAAGGAACTCTCAATTGAGGTGAAGCAGAACATCCTGAGGCTGAAAAAAAAGAAAAAATCCATCAGAGAGATAGCAGACATGCTTGGAGTAGCAAAATCAACAGTTGGGTACATTCTGAGAATAAAGGAATTGACTGGTGAGCTTGGGAACTCTAAAAGGCCTGGGCGTCCACGAATGACAACAGTGGTGGATGATCGCCGCATACTTCATTTGGTGAAGAAGAACCCGTTCACAACATCAACTGAAGTCCAGAACACTCTCAGTGAAGTAGGTGTATCTGTCTCTAAGTCAACAGTAAAGAGAAGACTCCATGACAGTAAATACAAAGGGTTCACATCTAGATGCAAACCATTCATCAATTCCAAAAATAGACAGGCCAGAGTTAAATTTGCTGAAAAACACCTCAAGAAGCCAGCTCAGTTCTGGAAAAGTATTCTATGGACAGATGAGACAAAGGTCAACCTGTACCAGAATGATGGGAAGAAAAAAGTTTGGAGAAGAAAGGGAATGGCACATGATCCAAGGCACACCACATCCTCTGTAAAACATGGTGGAGGCAACGTGATGGCATGGGCATGCATGGCTTTCAATGGCACTGGGTCACTTGTGTTTATTGATGACATAACAGCAGACAAGAGTAGCCGGAAGAATTCTGAAGTGTACCGGGATATACTTTCAGCCCAGATTCAGCCAAATGCTGCAAAGTTGATTGGACGGCGCTTCATAGTACAGATGGACAATGACCCCCAAGCATACAGCCAAAGCTACCCAGGAGTTCATGAGTGGAAAAAAGTGGAACATTCTGCAATGGCCAAGTCAATCACCAGATCTTAACCCAATTGAGCATGCATTTCACTTGCTCAAATCCAGACTTAAGACGGAAAGACCCACAAACAAGCAAGACCTGAAGGCTGAGGCTGTAAAGGCCTGGCAAAGCATTAAGAAGGAGGAAACCCAGCGTTTGGTGATGTCCATGGGTTCCAGACTTAAGGCAGTGATTGCCTCCAAAGGATTCGCAACAAAATATTGAAAATAAAAATACTTTGTTTGGGTTATGTTTATTTGTCCAATTACTTTTGACCTCCTAAAATGTGGAGTGTTTGTAAAGAAATGTGTACAATTCCTACATTTTCTATCAGATATTTTTGTTCAACCCTTCAAATTAAACGTTACAATCTGCACTTAAATTCTGTTGTAGAGGTTTCATTTCAAATCCAATGTGGTGGCATGCAGAGCCCAACTCGCGAAAATTGTGTCACTGTCCAAATATTTCTGGCCCTAACTGTATCAGATACCTCCATTACTAACCTAGTAAGTGTAAAGAGAAAAAAACAAACACACACATGAAAATATTCTTTATTAGAATAAAGTCTCCCTCACACTTTTAAAAAAATTAAAAAGCCATGAAGATTCCAAACTAATTCACTGAATTTGACTTAGTCGAAAAATGTAAACCTGAGAAAAATAAAAATAGAGAAGTAAAGAAACAAGAACAAGAGATTCGCTCATTCACCACTTTATTAGCTTCCTAAATAACCACACTGCCCTGAAGTAACCAAAGGTGCTTCCACGACAGCCACCAATTCTGTCTTAAAACTTATGGAGCCTCGTTCAGAAAATGAAGCTTCATAGGTCACTCTTGGTCATTTCCCATGAGAAAGGATGTCAATAACTCAGTAACCTCATCGTTCTTGACACATTGCCCTCCGCAAGGCTCTGCAATGGAAGTGATAACTTCAGTAAATTTTTATTATCTCACCATGCTCACGGGATCGGAGCTGTAGGGTTTTTTGGGAGCTAATAAATGAGTGAATGATGTACTGTGTCTTGTTTTTATTTAATTCTCTCTTTTATGTTTTTCAGGTTTCCGTTTTTTAACTATGTTGGATTCATTGGATGACTTCGAGATCTTCATGGCTTTTTTTTTTTAAATAAATTGGAAAACAAGTAGATTGGGGAGTGTTTTTTAAAAACTTTTTTGTGTGTGTTTACACTTACCTGATTAATAATGGGCTTTGTCTGATTGATGTCTCTCCATTACTAACAGCAGGGCTTGATGCTAGCTTACAATTCACAGCTGACATTAACCCCCCAAAATATCATGAGCCATTGTGAAGCACTAGAAATGGTGCTTATAATGTAATGCACCACTTCTGCAGCAACTGCGGGGCTAATATATTTAGGCTCAAAAGAGCCATTTAAAATGGAGAACCCAAGCCTGATAACACCACCCTCCAGCTATCTGCTTTACCTTATCTGGTTATAAAAAATAGACAGGAGACCACATCTTTTTTATTATTTATTGATTTTTTTTGTTAATGCCACATGAAAACCACTAAAGGATATAAGTTTAAAATCTGTAGGGGGTGGGGCATTATAAAGCTGCAGGATCTCTATCTATTTATTCCATCTTTTCTATCTATCTATTCTATGTACTTAAAGTTATGTGTACACATTGCATTTTGCTGCATTTTTTTTTATGTGATTTTGATTGCTGATTTGTCACAAAACCTGAAGGAAAGCCTTATGGAGGTAAAGTTGATGAGAATCCTGAAGTGACATGCCCACATTGATTATTTCTGACTTGCAGTTTTGGTACAGAAACAAATCTTCAGCATGTCAATTCTTTCAACACTTTTGGCGCATCCCTTAATTATTTTTTGATTTCTGATTTGTCACAAAACCTGAAGGAAATCCTTATGCCAGTAAAGTCAATAAGAATATAAAAGTGTCATGCACATGTTGCTTATTTCTGACTTCAAAATTTGATGCAGAAAAAAAATCTGCAGCATGTCCATACTTAGAATTGACTTGAAAGAATTGGCAAATGCAGATTTTTTTCTACATCAAATCTGCAAGTCAGAAATAAGCAATGTGTGCATGACACTTTAAGATTCTCATTGACTTTGCTGACATCAGGATTTCTTCCTGGTGTTGTGATAAATCAGCAATCAAAAAGGCATAAAAAAACGCAACAAAGCTCTGATAGAATTGACCATGCATCATATCTTTCTCAGGATTCACTTCAGGATTCTCATTTACTTTTCCACAAAACCTGAATGAAATTGTGATGCCAGCAATCAAAAACCCCTAAAAAAATTCAAGTGAGCAGAACTGCAGGATTCATGTGGAAATTTAGCTGTGTGAAGTCTCAACAAACACTTAAGGCCATTTTACACACATCAACTTCTGTGACCAACTTCTGAACAGATCTCTGGTTGCAGTGAAATCATGGATACATTGTTATATTTGTACACAGCCATAAAATGGAGCAATGTGTCCATGATTTCACTGCAACCAGAGATCTGTTCAGAAGTTGGTCACAGAAGTTGGTGTGTGTAAAGTGGCCCTTAGACTATGTTCACACAGAATTTTTGCTGCATTTTTCACAAGTTTTTTGCAAATGAAAGGCAGCTCTTTACAGTACCAGCACGCACACGTGGTTTTTTTTCCTGACTGAGATTGAAAACTGCTGCATTTGTGTAAGAAGCAGCATGTCAATTCTTTCAATGTATTTGCTGCATTTGTTCTTCTTTTAAAGCAATGATAAAGTGTAAAAATGTATCAAAAATGCAACCCTGAGTTTTTGCTGCTTTTGTGGTGAATTAAACTCTTTATTAAAAATGCTCTGTAGACTAATGACACACAAAAAACACAGCCAAAAAAGCCAACAAAAATGCTGCAAGAAATAAGGAAAATCTGCCAAGAAAGCATGAACAAATAAATAAATAATTAAGAAAAATAAAGTCGGGTCCCCCATTTTTGATAACTAGCCAATGTAAGGCAGATAGCTGCAGGCTGACCTTACCAGGCTATGAAGGTCTATGGTTATTTGGCCCTTCCCATCCTAATTATACCTGCTAAGAAAGTCTATGGTTATTTGGTCCTTCCCATCCTAAATATACCAGCCCATAGACACCCTGGAAGTAGTGCATTCAATAGATGGTCTAATTCTGATGCTTTTCCCCATCTATTTCCAATTGCCCCTATCCAGGAGCAACTGGAGTAATATTTTTTGGACTTGATATCAGCTTTGTAATGAGAGCTAATATTAAGCCCAGGGGGTTAGTAATGGGTTGGTGTCTATCAGACACCAACATTACTAAGCTGGCAAGTGAAAAGTGAAAAAAGAAACATACACTGGGAAAAAATAGTTTATTTAAATAAAGACTCCCTATACTGTGCCTCTTTCACCAATTTGTAATTTTAAAAAATCCATGACCTTCCAACGTTATCCAAGGTTTATGATGTCCACAAAATTCATACTGCAACCTACAAGTTAGAGTACAGATTTAGTCACTCCTTCTTAGATCATTCCTGGTCAGTGCCATGAAAAATCACAGGCTTGATGTTGACTGGGAGTTACCTATGGAGCCTCATTATGAGAGCATTTTGAGACCAAGGCTTCATGAGTCAGCTTAGTGACTCAGCGGTTAAATAGTAAAGGAACCTCCAGCAACAGACCGTCATCTTCATAAATTAATATTTATTGTGCAAAAAGTGCATAAAAAGTGCATACAAAATTACATAGCTGGCAAGGGGAACGCTGAACGCATTTCGGATGTAAATCCTTTGTCAACAGCATGGTGTATCCACCACCAACTTCTTTTTATGTGATAAAAAACAAGCACACAGCTGAAAATTAATTACATATGCGAGCTGAAGACAAGCTCTTAAAGCACATTCATTTATAAGCAAGGATAACCATCTAAATGCAAGATGAAGACATTTTTTACAAAAAAACCTTGATGGCATGACAAATACACATGATATGAGTACAGTATAATCATAAACTTCATAAGTTCTAATACATATTATTAGGTACATAAGATTTATATGATGGCATTTAATTATTTTTTTATACAGCATATATATGTATGTAAGCTCATGAATTCATACATCCATACTCAATAAAAATAGAACAAATCTGACCTAAAGTTCATTCCTGCAGGTTGTCTGCTATGTAAGCTCAGTATCCATTGAGCTTCATGTTCCTGAACTTGTCTCTCCCTGTCTCCGCCCCATTCCACTCTTTGAACAAGCTCTATGCCCTTTACTTTAAGGAAGTTTGTGCTGCCTCCATGCACTTCTAAGAAGTGACGTGACAAGCCCGACATTTGTCGACGGCTGGCAACGTTCTCTGGGTTGGCAGCGGTCAGGTGTTCGCCTAGCCTTTTCATTAAGGATCTTATTGTGCAACCCACATAATCTTTAGCAAAACTTGTGCAGGATGCTAAATAAACTAGATTAGTGGAATTGCAGTTGATAAATGATTTTATATCATACTGACGGCCAGTAGGTCGATAAAAAAAATGTTTACTTTTCTCCATATATTTACACAGCGAACAACGTGAGCCCCCACAGGGATAATTCACCCACTATGATCAGCCAGGTTTGAATCTTTTTCTTAGATTTATATAGAGAGGGGGGAAACAAAATTGCCAAGAGAAAGTGATTTTTTTGGGGACACATCTAAAGCCTTTCTTAAGGATTTCAGCTAGAACAGGATCTTGATACAGAATAGGTATACATTTATGCAATGTTTTTGCGATATTAGAATAATCAGTGCTGAAACTGGTTGAAAAAGTTGGAATTCCTTCCCCACTTTTTTTCTTCCCAGCTGACTGACTTTTTCTACTATCCTGCAACAAATCTGTTTCAGACCCTCTTTCTAGCTTGATTCAATATATGCTTACTATTTTCCCTTTTAGCCAACAGATGACAAATATTGTCAGCTTCTACTTCAAAAGTTTCATTTGTGGAACATGATCGTCTTGCTCTAATCAACTCCCCTAAAGGCAAGTTACGGACAACATGAGCCCGGTGACAGCTGGAGGCATGCACAATTGCATTGCTGCTTGGCTTCCTGAATAATTTGGAATGTATGATGCCTGAAACAGGATCTCCGATTAAAGTGAGATCTAGATATGAAACTGAGTGTCCATGTGATTCAAAAGTGAACCTTATGTTCATGTTATTACTGTTTACATAATCTATGAATTCCTTGAATGTTGGTGAGGCGGAGGGAAATGCGTTTCGTCGTATTTCCAAATGGCAATTGCATCATCTATATATCTCTCCCACCACACCAAACATCCCACCCCCCATCGGGCAACCGAGCAATTGGAGAAAAAAACGATTGTTGAACATGAAATAATTGGTTTCCAAAATATACTGGACACATAAAATTAAAAAGTTACATAAATCGGCATCATATAAATTCATGCGATCAAAGGAATATTGCAGAGCTTCAATTGCAAAATTATGTGGGATACAGCTATACAAAGATATTACATCTAAGGTTATCCAGCTATACTGCGGTTCCCATTTCATTTTGCGCACACCACTTAATAGTTGTTTGGAATCCATAATAAAACCGGCATTATTGCCAAGTAATGGCTGTAATTTACTATCCACCAATTGGGACAGTTTTTCATTTAAACTACCAATTCCCGCTACAATAAGATGCATGGGTGGAGGAAAGATCGATTTATGGGTTTTTAGAAAAATATGGAAAATGGGAATGGTGGGCTTATCAACAAAAAGATGCTCTGCAATATTATCATTAATCACCCCCAAAGACCCGCCTTCATCAAGCAGTTTCTGGAATTTATTCTGGAAACCAAAACCAACCAGAATTGACACATTAAATATGATGTGCCGATTTTGAAGAAACTGTGAACTGGTATTCTTAGGCTTGGTAAGGCCAAAAAGCGGTGAACCTTCTCAGTCTGATAGTAATAGCCTGCAGAAGTCTGGTTTCCCAAAACTGCATATCGAAAATAGGGGGGCACAAACCATTTTTTTGTTATTTATTAGGTTAAACCAGGCAAAAACACACTCTAGTGCCCCATGTTAGGCACTAAAGGTGCAAGTGTAGAATAATTAGGGGGGACTTACTTAAATAGAAGCTGTGACATGTTGTGGCCAGCCAATCACAGTAATGCCAGTAGCCAAAATGGCTATGGCATTACTGTGCATGGCAAGTAATCTCTGCATGTTTACTGGCTGTTTAAAAGTTGCTAAAAATGCAGGGCAGGAACTCGTGCACTTGCTCAAGTACCTTCCTATACTTGAATGAGTAAAGAGAGTACCGAGCAACCCGTTGCTTGATCGAATAATAAGCAATACTCAGCACGCTCTCTCATCACTAGTAATCAAAGGTTCTTGGGTTTTCTAAACTGTTCAGACTATTGTAAACTTCAGCAATGTCACCCTAAAACCCTCAGACAACACACACGAGGTTACTGTAAGTGCTACTGGCTACTATCCTGAAGTGGAGGTATTAGACCAATTGAATTCTTAAAGCGGAGCCAGCTGCTTCTCCTAATTTCCATAATGCGATGCTTATTTTTTTTAGATAATCACTATTAAGGAGAACTCTAACCCATATTCAAAATCCTAACCAAAATGTGAACAAACAGGTCATAGTTTTGATGGCGATAGCAATTGATAAATTATTATACTTAATTATTCAAATACACGTTTAGTTTTTTTTTTTTTTTTTTAATAATATTCAAAAATATTTTTAGGTATCAAATAGAAAAACAATTACCTAAATGTCTATCTTTGTGTATAATGATTCATGTTTCATAAATGTTTATACAATAGATAATTATTGCTGTTCATCTGTCTGTTGTGTTCTCCACTACACTCTCACATATCAGATGTTGCTTCAAATATTTGCATAAATATTCAGAATTTTTTAAAAGAATATACATGTTGAAATACTTAAAGCTTTTAATGTTTGCTGGAAAGCAACAATGCTATATCTAAATATACTGTAAAATAAATGTAATGCAACGCAAATGTTACATACCTAAAAAGGAGTTCAGAATGACTTAACGGGGTTGTCCCACGAACAATTGTAGATTTTAATTAATAGATCTTAGAATAAAAAAGAGCTCACCAACTTGATGTGTTAAAAATGTTTCCCTCTCCTAAGATATTCTTAAAAATGTACCCCTGTGTAATGTAAGTGTTAAACCACTTAGGAACAGGTCGGATATACCACAGCTCCTGGGCAGGGGAGAAAGTATAAGAGTGTACAGATATTACGGCCGGGGATCACAGCGGATTCTTCCTGTGATTGTAAAACAAGTTTTTAAACAGGCAATGAAATATGTTACACCACAGAAAGAAATAGTTGTGATCTCCAACTGTAATGTCTATATACTTGTTTACCTCTTCCCCTGCCCAGGAGCTGAGGTAAATCCGAAACATACCTTACACAAAAGAATAGAGACATATTATTTTTAACGCATTCAATTGTAGAACTTAATTTAATTCTAAGATCTATTAACTACAATTAGTCAATTGTTCTCTACGCAACCCCTTAAGATATAAAAGGAAAATTGTACATACTGCATATATATACTAGATGTAGGTCTGATGCTATCAGATTGGGGGAGTGATATAATGATGGGGGTGGGCTCTGTATCACTGTGGATGGTGATTCTCTCTCCCCTGGGTGCGCTCTCTCTCCCCCCTGTGCTGTCTTCTCCCCTCTGCTCTCTCCTTTGACCTGTCTCCCCCTTGTGCTGTCTCTCTCTCCCCTGTGCACTCTCTCCCTGTGTACTCTCTCTCCTCCTGTGCTGTCTTTTCGCCTATGTGCTCTCCTTTAAACTGTCTCCCCTCAGTGTGCTGTCTCTCTTCACCTCATGCTGTCTTCTCCCCTCATATGCTCACTCCTTTGAGCTGTGTCCTGTATTTCATTCTCTTCTCCTTGTGCACTCTCCCCCATGCGCTTTTCCCTGTGGGCTCTCTATTCCACTTATGTGTGCTCTCTTTCCCCTGTGCTCTCCCTCTTTCTTCCGTGCATGATCTCTTCCCCTGTGCACTCTCATTCCCTCCTGTGTGCTCTCTCTTCCCTTGTGTTGTCTCTTCCCCCGTGCACTCTCTCCACTTGTGCTGTTGTGGTGCCACACTGGTTGGTGCGCCATGGAGGGGTACTGCACCCAGACCAGCGTGTGTAGTATCCCTGAGACCAGGGGATTGGAATGTTAACTTGAGGCCCTCATTATACGCATACACACATCCTAGAGCAGGGGACTACTGGGTTAAATCCTCTGCTAGGAGACCCAGAGTTTCAGGGCAGAGAAGTGTAAGAGCAGGAAAAAGTTAGAACAGAACGTCTGTGGAGAGAGACAGAGCAGAATACCTCAGGAGAGGTGTTCCAGACAGAAGGGAGATCCTGGGGTGTTAGTTAAAACCGTAATCTGGCCCCACATGGCACCAGCCTGGAGGGACCCAGTCCAACAACGGAGCTGTGAAAAAGGTGCAGAAGTTCAGATGCCAGAGGAGTGAAAGTGCTTGCCGCCCCTATTGCCATCAAAAAACCAAGGGGGCGGGCCAAAGATCAAAGTACACCTGCCAGAGACTTTAAAAAGCAGCAAGAATGGCGTGGCCAGAAAACCACACAGTACGGGTACAGTCTACGGGTCGGTCACGATGGTGGCCATGAGACTAAGCAACCTGATGTGAGAAGTGGGGGAGGAAGCCTGTGCTGCAACTGGGGACTCAGGGGCATTCTCCCTCCTTACCAACTAGGGGGATGTGGCCTTTTGGAGAACCACATTCCAAGAACTGAGAGTTTAGCTCAGCGAGGCCGTCGATTGGACCATCAGGCGCTAGAGCACCGATGTCGCCCTGTAGCTATCGCGTAGGGCTACGCAAATGGGGTCCAGCAACCAGGAGCTGGAACTGTGAGTGAGAGACCGGTCCGCGGTTGAGCACCCAGTTACCAGGGAGGACCTGCCTGCTGAGGTATCACCTGTCACCAGCGCAGAAGTCGGGGCATTTGGGCCTCGCAAAGAGCCAGATGACCCAGAGGCCCTAGTCGAAGACAAGGGAGAGACAGCCACAGCGGAGCCTGAGAACCCGGAGGAGGAAACTGCTGAGTCAGACATCCCAGAGGTGCCCGAGGGAGAGTCCAAGGTGGTCGTGGAGGCTGTCCGAAAGGAGCCATCCAGCCAGTCGGGCTCCGAGGAGGAGGACCTTGAGGAGGACGATCCAGACAACAACAATGAGGAAGTCGGGGCATCAGAGCCCCGCAAAGCAGGGCGGAGTGACCACCAATACTGGCCGGAGGTTGGAGACAGACCCCCTGGCCCCATCCATGAACAACCAGCCTACCCTTGAGAGCAGTACCTGGCCAACCAGGTGGTGCGGCAGTGCCACTGTGAAGAATGGTGGGCCAGGGAGCTCGAGAATCTGCAGGTCCGAGCCTAGGCCCACCTCTAGTGTTTGTGGGATGCAGAGACATAGAGTCCCACCTTCCAAGGGAACACCCGGACCGGGACCTGTATAGGAATCACCGTTTTAGCTATGAGAGACATGCAGGGTCCCGCGGATGGCAGGCCCTGCATTTGCACAAACTGTGATAACTGAAACTGTGAAACCCCGGTCATGTATATAGTTTGGATGTGTAAAAATGCTGCATTTTTATGTAGAGACTAGTGATGGGCGAATCCTAAATTACTCGGAATCGCTTGACTCTAGCAAGTCCGAGCCCGGGACTCGCTACTCGTTGCGAGTCTAGCGAGTCCAATGTTAATGAATGGGGAAGCGAGTAATAGCGAGTAATGTGTGATTTAAAAATCGCAGATGTGTCTCGGAAAGCGCTCGCATTGCCGTGTCGGAAGTCCCACTCGCAACTGTATTTTGCTGCTGTCTCCGAGGCCAAACTCGCATGTGTTTGAGGCGAGGCAAGCGATTTTCTGCAGCAAACCCCATGCTTTTTGCAAACAGGAAATAAGCCGACTCGAGCTGCCTGGCTGGACGCGCAGAACCACACCGAGCAAGCATGGCCCCTGTCAACACCCTGCAATTAATTGCTCTGGTGGAGGCTCGGCCCCTGCTTTGGCTGCCCACTGACCCTGCCTATGGGGATAACGTCCAGCGGACTACAGCCTGGAGGGAGATCGCTCAGGTCGTGTTCCCTACGTTTCATCGCTGTGGCCATGATGCACAGAGCAATATGGGTGAGTTAAATGTGTTCACACCAGTGGCGTAGCTAGCCTTCACCGGGCCCCGGGGCAAGATCACCGCCCAGGCCCCCATCTTGCACACTCACCGCCGTGCGTCTGCTCTGGTGCACACTCACCGCCGTGCGTCTCTGCCGTCTGCTCTAGGAGGAGAGGAGGGGCGGGTAGAGCTGCAGGAGACAGGAAGTCCCGTCCTCCCTCCGCTCCGGCTGCGCGGCGGCCGGCTGCCAGCACAGGGCCCCCCAGGGGGCCCAGCGGGCCCCTCATGCCGGGGGGCCTGGGGCGATCGCCCCCCCTGCCCCCCCGCTAGCTACGCTACTGGTTCACACGTTATATTGCATTTGCCGTATATAGTCGTGTATAAGCCGACTCGTGTATAAGCCGACCCCCCTACTTTAGCCCCAAAAAACTGGGAAACCATATTGACCGCCATCCTTGTATACAGCGGCTATCACTGTTAGGCAGCAGAGTATACAGCTCCACCTGCAGAGTATACAGGCCCCGCAGTGTGTATACATGCCCCCGATATTAGGGTATACAGCCCCCCCATGGGTATACAGGCCCCCAGCAGTGGGTATACAGGGCCCCCATAGTAGGGTCTACAGCCCCCCCGTGGGTATACAGGCCCCCAGCAGTGGGTATACAGGGCCCCCATAGTAGGGTCTACAGCCCCCCTATGGGTATACAGGCCCCCAGCAGTGGATATACAGGGCCCCTGTGGGTATACAGGGCCCCCATAGTAGGGTATACAGGGCCCTCAATGTGTTATCATGTGCCGTCGCATGGTTGCCTATATTTGGATGGGGTCACAATAGTACACTTAGTTTAAGGGCTGGTCCTCCTGGCTCTGAAGGCCAGGGGGTTGGGTGTATATAAATACCACTAATGAGCGGAGTCTGGTGCCCGCACTATTACATTCTCTATGCGTGAGCTCAATGTCCGTAATGCTGTTGATGATGTTCCACACTGTCGTGTCACTGTGCCTTGTATACACATTACACACACAACATGAATAAAATGTTATTGTTGATTTGTACACATACTTTTAGTGTTTCAAATGTTACAGAGGTCTAAACCCGGTTTGAAATCATTTCACAGTTGACCTGATTATGAAGCGGTGGAGTAGCTGCCGTGATCAACACAAGCGGCAACACCGCAAGATCATGGAGGGGGGACCGAAAGCTGCTCCAGGGACGATCTATTGCCACTGCGACCGGCTGTCCTTCCTAGAACCGGTGGCCCGTATGCCAAGGTATGTGTCTGCTGCACTGTTGTTTACTATTATTGTTATTATTATTTATTTATATAGCGCCATTATTTTCCATGGCACTTTGCATGAGGATAAGGGTTAACGACAAAAAACAGTACATGAAGACAATCAGGTCATACAGGTACAAGAGGAGAGGACCCTGTCCACGAGGGCACACAGTCTACGTATGAAGCTCTATAATGAGTGTGGTGGTTTACATACCCACACTGGGGTTTGTTTCTGCCATGGTGCAACACAATTCTATTACCTTTGGCAATGATCCAGGACATACACATTTATAGTCACATTGTGACGTTGGGACAAATAAGCAATGTTCTGCAGGGTGGTCGGAAACAATGTTCCGTGACCTCACAATTAGCTATTATTGTTGGCATGTTTGTGGAACAAAGCCATGTTCTTCCCTGCAATGGCCTCCAAGGTGTGTGGCCTTGTCTGGTTTGCCTGTCATAAGCCTCATTTGTATCAGTTCCTAATGGCCTCGACTTGCATAAGGGCCACATACATCCCTACACGTTTAGTTGTGGGTGTTTTTTTCAGCTAAATAACGTTGCAAGGATATACCCCTTTGCACTAAACTGTTTGTACACCATCCCAGATTGTTGACAAAGTCACAGACATTTCAGGACATACCCTGTATCACTACAAATACGTGTGGTTCAGTTTTCCCATGGGTATATTTGGGGCTGCAAGGTGATGGTGTAGATATTAGGGCCCACATGTGAATTTAAGTTTTTTTTGTCGTTAACTCATGGCCACATTACGAATCCTCCCGAAAACATAGTGTATTAATGCTGTATAAAATCAAACTAAAGAGGGCCATATTTTAAGTGCAACAGACTTTTATGTCCAAGGTCCTTTAGGAAACCCGAGGTTTGCCCTTGCTGCTCCCGTTTTTTTGTTCGGCCCCGTTGGAATAACTGTAAAACTGTCCATCTGTGCATACCACCTTGTTTGGCACCAACGATGTGTGACCTGCTGCTCAAAAACAACCCCATACTCTATGTCCATTAGTCTTTTCAAAACCCAAGCCATCTGTTTGGTGTGTTTTTTTTACCAAGACATTCCTGATTAGCATACATGGCCGCAAAAAGGAGTGTAGGCCACTAACGCCGAATGCTCATGTGTCACTTATGCTGCATGACTCCATTTCCTGTCTTGCTCACCTGCCCTATAGATCTGGGTTATGTGCATTGAGACCAAGGCTGCCCACACTGTGTCTTTTTGTGTCCATCTGATGGCAAACAACCCTGAAGAATGTGTTTGCCTCACAGTGTCAGGCTATAGCTTTGTCCACATAAAGTTTCCACAAAAAGTCTAAGCAATAGTTGTGGCCACTAATATGTCTTCAAGTGACTACATAGCTGTCCTGCCTAAGGCAGGGCACAGTGTAATAGTGCGGACAAATTTTAAAATGTGTAATGTAATGGCAAAAAATCGTGGAGCAACACTACCCACACATACAACATTGTTTGAGGCATGAGCCAAAAATGTCCTTAATTTATTTGCTGCAATTCCATCTTAAGGGCAACAATGAAAAGACACAGAATACACAGATACACTGAGTCAAAAAAGCGTGCACATGTTATGTTTGGCCTATGGTTTTGTTTCCAAACGCAACCCATTCACCAAATGTTTTTTATATTTACCCACAGAGCTGCTCACTACCAGATGCGGCGTCGGAACCCCCCACCACAGCTGCCTGAGGAGGCGAGGGAGGCCCCTGAACCACCACCAGAGGAGGAGGGAGTACCACCGCCACCACCACCACCACCACCACACACCTTTGGGGCCACAGGAAGAAGAGGAGGATGAAGGGCCACACCAGCAGTCTCCCCAACCAAACGAAACTGTGGCCATCCAGCGTCCTCCACTGCCGACTGCCAGCAGTGTGGGGAGTCACCTGAACCTCAGCAGCCCTGCTCAGATCCCGGGGGCACCACAAGACCACAGAGGACAATGTAATGCTGACTTTGCCCGCAGTCTCATACCATTCTTGGATGACATTCCATTCGAGAGACGACTGCGGGCTTGGTCAGCAATACACATTGTTATAGATGCATGTCGGCCCCCAAACCACCCTGGCCAGGTCTTTTCCTATTTGGAGGGGTGGCAGCAGTCGAGCGCAAACAGGCTAGACAGGCACACACCACGGCGGGACAGCTATGTGCCGACCCAGAGGCCTATCCAACATTTCTGGCCAACCAACATGGACCTCCCAACCCAAGGCCATTTCGAGACACCGGCCCAGATGACCCACCCTACAGGGTTACAAGCAGTGGGGGAGGCTATCCATGGGGCCCTGGACCTCCTCCAGGACCAGGGTGATGGTGGTCCGGTAGAGGCTACCCCACACAATCACCCCACCTTCCACCAGCTGTAGGGTCAACTTTTTTGCTTTTTTTGTTATCTAAATAGTGCATTGCACTTTTTCTATTTGTTTTTTTCTGTTTTATTTGTTTTTTGTTTTTGCGTTTCAGAGCTTTCTAAAAGCTGACATCTTTGCTGACATGTTTGCACTTTTGACATAATATGTTTATTTCTGTTTAGTTTCGTAGCTTTTCGAAAGCTAAAAAAAAAAAAAAAATCTGACATCTTTGCCATTAAGGCATAATAATACAGATTTTTAAAAAAACTGCTTTGTGTCTGACTTTTTTCAGGGAATGGATGTGTAGGTTGTTTTGAGGGTGGCCTTAAAGTCATCATCATTAGCAAGTACTTTACGGCCCGCATGGCACATGAGGGCACCTTGGTTAGTATGTGTAAAATCATTACTGCACATACCAATGTTGCTAACAAAGAAATAGTGCCTGTGTTTGTGGGGGGGGTTACATAATGACTCGGTATGGCAACAACACTAGGAACACAGATGCAAGAGGCTGGGACGTCTACTTGCAACACAGCGCGTCTACGCGTTATCTCCGTAGCGTAAAGTGGGACCCTTCGCCAGGCTCCAGCAGGATAATAGTACAAGCAACTAATTCGATGCAGGCATAGGTTTGTTGCCTCAAAAAATTAGCCCAAGGGGCGGGATCAACTCTTTTTAGAAATATAGGAGGGCGCGTGGCCCATACTATATTCTTGCTTGTCCTGAGAGCATAGTAGAAGCAACGTATTCGAAGCAGGCATAGGCTTGTTGCCTCAAAAAATTAGCCCGAGGGGCGGGATCAACTCTTTTTAGAAATAGAGGAGGGCGCGTGGCCCATACTATATTCTTGCTTGTCCTGAGAGCATAGGAGAAGCAATGTATTCGATGCAGGCATAGGCTTGTTGCCTCAAAAAATTAGCCCAAGGGGCGGGATCAACTCTTTTTAGAAATAGAGGAGGGCGCGTGGCCCATACTATATTCTTGCTTGTCCTGAGAGCATAGGAGAAGCAACGTATTCGATGCAGGCATAGGCTTGTTGCCTCAAAAAATTAGCCCAAGGGGCGGAATCAACTCTTTTTAGATATAGAGGAGGGCGCGTGGCCCATACTATATTCTTGCTTGTCCTGAGAGCATAGTACAAGCAACTAATTCGATGCAGGCATAGGCTTGTTGCCTCAAAAAATTAGCCCAAGGGGCGGGATCATATCTTTTTAGAAATAGAGGAGGGCGCGTGGCCCATACTATATTCTTGCTTGTCCTGAGAGCATAGGAGAAGCAACGTATTCGATGCAGGCATAGGCTTGTTGCCTCAAAAAATTAGCCCAAGGGGCGGGATCAACTCTTTTTAGATATAGAGGAGGGTGCGTGGCCCATACTATATTCTTGCTAGTCCTGAGAGCATAGTACAAGCAACTAATTCGATGCAGGCATAAGCTTGTTGCCTCAAAAAATTAGCCCAAGGGGCGGGATCAACTCTTTTTAGATATAGAGGAGGGCGCGTGGCCCATACTATATTCTTGCTTGTCCTGAGAGCATAGGAGAAGCAACAAATTCGATGCAGGCATAGGCTTGTTGCCTCAAAAAATTAGCCCAAGGGGCGGGATCAACTCTTTTTAGATATAGAGGAGGGCGTGAGGCCCATACTATATTCTTGCTTGTCCTGAGAGCATAGGAGAAGCAACGTATTCGATGCAGGCATAGGCTTGTTGCCTCAAAATTTAGCCCAAGGGGCGGGATCAACTCTTTTTAGATATAGAGGAGGGCGCGTAGCCCATACTATATTCTTGCTTGTCCTGAGAGCATAGGAGAAGCAACGTATTTGATGCAGGCATAGGCTTGTTGCCTCAAAAAAGTAGCCCAAGGGGTGGGATCAACTCTTTTTATATATACAGGAGGGCGCGTGGCCCATACTATATTCTTGCTTGTCCTGAGAGCATAGTACAAGCAACTAATTCGATGCAGGCATAGGCTTGTTGCCTCAAAAAATTAGCCCAAGGGGCGGGATCAACTCTTTTTAGATATAGAGGAGGGCGCGTGGCCCATACTATATTCTTGCTTGTCCTGAGAGCATAGGAGAAGCAACGTATTCAATGCAGGCATAGGCTTGTTGCCTCAAAAAATTAGCCCAAGGGGCGGGATCAACTCTTTTTAGATATAGAGGAGGGCGCGTGGCCCATACTATATTCTTGCTTGTCCTGAGAGCATAGGAGAAGCAACGTATTCGATGCAGGCATAGGCTTGTTGCCTCAAAAAATTAGCCCAAGGGGCGGGATCAACTCTTTTTAGATATAGAGGAGGGCGCGTGGCCCACACTATATTCTTGCTTGTCCTGAGAGCATAGGAGAAGCAACGTATTCGATGCAGGCATAGGCTTGTTGCCTCAAAAAAGTAGCCCAAGGGGCGGGATCAACTCTTTTTAGATATAGAGGAGGGCGCGTGGCCCATACTATATTCTTGCTTGTCCTGAGAGCATAGTACAAGCAACTAATTCGATGCAGGCATAGGCTTGTTGCCTCAAAAAATTAGCCCAAGGGGCGGGATCAACATTGTTAAAATTAATGCAAGGATCTTGAGCCAAACAATATGTTTTATTGCAGTTTGAGAAATGCCCACAATGCAGGCATAAGCTTGTTGCCTTAAAAAATTCAGCCAAGAGACTGTATTGGATTGTCTGACATAAATCAACGTTCAAAAATCATCACAAGTGCATGCATTTTTAAAGTAACATTACTGACACTGATTGTGTAGTTTTGTTGTCATGCAGCAAGTGTAGCAGGAACATTAGTTATCAAATCTTCTTAGCAGAGGCACATTGTTTATCCTTTGTGTCAGAAGAGGACATAATGTTTAAACCGCAGTCAGCCAAACATATCAAATTTGATAATGTCCCTCTAGGTTTGGGTACTGTCGTCTGGAGGGGTTAAGAACTTTGATGATATCCAGTCCTTGTTAAACTTAATGAGTGAGTCTGTCGGCATTTTCTGTAGTCAGCCGTGACCTTCTATCAGTGACATTTCCCCCAGCGGCACTAAAAACACGCTCTGATGTCACACTAGCAGCTGGGCAGGCCAGCAACTCCAAGGCATACAAAGACAGCTCAGTCCAAGTGTGAAGCTTGGAAACCCAGTAATTAAAGGGTACAGAGGGGTCGGTTAAGAAGCTGGTAGTGTCACACACATACTCGTTCAACATGTTTGACAATGTTTGTCTCCTAGACAAGGGGACCGTAGGCACAATCCGTTGCAGATTGGAAGGTCTGTTGAACATCGCCCAGTTGGTGGACATCTTACCACCACCTCTTCTTGACATTGTGGCCGTTTTTGTCCCTACCAAAGGCTGCTGTGGCAAAGAGCTGCTTGTTCGTGGTATAGCGGAGTCAGAGGGTGAAATTGACATTAAATTGTCAACAACAACACTTTTGAAATGATCCATCGTTAAGCCCCTTGGTGACTGCAACAGCAGCGATGGAAACTTGTCTTTGTAGCGTGGGTCAATGAATGTTGACAACCAGTAGAGGTCGCTGTCATAGATGTTAATGACGCGTGGATCTTGGGACAGACATTGAGACATGAAATCAGACATGTGTGCTAGGCTACAAAGACTCATGTCTTTTGTATCACCTGACTGATGAACAATAGGCATCATGGTCTCAAAATTGGTCTCCGCCTCCTCCTCTTCAGCCCACCCATGCTGTACCGACATAAACCTGGGGTTGGGAGTTCCATCAGGGTGCACGTCAGTACCTTGGAGAAATAAATCGTCTTCACCTTCCTCATCACTGTTTTGTTCTGCAGCCAATATTGCCGGCTGAAATTGGCTTTGCTGGCTCTGATCGTGGATGTTAAAATCTGGATCCATAGCCCTCCGCTGTGCCCTCAATGATTCTGTTTTAAGATTCAGGAGAGAATCTTTAAGCAAACAGAGCATGGGGATGGTGAGACTAATAATGGACTGATCACCGCTGACCAGTTTTGTGCAGTAATCGAAGTTCTCTTGAACCTCGCAAAGGTCAGCGATCCAGACCCACTCCATCGTACCAATGTGTCTTGTATTACTTCCTGGGTGACGGGCATGTTGCAGCTGATATCTAGCTATTGCCCTCTGCTGCTCATTGAACCTTGCCAACATATGGAATGTAGAATTCCATCGTGTGGGCATGTCGCAAATTAATCTGTGTTTGGGCAAATTAAATTGCTGTTGAAGGGCAGATAGACTTGCAAGTGCCATGGATGAATGTCGGAAATGTCCGCAATTTCTACGCACCTTCTCTAGTAGGTCAGATAACTCTGGGTAATTTTTCAAGAATTTCTGAACTACAAGGTTCAGCACGTGAGCCATGCAAGGCACGTGTTGAAGGTTACCGAGCTTTATTGCTGCAACAAGGTTTTGTCCATTATCACTGACAATAAGACCTGTTTGTAGTTGCAGTGGGGCCAGCCACTCATCTGTCTGTTGCTTAACACGTTTCCACAGCTCGGTTGCAGTGTGAGGTGTGTCACCTAGACAGATCAGCTTAAGAAGAGCCTGTTGTCGCCTGGCTGATGCAGTACTGCAAAGCTCCCAACTTTGACGTGATGTTGCGGACAAATCAGCAGTGGTCAAGGAAGTAGAAGACGCACATTGTGTTGTTGAAGTATATGAGGACGCGGACACCCGGAATGATGTTGTGCCCGCTTTTCGTGGAGTTGGTAGGATCGCAGATATTCCACTATTAGACTTTGGGACACTCTCGACAAGGTTGATCCAGTGAGCCGTTAGGGATATGTATCTCACCTGTCCACAACTACTTGTCCAGGTGTCAGTTGTCAGGTGAACTTTTCCGCTCACAGCATTTGTCAGTGCACGCTTCAAGTTGTTAACCACGTGCTAATGCAACGCGGGTATGGCAGTACGTGAAAAAAAATTGCGACTGGGGACAGAGTATCGTGGTGCTGCCACAGCCAACAACTCCCGAAAAGCCTCAGTATCCACAAGCCTAAATGGCAGCATTTCTACAGCTAACAGCTTAGAAATTTGCGCTGTCATTTGTCGAGAAAAAGGGTGTGTGGATAGGTGCTTCCGCTGCCTCTCATACAGCTGTGGAACAGACAACTGGACATTTGGGGCAGACTCACAAGTCACTTGACTACTGTCATATCTCTGGTCTAACGCAGCTTGTGAGGAGATCGTATGAGTAGGAGCTGCTGCATGAACAGTAGATGGTGAAGGACGAATCGGAGGTGTTGAGGTCAGAAGGCCCTGATGTCGAACCCTGATGGGCCAACCACTGACTTGGGTGCTTAAGAGTCATGTGCTTACGCATACTGCTGGTGCTCAAGTTTGCTTTGCCCTGGCCTCTGCTTAGCCTGGCATAGCAGATGTTACATATAACGACATTTGCTACTGATGGGCTATCTTTAAAAAATTTCCAGACCATGGATGTTCGTCCTTTAGGTTGTGTTGTAGGAACTGGAGGATAAGTCTGGCCAGCACAAACTGTAGACACAGTTTGGCCAACTGTTGTTAAAGTTGGGGCAACCGTTGGTACAGTTTGTGCAACAGTTGACACAATTTGGGCTACTGTTGTCACAGCTTGGATTCTGGATAAAGGAGTAAGCCTGGGTGCTTTAGGCGGTGGTACATAACCACTTTCCTCCTCCTAGCTGCTCTGTTGGCTCTGCATGTCAAGTGTCCAGGTTGGATCAGTGCTCTCATCATCCACCCCCTCCTCCTCAAAGTCTCCAGGATAACGTGACTGTTCAGGCTGGCCAGATGAGATGTGTGTCTCATCATCATCATCATCCTCCACCTCCTGAGACGGTCTATGCCTTTGTTGAAAGGGACGTTCTTCAGGACGAGGTGAATCCAAACTTTGTCCATGAATGGGATGTACGTCTTGTTCAAGTATCTGATCGGGCAGTGACAAAGAAAGGTCAGGTTGTATGAATGGCTGATAAGAACCAAATAAATCTTCCGAGTGTCCAAGTTCGCGGTCTAAATTTTCCTCTGTCTGGCGATGGCTTGAGGAAATAGGAAGAATTTGCGGATTAGATGACCTCGCGTTGTCAGTAGCGGCACTTGAATATGGTGTCAAGGATGATTGTGTGCTGCCAGAACCAGTGGTTGAGGTCTTGTCAGCCATCCAAGATGTTATTTGGTCTTGCTCTTCCGGCCTCAAGACACGTTTAGGCTGAATACTGGGAAATTTAGACAGTAGAAAGGTGGATCGATCAATCCTCGTCTGTCTACTTCTACCAGTGCCTTGTTGTTCACGACTGCTAGGGCCACGACCTCGTCCCTGTCCCTTTGCAGACTCTTTTTTGGGCATTTGGTGTTTTTGGGACATTGTTGACAAATGCACAGCCACCGAGATGTAGTTAGGTGTTGCCGTAGGCGTCACTTACTGGCGGGTTAAGTGTGTGCTAACACTTGGCAGTGAAGCAGCACACTAGTCCCTGAAAAAATTAGAAAGTGAGCACAGCCACCGAGATGGAGTTTGGTGTTGCTGCAGGTGTCACTTACTGGCGGGTTAAGTGTGTGCTAACACTTGGCAGTGAAGCAGCACACTAGTCCCTGAAAAAATTAGAAAGTGCGCACAGCCACCGAGATGGAGTTTGGTGTTGCTGCAGGCGTCACTTACTGGCGGGTTAAGTGTGTGCTAACACTTGGCAGTGAAGCAGCACACTAGTCCCTCAAAAAAGTATAAAGTGCGCACAGCCACCAAGATGGAGTTAGGTGTTGCTGTAGGCGTCACTTACTGGCGGGTTAAGTGTGTGCTAACACTTGGAAGTGAAGCAGCACACTAGTCCCTGAAAAAATTAGAAAGTGCGCACAGCCACCGAGATGAAGTTTGGTGTTGCTGCAGGCGTCACTTACTGGTGGGTTAAGTGTGTGCTAACACTTGGCAGTGAAGCAGCACACTAGTCCCTGAAAAAATTAGAAAGTGCGCACAGCCACCGAGATGGAGTTTGGTGTTGCTGCAGGCGTCACTTACTGACGGGTTAAGTGTGTGCTAACACTTGGCAGTGAAGTAGCACACTAGTCCCTCAAAAAAGTAAGAAGTGCGCACAGCCACCGAGATGGAGTTAGGTGTTGCTGTAGGCGTCACTTACTGACGGGTTAAGTGTGTGCTAACACTTGGCAGTGAAGCAGCACACTAGTCCCTCAAAAAATTAGAAAGTGCGCACAGCCACCGAGATGGAGTTTGGTGTTGCTGTAGGCGTCACTTACTGGCGGGTTAAGTGTGTGCTAACACTTGGCAGTGAAGCAGCACACTAGTCCCTGAAAAAATTAGAAAGTGCGCACAGCCACCGAGATGGAGTTTGGTGTTGCTGCAGGCGTCACTTACTGGCGGGTTAAGTGTGTGCTAACACTTGGCAGTGAAGCAGCACACTATTCCCTGAAAAAATTATTAAGTGCGCACAAGTAGTTGCACAAATAGGTGGCGTACGTGCTATTTGCAGCTAGGAGAGCAGCAACGCACTGTTCTGCAACAGACAAAATAAAGCTGAAGGGGTTTTTAGGACCGAAAATCTATCAGCTGCAAAAAAATTGTAAATAGTACCTCAGCTAAGCCTCTGACTTCAGCTATTAGAACAGCTGAGTGAGTAAGCGAAGCTATGAGGTCGCTCCTGGGAGCACTGTAAGGCTGCAGCTCCCTGCTTCCCTGCCTGCCTACAGTCCTCTACACAGTACTTCTCTGTCCTCCTGCTAGCTCTCACAAGAGCTGTTTGGGGTTAATATAAGGAATTTTTAAGGTTCCTTACACTGACTGACAATCCCTATGATCTGCTCCAGAATGTACCTCACCCTGCTCTAGCTCAGATCTTCAGAAAAATGTGCCCAAAATGGCGGTGGCAAGGCTTATATACAGCCTTGCCTGTCATACATGACATAGGCATCACGATGGACAGCAGCCAATCATAGTCCTGCCACAACCAACATGGCTGTGGCATTACTGAATATGATTGGCTAACATGCTTGTCCATCTTCACAAGTTTGTCTGACCTAACACGCTAGGCTGTCTCGGAAGCTTTCTCGGAACATAACAGATTCTGTATTCGCGAGTCCCGAATACAGAATACAGGACTCGGATTCGTATACTCGCTCGGAATCGCTAAGACTCGCTCAGACTCGCTCAGACTCGCTGCTGACAGTGGGTGTCCGTGAAGCGGTGCGATTCTTTAAACGATTTTGGGGAGATTCAAGCTACATAGCGATGTGATATAGCGAGTCTCGCTAGTAAAAACTAGGATTGCCATTGACTTGCATTGGACTCGTTACTTTGCGAGTACTCGCTGGGAAACTCGCCAAGTACCGAGTCCTGCGAGTCCCTTACTACTCGCCGAGTAACGAGTCCTAGCAAGTAGATTCGCCCATCACTAGTAGAGACTCATGAACATTTTTAAGAACTCTTTATTGGTGAACCTGGACTGTGAACGTTAAGCCAGAGACTCTGTGTGATAACTTATGTAAAGCAGCCCAGCGGTGACAAGGACACTATTAAAGGTGCAAGAGAAGATTACCACTGGGACTGTGTGTGTGTACCCAGCACCGTTGGGAAGGTGCAGATAAGAGTGTATTAAGTTGGTCCCGTTGACCCAGTAACATTTAAGAAGAGTGCCTCCCGGACGAGATGAATAGTATTGCATTTTATGTTTAATTAAAATTGTTATTATTGTTATGTAATAAAGCATATAAAAATTTAGCTCTGTACCGTCCGGGTGGAATCACTCGCGGATGAGTGAGTTCAACCAAGGGGGAATGTGGTGCCCCACTGGTCGCATCCACACACCCTAAAGCATGTGACTATGGGGTTAAATCCTCTGCAAGGTGCCCCAGTCCCGGTGGGAGGAGTTTCAGGGCAGAGAAGTGGAAGAGCGGGAAGATGTTAGAGCAGAACGTCTGTGGAGAGAGACAGAGGAGGACACCTCAGGAGAGGTGGTCCAGACAGAAAGGAGATCCTTGGGTGTTAGTTAACACCCTAATCTGGCCCGGTACAGCACCCAGCCCAGAGGGACCTAGTCCAACAACGGAGGACCGACTCCTAGAGCGGTGCAGGAGTTCAGCCCTGAGCCGCCCAACCGGAGGGATGCGAGCTGCTTCAGAGAGTCACGACCAATCCCTGCATACATCCCCAAAGGCCCCCATATAGTGTCAAGGAGACCCAGAGGGCGATCTACTCCAGAAGGATCTGTGGGGACCGGCAAATGGCTCTGTGCAGGGAAGCACTAGGAAGTAACAGGAGGGAAAAGCGCAGAATGAGGACAGAGGGAGAAACCATCAGGAACACCACTGAGGGCCTCAAAGATGTATATACACTACAGAAGTGAAATTACATGGTAAAGAGACGTTTTAGTGTACTGGGCATGCTCAGTACACTAAAATCGGGTCCGAGAAACGATCAGATGTTTTATATATACATTGTGGGAGTGAAAGTGCCCAGCTTGCCTGCACTTTGCAGGCTTGGGCTTTCTGTATCCGGATCTGTGAAAATCACGGACCCGGACACAGAAATGGCATCCGGAGGTCACCTGCGATGCGGTCCTTTTCCTGTCTGTGGGGTCCTGAAAAAAGTAGGAACCCCACGGACAGGATAAAATCGCAATGTGAAACCAGCCTAATACTTACCACAAAGTGCAAGAGATTGCAGCAAAACTAATGAAATGAGCTGAACTATAAGCTATTTTTACCCTTTGTCTCGTCGAATACGATAGCGGTTTTTAACCCTTCCTCCTCCCTACTCTATATGCACCACGCTGGGGACTGTAATAGCCGTGATATGCTTTATAGTTGTGACTCTCACAACCACACAAGGTGAAGACTCTGATGCCTATTTAGGTAATATTTTATATCTCAGACCCTTAAGCCTCAGCCATAATCATCAACATTATCAAACACTTGAAATAGATCACTCTGTTTGTAATGACTCTATATAATATTTCACTTATTTCACTTTATGTATTGAATTACTGAAATAAATTTACTTTTTAATGATATTCTAATTCATTGAGATGCACGTGTATGTATAAACATATATACTGTGATTATCATTAATATGTAAACTATTATACGTTATTATTAAAACTCATGGTATTTTTAAATAATAAAAAATATTTTTAAGAAACAAAAAACTATAAAGTATAAATTTTCTCACAATATATTGAATTATCTCTGTGTATGATGATTCACATTTCATAAATGTTTATACAAAGGATGATTATTGCTGTTCATCTATTTTTGTTGTGTTCTCCACTACAATCTCGCAGACCAGATGCTGCTTCAAATACTTGCATAAATATTCAGAATGTTTTTAAAGAATACACATTATGAATTACTTCAGGCTTTTAAAGCTGGGTGGAAAACAACAACATTATATCTAAATATACTGTAACATAAATGCAATGCAACTGAAATGCCACATACAAAAAAATTCCAGGTTATAACTAACTTAGATATGTATAGATTTATTTGTGTGCATGTCTCAATTCTTTGGCCCAAGAAAAAAATGGAATGCGCACAATAGATCAGGGGGTTCCAAAACAAATATATATTGAATCCCTTATACATAATGTATCTTCCAAATTAAGTCCATATTCCCATTATTACTTATACATAATTCTGGTCTATATGTTTCTCTGAAGCTGGCATCCAGTCAGATGTTGGAGCTGATGTTTCAGGTTTTGAAGTTTAGTACATTAGTAATTAGACATGAGCGAACACCTGAGGGCAGAGGCAGATCATAATGAGGTCAATCAAATGTGTATTAACAATCATGGACAGACAGTCTGGATCACGGACAGACAAGTAAGCGAGATCCCGGTGGATCTGTCCTTCCTGTCTGTGACTTATGAACTGCACATGCACAGGGCATGTGCAGAACGCATAAAGAAGCGGTCATTTAGCATAATACGGATCCCACAAAAACATGCAGTTGGATGCACTCGCATGGGGTGTGGGTGCATCCAGTTTTGCAATACGGGGGAATCCGTGGGCATAATGAAAGTTCTTGCATGCCCACAGATCTAAAAATGTGCGAAACTAGCCTAACCAGACACCCTTTAACCCCTTCATGACCAAGGGCGTACGTATAAATCTTTGGTCGTGTCCCTGAGTTTAATGTGCACTCACGCACTGTGCCCACATCTTTCCCCACATGTGTGCAGTTAACAGTTAACAGTCGCAGGTGGATTGGAAATCAGGGATCTGCTTGCGCCTGTTAACTAGTCAGGTCATTGTCAAACTCTGGCAGCGCGATCTAACACTCTCCGGTAGGGATCGCTGTATTCCCCACCAAAAGCAACTCCGTGACACCATCACGGGGCACCTGTTGGTTGTCATGACAATGAGGATGAAGATCTCTGTCACTGTCATAAAGAAGTTCCTGTAAATGCTGGCTGAGCACCGGCGTGTACAGGAAATTATCATTTCTGCCATACAGACAGATGCTCAATCACTTCTCTGAACAGCAGAAGCTATCGGATAGTGTAGGCTTCAAGCACCCTAAGGGGAATAGTAAAAACAATAAAGACATGAGTACAAATCACCTTATTTTGGCACATTGATACACATATTTAGTATCACTGCATTCAGAAATTGTCTTATCTATCAAAATATTAAATCAGTTAATCAGATTGGTAAACTGTAGAATGAGAGAAAAAATCAAAACACCATAATTGTTCTTTTGTTCACTTCAGCATTGCAATAACAAGCAATCAAAACTTCATATTATTATTATTATTTATTTATATAGCGCCATTAGGTTCCATACCGCATTACATGAGGATAGGAGAGACAAGCACAATTACAATAACTCTAGACAATCAGGACATATAGGTACAGGAGGGGAGGGGACCCTGTCGACAAGGGCTCACAGTCTACGAGGGGCGGGTGGGGATACACCCTTTGTTTCATTGCAGCCATTTAGTAAATCCAAAAAAGTTCATATTTTTCTTATTAATGTACACACTGCACCCCATCTTGACTAAAAAAAAAAACAGAAATGTAGAAATTTTTGCAAATTTATTCAAAAAGAAAGACTAAAATATCACATGGTCATAAGTATTTAGACCCTTTGCTCAGACACTCATATTTAAGTAACGTTGTGCATTTACTTATGATTCTCTTTGAGATGGTTCTACTCCTTCATTAGAGTCCAGCAGTTCAGCTGTGTTTAACTAAACTGATAGAACTTAATTTGGAAAGGCACACACCCCTCTATATAAGGCCTCACAGTTCATGTCAGACCAACTGAGAATCATGAGGTCAAATGAACTGCCCAATGAGCTCAGAGACAGAATAGTAGCAAGGCACAGATCTGGCTAAGGTTACAAATGAATTTCTGCAGTACTCAAGGTTCCTAAGAGCACTGTGACCTCCATAATCCTTAAATGGCAGATGTTTGGGACCACCAGAAGTCTTCTTATACCTGCCCATCTAGCCAAACTGAGCAATCATGGGAGAAGAGCACTGGGGAGAGAGGTAAAGAAGAATTCCATGATCACTGTGGCTGAGCTCCAGAGATGCAGTAGAGAGATGGGAGAAAGTTCCACAATGTCATCTATCACTGCAGCCCTCTATCAATCAGGTCTTTATGGCAGAGTGGCCAGATGGAAGCCTCTCCTCAGTGCAAGACTTATGAAAGCCTGCATAGAGTTTGCAAAAAATTACATGAAGGACTCCCAGACTATGAGAAATAAGATTCCCTGGTCTGATGATCCAAAGATAGAACTTTTTGGTGATAATTCTAAGCAGTATGTGTGGAGAAAACCAGGCACTACTCATCACCTGTCCAATACAATCCCAGTAGTTAAACATGGTGGTGGCAGCATCATGCTACGGGGGTGTTTTTCAGCTGCAGGGACAGGATGACTGGTTGTAACTCAATAAAACATAAAAGCGGCCACGTACAGAGATATCCTGGATGAAAACCTCTTCCAGAGTGCTCTGGACCTCAGACTTGGCCAAAGATTCACCTTCCAACAAGACAATGACCCTGAGCACACAGCTAAAATAACAAAGGAGTGGTTTTGGAACATCGCTGTGACCTTTCTTGACTGGCCCAGCCAGAGCCCTCACCTAAACCCAATTGAGCATCTTATAGAGACCTGAAAATGGCTGTCCACCATCCAACCTGATGTAACTGGAGAGGAACTGCAAGGAATAATGGCAGAGGATCTCCAAATAGGTATGAAAAACTTGTTGTATAATTTCCAAGAAGAGTCATGGCTGTACTAGCTCAAAATGGTGCTTCTAATCAATACTGAGCAAATGTTTTGAATAGTTATGACCATGTGATATTTCAGTTTTTCTTTTTTAATAAATTTGCAAACATTTCTACATTTATGTTTTTTTTCCAGTCAAGATGGGGTGATCAATGTACAATAATGAGAAAAAAAATGAACTTTTTTGAATTTACCAAATGGCTTCAATGAAACAAAGAGTGAAAAACGTAAAGGGGTCTGAATACTTTCCATACCCACTGTGTCTCTACGAGTAGCTAATCAATAAATTGGATTCTATACATGGTTTTTGTTTTCATTTACTGTTCTTACTGAACATTTTTACAGTTTATTTGAAATGTTCAACAGTCTGAAAGAAAAACAATAAGAGATTTAGAAAGAAAAAAAAACAAGAATAGTGTTTATACATAATTCACCAAGACTAAAACATTGAAAGTCCACAGCGGATATTTTTAAATGGATTTTATCAGCATGGTAGTCATATAAGTAATTTATGTTTTCCCTTTTCTACCATCCATTTTTATTGCAACATTATGGAAAAAGATATTACTTTTTAGAGAGATATAGAGTACATCGCGGAACTCTCTAGAAATATCGATGGTAAAGGTTAGGTATTTGAAATGTTATTGTGGTTAAGGTCAGAAATATTTTCTAACCTACTCGCTCTCTGGTAAGCATACATTTAGAGAAATCATTTTTATTATAGCTGGAAGTGCTTAAGAAGTGTTGAAACTGTGTGTTTAAATTAAGAATGTGATTTATTTTATCTTTAAGGATTTAACTTACATAAATTACCAGCATAAATTTTGCACTATGTATAATGAGGCCAAACACAGCTTATTATACTAATAGATTAAAAAAGAGCAAACATAATGACAGAAATAGACTTTTTTAATTTCCTCTGGTGCAATTAGCATTAGCGCATATGTGCAGAAAATATGAATTCTTGTGTATTATTTATAACCACCGGACTGAATTCCAAATAAGGCTTTTGGACAAACTCAGCAAGCTTCCATACTACACTTTGCTACAGAGTATTACCAAAACTAAATTAAGCCTTAAAGCTTTGGTGCAAAGCAGAAACAAATATTGGATTAAATTTAGATATGTAGAGGTGCAGATAATAGGCATGGGGCACCTTTGTTACTACATGCAGTCATGACCAAATGTGTTGGCACCCTTGAAATTGTTACAGAAAATGAAGTATTTCTCACAGAACAGTATTGCAATGATACATGTTTTGTTATTCCCACGTTTATTTCCTTTGTGTCTATTAGAAATTACCCGCCCCAGGGCCTTGGGGTACTCGGCTCCAGGCGTTGATTCATGGGGATGTCACGGGGGCCTGTGCCAGGTCCCGTGGCTTTGGTGGTCGCTGAAATTCAGGAAAAATAACAAAAATAAAAGTAGTTTGTGACGCCACCTACGTGTTATGAACCGATGACTCAGGAGTAACATTCAGGTACCATAGAAGTCATTGGTAACTGTACTGACCGCAATCCCTGACTACACACTGCTACTAGCAGTAGACGTGGGATGTAACTAACCAGACCTAGACACCTCTGCACAGCCGGAGAACTAACTGATCTTAAAGATGGATGTAGGAAAAGCTATCTTGCCTCAGAGCAGAACCCCAAAAGAATAGTAAGCCCCCACAGATATTAACTGGGAAACCAGAGAAAGAAAAACGAACTCAGGCAGAGTAAAATGTTTAGCAAAAGAGGCCAAACTAGCTATATAGGAAAGACAGGATAGAATACTATTGCGGTCAGTATAAAACACTATAAAAAAAACACAAACAGCAGATAGAACAAAAATTACCCTGAGTCACTAAGACTCAGCAGCCTCTATATCTGTAGACTTCTATAAATCAAATGCCAGCAGAACTGGAAATAACAGATAATAGTGAATGGTAAAATTCCTAGGAAGAAAACTTCCTATCTGAGAGCAGATAAACAAATATACAGACTAAATTGCAAACCCACAGCTCAGAATAAGACAAAACATAAGCAGAACCTTAAACACACAAAAGTGTGCCACAAAATATAAAAATAAATCCACTTAGCTTGCAAAGAATTCCACAGAGCAGAAGAAACCAGAGAGATGTGTACTCCTCAAGGAACCAAACACAATTGGCAATGATTGATCCACTTCAAACCATTATATGCTCCAAGAACCAGATTGACAATCATCACCATCACCTGTGAAGCCCACACAGTCAGCTGCATTACCAGCAACAACCACCAGAGGTGGTTCCAATAAATCCAATGAATTCACAACACTACGGTTTCGGTATAGTTACTGGGGCTGCGGGTCAGACCTCCGGGGTGATGGTAGGGCAGCCAGATGGTTTCGCTCCCCGTAGATGGAGCAGGATCTCCGGGGCAGTTGTAATAGTTTTTACACAGGGAGGCATCTTACCGCATGGGTTTGTCACTTGTCTTCTCAATGCAGCAGCGTGCAGCTCCTCAGGCGAGGGAAATAAAGTATGTCACACCAGTCATTAACTCTGATTGGGTTTACTTACAAGTTCTAAAAGCAGAGACAGGTGATACAGTCCTTTGGGTCTTTCTGGCCTGGGTAGTCACCAGGGAAACGTGAGGATTCACTCAGGACTCTCAGTGGTATGCCTGCCGTTCCCTACTGGTCCCTTCACTGCGCTATCTTCTCCTCACAACCATGCAGCGCCTCTGCGCAGAGCCTCAAGCCATCTCCCATGGGTCTTTGGTGGCCGACTCCCCTGTAGGTCCCCCTGACCCTAGTTTGGTGTGCCTATTCAAGGTATATGCCGGGTATTTTGGCCGCACCTTCCTGAAGAAGCTCGGGGCCTTCGGTTTAACAGCTTGGGGTTGAACTTCCACACGTGTCCAAAGCCGGTCCTCTGTCCTGGACCAGACCCATCTGGTCAGTAGTACTGGGTTCAGATTCGGGCGCACCAAAGCTCCTGGTGCCCCTAGGGTTTCTTTCCTGTCACGACGACCTTCCACTGTGTCATCCTCCACTCAACTCCCTTACTCCCTTACTCACTCACTGTCCATCAACCCACCAATACACTTTTTCTACCCACCTGACTCCTCCGACAGGACTGGGTCTTCCCTGCAGTGAGTTCACCCACGGTCCTCTACTCTAGGGTGTGCATGAATGGGTGTTGTGAGAGTCCCTTGTTTACCATCCCAGTTCCCTTAGTCATAGGAAAACCACACACTCTTATTTGGGTGCAATACCCCTCCATGGCATCTCGACTAGTGGGGCACCACATTACGGTACAAAAAAAAACTGAAAAAAGCAAATTGAACTTCATTTCACATAAAAACCTCAATATGGGCCAGACAAAACTGTTGTCCCCTTTTTAAAATTCTGGTTAAACAACTTTGTCTTGAGCATACTTGCTAACTCAAACTCACCTGGCAAGTAACAGGTGTGGGAAATATGAAATTCACAACTGAAACCAGTTAAAAGTGGAGAATTTGAATCAATATTTGCATTGTGTGTCTGTGTGCCACTCTAAACATGGAGAAGAGAAAGAGGAAAAAACAGACTGTGGACTTTAGAATCAAAATGATGAAAAAAATATCAACAATCTCCAAATTACAAGTCCATTCCCTCAGATATTGATGTTCCTTTGTCAAAGGTGTGCAACGTAATGGAGAAGTTTACAACCCATGGCACTGTAGAAAATCTCCATGAACATTGATAAGAAAGAAAAATTGATGAAAGGTTACAACAACGGATCGTCCAGATAGTGGATAAGCAGCCTTAATAAAGTTCCAAAGAAATGTAAGCTTTCCTGCAAGTTCAAAGTGCATCAGTGTCATTGCACACTATCCATTGACATTTGAATGAAATTACATACTATGGCAGAAGACCCATTAGGATCCCACTGCTGTAACAAAGACATAAAAAAACTAGACTGCAGTTTGCCAAAATGTACATGACTAAGGCTAGGGTCACACTTTTTTTTTTCAGAAAATATCTTTGTTCAAATTTTCCATCATAACAAGCATACTGGCAGTTATCAGCAGAATTCCAAAACAACATCAAATGCATTAACCGCATGCATAGATAAACAGGTTACTACCGTATTACTCATGTCAAAAAAGGAGAAGGTGGTAAGAAGTCAATGGAGTAAGATCGAGGTCAGGTTCGAGGCAAATACACAAATAGTAGAAGTATAAATTACCCCTTGAATATACTCAAATACTCAACCTCATCCATTTAATACCGGAGAATCCATCCAGGAATCCCCAGGGGAAAAACAGAGCGGATCCCCAGAAGATAAACCCCTGGACAGACCCTCAAGCATCATAAAAGTGGAAGAAAAAGCCTCAATATCATACAGAAATGCATGCAGAGAATGATAGAAGAAAGAGAGAATAGAAGCGGGAGAGCGACTAAGAAGAGCAAGGAAGAGAAAGAAGAGAAGGGAAGAGAAGAGGGGAAAGGGAGAGAGTGGAAGGGAAGGGGGGGGTTATCCACCGCACCATCCAGAACACGTCTTTAAGGTTCACAAAAGTCATGTTATGTTAGGGGAGGACCATCACAGTAAAGCCACCAAGGAGTCCACAGCCTTTGGTACTTCTCCCAAGTTTCATGATCTCGTGCCATCAAGCCCTCTTTACGGCATAATCTGTCCATCTCAATCACCCATTCTCCGAGAGAGGGAGTAACTGTGGACTTCCAGTGTCTCGGTATCAAGACCCTAGCCGCCATGAGGCAAAAGCGAAAAAGACCGCGTTTGACCAAGGCGAGCGGCTCCGGCATGAGAGACAGAAGCGCAATCTCAGGGGACGGGGGATGGCGTGTGCCAGTGATGGACTCACATGTTGAGAAGATCGAATGCCAGTAAGTCTGGATGAGCCTACATCGCCACCAGACATGTAGCATAGTGCCGGGTTTCTCTCCTCACCTCCAGCACAAGTCTGAAACCGTAGGGAACATTGTGTGCAGTAGGGTGGGGCACCTATACCACCTAGTCAGGATTTTATAATTCGTCTCCTGAAAGCTGCAGGATACCAACATCTTGTGGGTCAAAAAGCAAATTTTGGTACGTTCAGAGTCAGTGAATGTAATTCCCAGGTCTGTCTGCCATGCAGCAAAGAATTGAGGGACTGAAGACGGCCCGACATCCCATATCACCTCATACAAGAGCTAAATAACGTGAGAAGGGGAGTCGGTCAAGAGCAGTAGAGACTCAAATCTCGAATGGGCCCTCCTACTCAGAGATCAAATGAATGTTCTCAGCTGAGAGATCTCCAACCAGGACCCCGGTCCCAACCCACCATTCCCCATCGTCGTCGCCTCTTTCAGCCATTCCACGACCCGGAACAGGCCAGGGTCAGCGTCTGCACTCCATCCCAAAAAGGTCGATCTCCCAACCGCCGGAGGGAAATCTGGGTTGTTGAAGAGGGGGCCTAAAATTGATGGGTAAGTAAGGTCACAGACTCTGCTCCGCCATGAGTCTCAAAAGTTCAGCACCACCTGTGTGAGAGGGGGGAACACTGTGTTTGAAGGGCGGTTATTCTTTCACATCCATGGCACCCAGTGTAGTGGGGTGGGCGAGGTCAAATTCTCAACAGTCACCCACTGTTTACTGTGTGGATTAAATCTCCAATCTAAGATCCTTGACAGAAGTGTCGCATGATAATAGCACTGGAAGTCAGGAAGTCCTGTCCCACCCCTTTGCTTTGAATCAGTCAGAGTCGAGAGGCGAATCCAAGGTCTCCTAGCGCCCCAAACAAATTTACGCATGGCGTTATTTAAGTGACAAAAGAACTGTAATAGGATGTCAGTGGGAGCAGTTTGGAATAAATACAGGAATCTAGGTAAGATATCCATCTTGATGGCGTTAATACGGCCAAACCAAGATAGCTGTGTGCCACTGAGCCTTTTCAGATCGCGTAATGTAGTTTGTAAGAGTGGAGTATAATTAAGGGCAAAAAGATCTTTGGGGTCTTTAGGTATAGTGATGCCCAAGTACTTCATACCTCCATCAACCCATCGAAAGGAGAAGGAAGACTGAAGTTGATGGACCAGGGCATCAGGGAGCGTGAGATTCATTACCTCTGTCTTGGAGTAGTTTACTTTGAAGTTTGACACGTCGCCGAACCTCAGGAATTCACGTATGATGACTGGGAAAGCGACCTGGGGGTTTGAGACGTAAATCAGGAGATCGTCGGCATAGAGGGCCAGTTTGAAATGGGCACCCTGGATCTGTACACCCTCAATATCTCTAGATCTCCTAAGGGCGCAAGCCAGGTGCTCCATTGCAATGGCGTATAGCATGGGTGACAAGGGGCAACCCTGTCACGTGCCGCTGGAGACCCCAAAGGCAGGAGAGAGAAGCCCATTGACTCTAAGCCGAGCAGTGGGACCACAATACAGCGCCTGGATTTTCCCCATAATGACCGGACCCTGGCCCAGCTGTTTCAGAGAGGCGAAGAGAAAGTCCCAGCCTAAGCAATCAAATGCCTTTTCGGCGTCGACTGATAGAAGGCACACAGGGATGCTGCGGCTTTGGATCTGGGCAGCGATAAGTAAAGTCTTGATGGTGTTATCTCTTGCCTTTCGGTGCGAGATAAACCCAGTTTGGTCATTATGAATAGAAGCCGGTAGCAAGGGTCCAAGTCTCGAGGCCAAGATCTTCGCGAAGATCTTCACATCTAGATTCAAAAGGGAGATGGGGAGATAACTAGCGCAGGAGAGGGGGTCCTTACCTGGTTTCGGGATAACTGTGATTGTAGCTGCCAAGGTCTGAGGGGCAAAGGGGCAGGAGTCGGAGATAGAGTTGAAGAGAGATGTTAATAGTGGTGCTAAGTCACGCACAAGCAGTTTGTAAAAGTTTGCCGAAAAAACCATCCGGACCTGGGCTCTTCCCATTGGGGAGCGTGGTGATGGTGGCGATCACTTCCTGTTTCGTGAAAGTATCTATAAAATGAGAATGCGCATAGGGTCATTCCCTGAGGAAGGAGCTGGGTGTTAGCTCCGAAACGCGTTGGAAAATAAAGCTGAAGATATCTCGTTTCAAAGCACTCCAGTGTTTTTTGATACTCATTGGAGCAGCGGCGCGGACCGAAAGACACTTGGTCCCTGATAGTGTTTCGTGAAAGTGGCCTCTAGATTCTCCGAGTCCTCCTCCCTAATAGGGGGAAGTGGCGTGTCCGCCACATAATCCTCGACACGTCGAAGATAGTCCGTGGGAGACATGTCAGCTAATGGGCCCCTGAGATTGTATAAAGATTTATAATAGTCCCCAAACGAATCCGCTATCTCACGAGGCCTATGGAGGAATTCCCCCGTTTTCGACCTAATGGATGGTATATACGTGGAGGGAAGTCGTGGATGAATAAATCTAGCTAAAGCTCTCCCTGATTTATTGGAGAATTCGTACAAATATCTGCGGAAACGGTCTTGCTGGTGATTAAAGGCCGAGTCCATTATGGTACACAGGTCAGTACGGGCCTTGGACAATTCAGTGAGCAGTTGCGGAGTTTGCGATTGTTTATATTGGGTCTTTAATTGGTGGATAGAGGCCATCAGATCTGAAATCGCTTGAGTTTTTTCACGTTTCAGTTTGGACCCCTGCTGGATGAGGATCCCCCTAATGACTCCCTTCAAAGCCTCCCATTTAAAGGGGAATGCAGTGGAGTCAGACTTATGATCAGTAAAGAATCCCGCGATGGGAGATTTCACCGCCGACTGACAAGCCGGCTGCTTTAGAAGGCCCGGGTTGAGGGACCAAGTCCATTCTGTCGGAGCCAAACCCGAGAGGCCAAGGGAAAGGATGATTGGAGCATGACCCTACCAGATCATGGGTTCAATTTTGACTACAGAATCTGCCAATAAAAGTTTATGGCTGAGTAGAAAAAGATCAATCCTACTGTACACGTCAAGAATGGACGAATAATAAGTATAATCCCTGGATCTTGGGTTCAGCAACCTCCAGACGTCAACCAGCCTGGTGTCAAGAAGTGTAGACTTGAATTTCTCAAGGTGAGAAGCAGGCATGGAAGATCTGCGAGAGGAGGAATCTAGGTCTCTATCCAGTACAAAATTAAGGTCGCCCCCTAAGATCACTGAACCTTCCGCAAAATTTGTCAGGGTACGTAGATATGTGATCAGTTTTCGGACGGGGTCCTAGTTGGGTAGGTACAGATTAGCAATGGTTATGATGTCCCCAGTTATCTGCAGTTTCAGGAAGACAAATCTACCATGTGGGTCTATCTTGGAGTCCATCACCTGCGCCGCCAAGTATTTATGAATAGCTACACTGACTCCCTGGATCGCGCCTCCGGGTTGGTGCTATGGAGCCATTTATTGAAATATTTATGCTTTATAGATGTGTGTGTGAAGTGTGTTTCCTGTAAAAGGAGAATGTGGACATGTTTCTTAGGGCCACGTCACACACACAGATAATTGTGCAGATATTGTTCGCAGATATCTGGTTGCAGTGAAATCATGGACAGATTGTTCCATTTTGTGGCGGTATATAAATGAACAATGTGTCCATGATTTCACTGCAACCAGAGATCTTCCAACAATATATGCACAATTATCTGTGTGTGTGACGTGGCCCTTATGCATATGTGTCAGGACCTGAGAGCGTTTTTCAGGTATATTGAAACCTCTGATGTTTAGTGAACAGATGTTAATCCTAGACATATTGGTGGTTAGGTGCGGCGGAAGGGTAGATTGGGTATTAGAGAGAGAGAGAGAGACAGAAGGACAAGAAAAAAGGGTCAGCGTAGAAGAAGAAAAAAGTAAGAGGAACTGGAACTCTAATTCCAGTCCCAAAGGCCAATAGGTTAAGGGACCTACAGACCAAAGAAGTTAACAGAGTAAACTCTGTGGTGTGTGTCAGAGACACTCCCTACGTGTGGGGTGACTGGAACACGACAACATGACCGTGCACCCAGGACCCAACCACTGCCTTCTTAAAGTTCAAATATCCCATATAAAAGGTACATATATAGAAAATACTGCTACAACGTTTGTGAATTACCCAGCCCAAGAACAAGAACGATGGTATCAAAAAACCAGAGGAGAAAGGAGGGAGTATAGGTAAGGAGGTGGAATCAGGGGAGGGTAAGGTAGAACTAATAGGTAAAGGAGCAACATGAGGGAAGGGGCAAAGTGCGGCGGGGGAAATATTGGAAAGAAGGGAGGGGGGGGTAGGAATCAGCACATGATAGAGAAAGATCGCGGATGAATGCATCTACGGTCCCTACCAATCATTAAAAATAAAAAAAGTAGTAACTTCAGGTTAGGGGCGGCAGGGGACCCATCCTTAGGTCGAATTTGGGGGCAATATGAGAGATCCCCAAAAAAGTCTAACTATAATATGTCAGGCAGAAACCAGCAGGAAAGTTCAAGTTGCAGCTGTAGGCGTTGCCGAGCGACGCCTAGGGCCCCTGTTTCTCTTTCGGGCCTCATCAGATGGGAATCGATGACCAAACCCCGGGCCTCTGAAGAGGAAGGTGGATAGCTGTGGCCAGTTCATGATAGTTATCAGTGGCAGCCCAAGCACCCCGCAGAACTCAGGGATGTCTGCCAGGGATCTTAGGATCTGTATCTCCGAGCCTCTGCGGACCTGGAGCTGGAAGGGGAAACCCCACGAATAGGGTGTCTCCCGCTCACGAAGGAGGTCCAGCAGGGGGCGCAGGGCCCTACGTTTGGCAAGTGTGATAGGCGAAAGATCTGTAAGAAGCTGGATGGGCACCCCATTAAGGTCAATGGAATCGGATTCCCTAGCTTTTCTCATTGCTTCGTCCTTAAGTTGGTAGAAATGAATCCTACTGATAATGTCTCTTGGGCGTGCTGCGTCATCACGTTTGGGACCCAGGGATCTGTGTGCCCTATCTATCTCGATGTGTTCATCTTGGGATCTTTCTAACAGAGAGTTGAAAATACGTAGCAGGACAGGAGTGATGTCACATGGGGCCACCGTCTCCGGAACACCCCTCAGCCTAATATTGTTTCTTCTGTTCTGATTTTCTGCATCTTCAAGCATATCTAACACGGTGTTGAAATTCTGCTCATGCTGGTCTAATTGTTGTTGCTGCTGCTTTACAAGAGAAGAGAGGTCAGCTACCTCCTGGACCACAGTGTGCATGGTGCTCTTGAGTTTAGAAGTATCCTCCTTAAGTGCCCAATCTCTGACCTGCAGACATTCTCCAGTTTCTGGATATATCCCTCCATGTCATCCTTAGTGGGGAAAAATTGCATCCTTGTTCTGATATCATGTAGATCGTCTGCTTGGGAAAGAGGGGGGCACTATGCAGGGAGCTGGATGGAGACCCCTGGTTAGAAAGATCAGCAGATTGGGTTCCACAATAAACATCTAGAGGAGTATTCTCGTACTCAGTGAAAAGGACAGAGGGCTCCCCAGAAGCATCAGGACCTAGCACAGGGGACCGTGGGGCTGCAATAGACAGTTCTGTGTGCATATCTCCCTTGCTAGCAATCAATGCTGTGGCAGCGTCTCTCCCTCCATGTGTAGGGGAGGGGGAATGAGGAGAGAGTCCATCCCGCCCCCTGTCCCCTGTAGTGTCGGCATTCGCGCCCTTTCCCGTGCCCCCCTCTTGTTTTGAAGGTACCTTGGGTGCCGTGGCGGGGGTTCCGGCGGCGCTCCTTGTATTCCTCCTGGAGGTTGAGCTAGGAGCCGGGTTAGGGCGGGTGGCAGGGGCTCCGGAGCATTTATCTCCTGTAGCAGTGGTGGCAGCCATTGAGGCAGACCGGGAGGAATGGCTGCAGGCGCTCGCTGAGGGAAAAAACTTTGTGATGTCAGTTTTGCCGGGCATCTAGAGTGATGAGGGTGTCCACTCCAGTTCTGGAGATCCACAGTCTCTGGCAGGTCCTCCGTTCTGGCTTAGAAATGCCAATGTTGGCTGTAGAAGGGAGCCAGGCGCAGGTCTGTTTAGGTGTGGCTGGTCTCAGCCATGTCCAGGCCACACCCCCTGGGGTCACATTTTTAAAGACAATTGCGTTCACTGCATCCAAGTCCGGATGCGGTGAACGCAATTTGCTTCACACACATTTTTAACAAAAAATATGTGGATGAAGCCGCAATCCGGTAACCGGATTGCTCCGGATGTGCAATCCGGAGCAAAGCGGTTACCATACAGTTTGCTCATCCCTGCTAACGCAGGGATGAGCAAACCGTTAAATCTGTAAAAAAAGATTAAATATAATAATAATTGTGGGCTACATGTCTCTAGGGGGTGCCCACCCCCACTAGAGACATGCTGCCCACTCAGGACGGCATGTCATGGGTTAATATACCCTGTACAGTAAGCTGGCTATTGTCGGCTCTGTAGATTTTTCTCAATGAAGCTGCGGCTCCTCTGTCAGCTGCACATATACTATACGTAATGTACGTATAGTATGTGCCGCTGTCCATGGTCCTGTAGGCATTTACTGTAGATCTATGGTGGTGTGCTGCCCCTAGATCTACTGTAAATGCCTAGAGGACCCTGGACAGCGGCACATACTATACGTACATTACGTATAATGTGTGCGCAGCTGAAAGAGGAGCCGCGACATCATTGAGAAAAATCTACAGAGCCGACAATAGCCGGCTTACTGTACAGGGTATATTAACCCATGACATGCCGTCCAGAGTGGATAGCATGTCTCTAGGGGGGGTGGGCACCCCCTATAGACATGTTGCCCACAATTATTATTAATATTTAATCTTATTTACAGCGATAACAGTTTGTTCATCCCTGCGGCAGCAGGGATGAACAAACTATACAGTAACAGCATTGCTCAGGATTACACATCCTGAGCAATGCGATAACCACATTGCGGGTCAGAGAACCGCTGCAAAAACTGCAGCCTGCATAATTTTTCATGCAGGCTGCTGATCTGGAGCCGGTTACCGGATTGCTTGTAAAGCAATCCGGTTACCATAATGGGCTCCTATGAGAAGTGTTTCCTGCTCGGGTTTTGAGCTCAAAAATAAAGCTCAAAACCGGATCAGGATTTAAAAAAAAAAAAAATGCAGATGTGACCCTAGCCTAAGGCAAAAACCTGCTAGGAAAGGCTAGGGTCACACATTCCAATCATTTTTTTCCACTGGTTTCAATAACATATCCGTTATTTTAAGGCTGATTTTTGAGACTACTGTGCAGCTATGCATTTTTTGGACTTTGCCATTTTTTGCCAAAAAATGCTAGCAAAAACGGATCCGTTAACGGATGGTGCCTATATGTACCATTTGTTAACGGATCTGTTTCCCATAGGGCCCCATGTTAAAAAAACAAATCCGTTTTTTTACTGCACCCAAAAAACGCTGCTTGCAGCATTTTTTGGGTCCTGTTAAAAAAAGCAGAGCAGTCACACTTGAGTCCAGGATCCGTTAACAGCATCAGTTTTTGGACTTAGAATTCTAAAGTTCAAAAACTGATGCAAATAACAGATCCAGGGTTTATGTGTGACCCTAGGCAAAGGGTCTTTTGGAAAAATGAGTCCCAGATAAAGCTTTTTGTTGAACTGGTTGTCCCAACACATACAATGTGCAGCCACCATGAATTAGATGGCCCAATATTCATGGCAAAAATTTTCAGCATCATTTATAGTTAATACTTGTGTGTTTATGATTGTTTTTACAGCAGCATGAGTGTAATGATGTCTGACTGCTGATCCATGCTTTGCTGGCCACAGGCACGTCTCGGTTAGTGGTTGCAGGATAGTATCATAAGCTTTTTCTGCCAGGAAGCCTAAGGGAAGTACCATGTGTAACTTCACCTGGTAATATGTCACTTAATATTTTTAATTGATTTAAGGCTCAGCGCTAAACCTATACCCCTGCCAATGACTTGTAGAAGGGACAAAACACTAGAATAGATTTTACCCTTTTTTGGGATGCTTAATCATTCCAGACACAATCAGGTTACAATACAATGTTCAGAAATATTAAAAGATTATTTAGAAGTTTTTTGGTTAAAAATCTGTAGATAAGTTAACATACACAGAAACATTTCGTTTTAGCACTAAAGTGTAATTCTTGGTGGACCTTGGTCATGGATTTAAGATATATAATGTGGGACTTTTGTTGTTTTGCTGTGGCCTGCAATATAATGTAGAGAATTGGTTTAGGTCATTACTCTCTTCTGCTTTTGTAAAAACTTTATTTGTACCCGGAATTATCTTACCTATGAACACAGATATTTTCGCATACTCTTGTAGCTATTATGAGTGTAGATTCTTCTTATTTATCGTGCAAAGATTTTGAATACAATATGCTTGTGAACAAATTTTGTAACAAATGTACAGTTGCGCTAAGTTCATAGTGGTCTAAAAAATGACCAATGGGTGTGTTTTTACCCTTATTTGAGGTCCTCTTATTTACTCGTGTAGTTCTTATTATATTGTGGTGTTGTATTTATGTGATGCTTTCTAAAAATATGTACCGTATATACTTGGGTATAAGCCGACCCGTGTATAAGCCGACTCCCCTACTTTTGCCCCCAAAACCTGGGAAAACCTATTGACTCGTGTATAAGCTGAGGGTAGACCCCAGCACAGGTATACAGCCCCCAGCAGTGTGGTATACAGGCCCCCCCAGTGGTATACAGGCCTCCCCAGTGGTAGTATACAGCAGCCTCCCCAGTGGTAGTATACAGCAGCCTCCCCAGTGGTAGTATACAGCAGCCTCCCCAGTGGTATATACAGGCCCCAGCAGTATATTCAGCAGCCCCAGCGGTATACAGCCCCCCGTGGTATATACAGGCCCCAGCAGTTTATACAGTAGCCCCAGCGGTATACAGTTCCCCCCCGTGGTATATACAGGCCCCAGCAGTTTATACAGTAGCCCCAGTGGTATACAGCCCCCCCCATGGTATATACAGGCCCCAGCAGTTTATACAGTAGCCCCAGTGGTATACAGCCCCCCCGTGGTATATACAGGCCCCAGCAGTTTATACAGTAGCCCCAGCGGTATACAGCCCCCCCCCCCATGGTATATACAGGCCCCAGCAGTTTATACAGTAGCCCCAGCGGTATACAGCCCCCCCGTGGTATATACAGGCCCCAGCAGTTTATACAGTAGCCCCAGCGGTATACAGCCTTCCCCCGTGGCATACAGGCCCCCCCCCTTGCTGACACACACCTGTAAAATAAGACATCATTATACTTATCCCTGTCGCTTTCGCCGCTCGGTCACCGCGCTCCTCTGGGTATTCATGCTTCCTCCTCCGGCACACAGACAATGACGTCATTTCCTGTGCGCCAGAGGAGGAAGCATGAAGACCCGGAGGAGCGTGGTGACCGAGCGGCGACAGCGACAGGGATAAGTATAATGATGTCTTACTTTACAGGTGTGCAGCAGCAAGGGGTAGCCCTGTATGCCACGGGGGGGGGGGGCTGTATACCGCAGGGGCTACTGTATACACGTATGACTCGTGTATAAGCCGAGGGGGACTTTTCAGCACATATTTTGTGCTGAAAAACTCGGCTTATACACGAGTATATACAGTAATTAGTTTGTTAGGGCAAAAGTGATGCTGCCTAAACAGACCCTATATTGCATGTATGGACTGTGCCTTAAATTATTGGTTTGTAATGGTCCAATATGAGTGCATGGAATCTTTGGTTGTTGTCCTTCTGTTGGGTGGTTAACCAACATAGCTGTAACTGTATTCAAATTAGTAAATTATCTGTATTCAATAAATCTTCTGTTTGACTCCCTCTGAAACCCTCTTTTGGGGGACACAATACGGCTAGGGTCACATTTGGGACCAAGCATCCTTTGGAAGCATGCGTTCAAGGATGCTGTTTTTTCCCTTGCCATTTTTATGGCATTTTTTGCATTTTTAGAGCTTTATATGTACCATACGTTAATGCATGCGTTTCTCATAGACTCCCATGTTATAAAAACGGCCCCAAAAATTCTGCTTACCACGCTTTTTGGTGCATTTGCAAAAATGCCTAGCGTCAAATGCATTGCACTTTGGCAATTCATTTTTTGCATGGGAGCCTAAGGAAACGTTAACACTAGTGTTTTTTCACACTTCAACATAAAAAAAACCACTAGCTTTTAGCACTTCCATGATGTTAATGTGACCCTAGCCTACCTGTTTGTTTGCAAGAGTTGCTAGCTTTTTTAGTTAGCCCAGATGCTTCCAACCGTTATATTTCAACTAATTTCCTGTACCTGAAAGTTGTAAAGTTTGTAAAGTACCACCAGGACCTATAACCACCAATATATTGAAAAGCACCAATCTGCTAATGATTGAACACAACTAAAGACACAGTACCAAAGTAAATATTGCAGCCAAATATCCACACACATATTGGATAAAAGATTAGCCCAGTGCACTTAGGCTGGCTTCACACTTGCAGATGCATCTGCAGCGTTTTGCAGATGCATCTGCAAGTATCAGCATGCAGACCGCGGCCGTGGTGTGAATGCTCTCATTCATTCCTATATGTGAGCCGTAAGCAGGCGTATGCCTGCTTACAGATCACACTCTCCCGCCCGCACTATGGACGCGAGATGTTGCGTCCATAGTGCGGGCGGGAGAGTGTGATCTGTCAGCAGGCATACGCCTGCTTACGGCTCACATATAGGAATGAATGAGATCATTCAGACCGCGGTGCGCCCTATTATAAACATAGGGGCCGCGGTCTGCATGCTGATACTTGCAGATGCATCTGCAAAACGCTGCAGATGCATCTGCAAGTGTGAAGGCAGCCTTAGTTCAGAACTTTTAGTTATAGGACATAATCACTGCAGCACACTGTATCACCAGGATCGACAATCACCCATCAACTAAAGAGCACCAGTCTGCTAATTACTGAATATGTTTAAAGGTACAACACTAATGCAAATATTATAGTTAAACCCCCACACATTTATCAATAAGAAGATTAATGAGACACATTCAACTTTACAACTTTCAGGTACAGAGAATATGGAAATTAGTTGAAATATAACAGTTGGAAGCATCTGGGCTAAATAAAAAAGCCAGTAACTCTTGCAAACAAACAAACAAGCAAGCAGGTATTGTGTTCCCCAAGAGGGTTTCAGAGGGAGTCAAACTGTAGATTTATTGAATACAGATGATTTCCAACTAATTTGAATAGTAATAATAATTCTATTTATAACAACACAGATTGCAAAATGCCACCCAAAAGAAACACACAGATGGCACACGGATGTCATGCATGTGCAATCTGTTTGTTTTTTTTGGGTGGCATTTTGCAATTCTTGTGTTCTTATTAACTGAATTTCAACTTTACATCATGGGTATGTGTTTTTCATCTACCCATAGACTTGTATTGGTCCTTGTCATCCGTGCTGCTGGAAAAGAAACAAAGTTTCGGTGTAGTTCAAATTGACACATGTGAAAACACAGACATGCAGCATTACCGAATTGTAACGCTGTATTAACGCTGCCATAGAGTAATATGAATGATGGAAGCCAAAGCGCATGTGTGGCACCCCAGGGGTTAATGTGCCACAGTAACATCAACCTGGGTTAACTCCCCACACAACACCTGCTACTGTACTAGCGCCTCAAGGCCAGAAGGGGGAGCTAAAGCAGATGCCTTATATATTCTGGTGTCAAGAGGAAGTAGTTAGTTCAGTACTTGCGAGAATTGAGGAAGAGAGACTGTAGTGTAAAGGGGCTGCATTAGGCTTCTCTACAGTCTGCTACTCAATTCCAGGCCTAGCCAGGGTCTGAGGGAAGGAGTAAGAGAAACAGGAGAACACGTCTGGGAGACTGAGTTACCTCATAACTCTTCCTCAGGAAGATATTTTGAAACGTACGTTGGCTGGAGGGGTGAGGAGCCTGTGTCACAGAACAGCTTCAGTGCAGCCTGGAACTCAAGGTAATTGTAAGAAGGATTCTAAATTGGTGTTCTGCAGGGGGTCCCTTATCTGAGTGTGTATGGGGATATTGAAAGTGCCCCCAAGAGTGAGTTTACTAGTTTTAGGTTGCAAAATGGTGAATAGATACTAATATGAGCACCAGTATAATAGCTATCTAATAAGTAAAACTACATAGGAGCACCCTTATATACTGTTGTTTGCGTTTGTGAGGTAGTTTTTGTAGAAATTTTTTAAAATTATTATGGATTATTGCCTGTAATAATTGTGGTACCTTGGCAGATGTATTAAATTTTTTAAAACATTTTTTGAATAATAATAAAAAAAAATAATAGTTAAATAGACAGTTGTTTCATTTATCTTCCGTTGGATTGATGGGAGATTTTGGTTTTATTTAAGCGTTTTAATACAGCCGTACAATATGGCAATGTTGCACTTATGCTGCAGTAATGCTGATCTATGACGGATCTGGCATGGCAAAAATGTGGGCCTAGGCTAAGAAGCCTTAAACACATTTTCACAGGGCAATTGGGGGCTTTCTTTTCTTAGGCTATAATAATAATAATAAAAAAAAAAAAATATATATATATATATATATATATATATATATATACTAGATGGGTGCCCGATGCACAATGCATCGGGATTCTAGCAGAGCGAGTCTCTGACTCGCAATGGCCGCTTCGCGGCCAATGCTTCGCGCTGCTAAGGCGACTCGCCATGCCCGCTGCGCGGGCATAGCGAGTCGCCTTAGAGCGACTCGCAATGGCCGCTTCGCGGCCAATGCTTCGACTCGCCATGCCCGCTGCGCGGGCATAGCGACTCGCCGGCTCGCAATGGCCGCTGCGCGGCCAATGCTTCGTTCGTATCCACATGACGACAAAGGGGCACTCGCAGCATTCGCAATTATATAATAGATAAATATATAAATATATATAAAGATTTATTATTATCATTATTATTATTTTATCAGGGCAATTGCCGGATTTCTTGTCTTAGGCTATGTTCACACTGTGTCTTTTTAATTGTTTTTTTTTTTTATCTGTTTTTGCAGTGAAAATGCAGTGAACGCATCATTGAAATAGAATCCCAGCAAAGTCAATGAGTTTTCAGGTTTTGCTGTTCAATCTTTTCTTTCATGACCTGGTGCATTTTCCCCTGGAAAAGTGATCCTCAAAAAGAATGAGCATGTCAATTATGGTGTGCGTTATTCTGATCCGCTTTTCCCAGTGAAACCAATGTGTAGGGGCTAAAAAAATGGGCCAGAAAAAACGCAGCCGAAATGGATCCAAACCGATCAGAAGCTGATGATCCATTTCAGATCTGTTTCTTTGAAAAGCTGATCCAAATTTCCAGCTGAAAAAGAGCTGATTAAAAAGGGACAGTGTGAACATTGCCTTATGGCTCACTGCAAAATCAACATTTTTAAAAAAAAATAGTTGAATCTGATGAATTTGAATTAAAAATTATTTAATAATTTCTAAAATCTACACAATTTTATAGTTTCTATTATTAGATGGTATTATCATAAATATAAAATTATTGTAAACCATTGTTACTACAAATTTAGTTTTATTACAGTATATTAGAGGTGGAATTTCCTGTATAAAAATCATTATTTTTATGCATCATATCTATAATAAGAGTTGATTCGATGCAGGATGCCACTTTATTTTTCTCATTTATTTCTACACATCTCCGAACCATGATATAACTAAGAATTATAGGCCGTTTACCATGATTAGAAATTTGCCAATATGTAGATTTAGTAACTTCAAGGCAACATCCACTTACTTCTCCCAACAGTATAAACTAAACAGAATTGAGATGAAAGTTAGTGAGTCCTCCAGATATACGGTAATTTATGGAACCAATTCGACCACAACATTCACATCCAAATAACGCTTTTTGAGGTCAGTTTATAAATTGCTTTGTAATAAATGTGGACTTTTATAGTCCTGAAAATAACACATTTTCTTCCCTTTATTCAAACATATGAATGCTTAAATAAAATGCTGAAATTACTCAGGCAAAGCTAATTCTTACAGTATCCAAATAGACTACAGGTGCTTTGCTCTGATTAGGAGGCACCTGCTCTAAGCCAACAGTATCTACCTTGGCACTGCAAATATTTTCCTCATGAAACAAATGTATTTTCCAAAAATAAAGAATAAATGTGTCTAAATATTTACTTTATCTTCTCCAAGTATTTGGCATAGATGAAAAATTATTTTCTACTTTAGAGATATTTCTAATTCAGGTGATGAACTTGGTTACAAAAATAATGAGAATGAACATCAATCAGTAGAGAACATACTAATGCAATAGCCTGCTATAGCTCAAACCATACCATCCTCATCAGATTATGAGTATTGCCTCTAAGGTTATGTTCACACGTTGTGTATTTCATTATTTAGGCAGCACTATTTAGCGCTGCGTAAATGCAGTGAAACGCAGAGCCGTAACTCATCCCATCAAAAACAATGGCTTTTGCAGAAATGCGTTCACATGGTCCATAATTTTACGTATGTGCTTTGCGCTGCAAAGTGCATCCGCAAAAAGAATGACCATGTGAATTCTTTGCGCTTTTCTTCCTGCGCTTTTTACTCACCTCGCCGCGTTCCCCCAGAAATCTCTCTTCATACCGACACCGTAGGACCTTGTGTACGACCTTAAACAGCACCATGTGACCGAGCAATGTCCCCGGTCACATGGTGCTCTAGAGCCCACGCTCACTGCAGCCTCCGAGGATGAGGAGAGATCACCAGTGGTCACCGAGGGAACGCGGCAAGGTGAGTAAAGTGCAGGAAGAAAAGAGCAGGCTGTTCACACAAAGAACACTGCTTTCTGTGAGGATCCATTCTTGGTCCAGTTTTGCACCAGAAACGGATCCTCACAAAATGCAGAAATGACTCTGGATGAGAACGTAGCCTAATGAGACTTTTTCTGTGTAGTTAAGTGACTGTGCTCTTCCCAAGTGTAGACCAGTGGCATGGTTGCACTTTTTTTCTGGACTAAGTGCTCTTCGACACTGCTAAGGCTGGTTTCATTCTGGCATTTTCTGGATCTGGAGCACCATGGGTAAAATCATAATGTGCCCAATAATACCGGGATCTGGAGGACTCTGGATCCGTTGAATCCAGTCCCCCAGATTCAGGTTTTGGAACTGTGCATGCCCAAAATACAGTTCACAATGACACGCCCCCTAGGGGGAATGTATTTTGACCCTAAATCCAGCAGAAACAGGTACAGAGCAGAGTGAAAAACTGTCTGCTCCCACCCCGGTATAAACATTGATCCATGAGATGGATCAATGGTAATACCGGTGAGGAGATGTCAGTTTTTACAATTACACGTGGGTCCGGGAGAATTCTCTGAATACAAAAAAAGCTAGTGTAAAAACTAGCCTAACATCATATTATAGTGCAAGTATCCGGTTAGCTTTAGAACAGTGGCTTCAAGTTCACACTGTTTTCCTAGAAAAAACTAAAGTGGTTGGTTTTCAATGGAATGAGCAGAAAACTATACAATTTTAAAAAAAAATCACTCCATTCCCAGGAATGGAGTGCATTTTTCAATAATACCGTATATACTCGCGTATAAGCCGAGTTTTTCAGCCCAAAAATTGGGCTGAAAGGTACCCACCTCGGCTTATACGCGAGTCAGTGACGGCTTGCGCATACAACAGCCCCAGCAGCCTCAGTAATCCAGGGGCCCCCCCCTCGCGCTCCGGAAACCTGTAAAGTAAAATCTTTATACTTATCACTGTCCCCGCTGCCCGCCGCTGCCGACATCACGATCCCCGGCTTCATCGGTCCGTCTTCTTCCGGGCATCCTGTTCGTCGCAGGCAATGACGTCATTGCCTGCGACGAACAAGAAGCCGGAAGAAGACGGACCGATAAAGCCGGGGATCGTGATGTCGGCAGCGGCGGGCGGCGGGGACAGTGATAAGTATTAAGATTTTACTTTACAGGTTTCCGGAGCGGGGGGGGGGGGGGGGAGCTGGATTACTGAGGCTGCTGGGGCTGCTGGGGCTGCTGTATACTACCACTGGAGCTGCTTGGGCTGCTGTATACTACCACTGGGGCTTCTGTATACTACCACTGGGGCTGCTGGGGCTGCTGTATACTACCACTGGGGCTGCTGGGGCTGCTGTATACTACCACTGGGGCTGCTGTATACTACCACTGGGGCTGCTGGGGCTGCTGTATACTACCACTGGGGCTGCTGGGGCTGCTGTATACCACCACTGGGGCTGCTGGGGCTGCTGTATACTGGGGAGGCCTGTATACCACTGGGGGGGGCCTGTATACCACACTGCTGGGGGCTGTATACCTGTGCTGGGGTCCACCCTCGGCTTATACACGAGTCAATAGGTTTTCCCAGATTTTGAGGGCAAAAGTAGGGGGGTCGGCTTATACACGGGTCGGCTTATACACGAGTATATACGGTAATTAAATTGTAAAGTTTTTCTTTACAGTTAACATTTTTAACCCCTTCACCACCCGACGATATTCCATTTGTTTTTTCTTTGTCCTCAAACTTTTTTATTTTTCTGTCAATATAGTCATTTAACTTGTGTTTGCTAAACGAGTTGTATTTTTGATTGACATAATTAATTTTACCATATAGTGCACTGGAAAATGGGAACATATGCCAAGTGCGGTGAAATTGCAAAATATAAGTGCAATTTCACAATTATTTTGTTTTTTTTTATTTACCATGTTCACTCTATGGTCAAACTGACATGTTAGTATGATGCTTCAAGGGAGTACGAGTTCATTAATACAAACATGTATACCTTTACTTTTATCTAAGTGGTGAAAAAAAATCTGAATTGCGCTTTTGGTGCCATTTTCCGAGACTTGTGCTATCACTTTTCGGGATCTGGGGCTACGTGATGGCTTATTTTATGCATCTTGAACTGACATTTTTAATTATACCATTTTTGGGTGGATATGATGTTTTAATTATCTATTATTGCATTTTATTGCAATGTTGCAGCGACCAAAAAAAACAATTCACTTTCGAGTTTTGTTTTTTTTCCGTTATGCTTAAATTATTTTTTTTTATATTTTGATAGATAAGGCATTTCTGAATTCGATGATACCAATTTTTTTTAGAGTTTTATTTACAATGGGGCAAGAGGGGGTGATTTTTTCATATTTTTTTATTAATTTATTTTATTTTATTTAGCTCCTTAGGGTGCCTTAAAACTGTAAAGTCCGATCGCTGCTGAAGTACTGAGCAATTCTTCTGCATCCATCTGTACTGCAGAAATGATCAACTCCTGTGAGCACCTCTGCTCAGTCAGTGGTAACAGGAGTGAGTAATGACAGCAACAGGAGTAATCATCTGACCCTTACTTGTCATGGTAACACATCAACCCCTTTGATCTCGTCACATGGTTGCCAATGGCAGCGGGGAATAGCACAATCCCCGTTGCTCTGTTAGATCACTCTGTCAGACTTTGACTGCGCAATCTAAAGGGTTACTAGCGATGGGCAGATCTCTGATCTACTCACACCTGTTAGCTGCATGTCAGATGCTCAGATCAGCCAACATGTGCAGGGAATGATATAAAGGGTTAACAGCGTGGGCAGATTCGCCCAAACCTGTTGGCTGGACATGTTGGCAGCTGATTCAATAAGCCAACATGTGCAGGGAATGATGCAAACTCAGTGGTTGTCTCGCATCAAAGTAAATTAGGCAACCTATATATACTTATACATCATAGGTTGTAAAGGGTTTAGGCTGGTTTCACACCACAGTTTATCTGATCTGGGGCTGTCCGGTGTTAACCACACAGCCCCGGATCAGATTTCAGCCCATATTATACTCATGGGTCCGGAAGGAGCCGGATGGCAGCTATTTGCCATCTGGTTTCCATCTGTCCGGGAGGAACTGGGAGTACTCTGATTTTTCTCCCAGACAGAAAAATGCAGCTAGCAGCATTTTTGTGTCCGGGGCAAAAATCAGCACAAATCGGATCCTTCCGACTACGGCACGATCCGGAGCCCCCTACCATGGGAGTCTATGGCGCCAGATCACGCCTGATCCGACATAAAATCGGATGCGACTCCTGGACCCCGGCTGCTGAAGTTTACAGCGAGTGCTGCTAACCCTCAGCACCTGGAGCTGTCCCCTGCCGATTCCGTCAGAAAACAGGACCGGAGAACATATTTGCCCTCCTGTTCTGTTTGTCAGGGCCAGTCAGATTCTGTCAGGTATATATAAACAAAATGTTACTGTGCAATAGTCCTTGGATGTGATACTAACGTCTACCTCATTGTACTGCACTCTGCACTTTCTACCTTCCATGTATTAATGTTTGTGATCTCTGTGTCGGACTCCTCTGGTGTCATGTACCATCCAATCTGTACGGTCCCAGTTTTTTGTACTGCAACTGGCCTTGTTATTAAACTTTTGACTAGCATAGCCATTGTTGTATGCAACTGTTTACTGGGTTTATTACGGAGGTATTATCACTATAGGGTCATTCCATGTCAAGTGAACCAATGATTATTACCTCTATATTTTTAATTCTTTTGAGATTTTGTTATTTGATAATAGCATGTCAGACAATGCAAAATGTGAAGAGAAAAATTTTTTAAAAAATTTATTTTTTTTTTAAATGATTTTCAAAGTTCGGAAAAAGTGTGAATTTCGCTGTTGCCTGCCTTTACGTTTCTCCTCATAACTCAGGCTAGGAATAAGATAAAGAGACAAAATAAACACCATTCTACTCAGAACTATACAGGCTTTCATCAGATATGTCACAAGAGGATCTTTGTTAATATTTTACCCATGTGATCGCAAGCGCAAAACTTTAAAACGTATTTCCGAAAAATCGGCGCGCTTTAAATATTTCAAAAACTGCCCATGTGTCTGCTTTGCTCTTAGCCACATCTGTACCAAATTTCAAGTTGGGATCGCAATGGGATCATATTTTAACATATTTTACTATTAATAGCGTCAATGGGTCATTCCATATCAAGTGATCTAAATATGAATATTTTTTTTTACCTGACGTCTTTAGATTTTTTTCTTTTTTTTTCCTTTATGAAGTACTACTTAAGTTAATTACAAATTAAAAGTTTGGAATTTTTTTCTTCATCAGTTAATTTTTTACAGATTTTTAAAGTTTAAAAAAAGGGTGAATTTTGGCCTGGTATGACTTTAAATTTTTTATCTCGGCCTAGAAATAAGATAGAGAAACAAAATAAACACCATTCTACTCAGAACTGTCCAGGCTTTCACCAGATATGTCACAAGAGTATATTTGTTAATTTTTATTTTTTACCCATGCAAATGCAAACGCAACATTTTGAAACGCATTTCTGAAAAAACGTTTTAATAAAAATTTTCCAAAACTGCCCATGTGTCTTTTATGCTCTTAGCCACATCTGTACTAAATTTCAAGTTGGGATCGTGATGGGATCATATTTTAAAATATTTAACTATGGTTAATCTCATTTTTATTAAATTTTGAAAAAACATATGAAAGACATACATTCAATCTTTTAACAAAATCTTGAGACATATAAAATATACAAAAAGAGAATTCACAAAGTTATTAGTAACTTTAAGATAAGCTGCAAATTTACTTTTGTGCTTATCTCTGATGCAATATATACTACAATCTAAATGTAATTCCAAACACTCAAGTATACAACCTTTCTCAGGGTTTTGAGATGTTCTGATGTCAAGGGGACAAGCAGCCCCAGCAGAATGATTTTTATTACTTGGCCCCTTCTAACAGGTTGACCACGTAAGTGGGTCATTACCCGTTGAGGCCTAGTTGGAATAGTCTATCGACTGGTGTACCGGAGAGGAATGCCGAAATATTAATGATCTACTCACAGCTCAGAGTTTCCGATACCTGTCTAATGTTCACTAAAATTCTGAAGGTATAGGCGTAGAAAGGAAATACCTAGACTGAATGTATCAGATGGGAAGAAAAGAGAGATAGAAAAGAAGAGAGAGAGAAGAGAAACAAAAACCATTAGAAAAAGTTATACTGGGAAAGAAAAGCCACGTAAGAAAAAAAGGAGGGGGGGGGACGGGTGAGGTATGGGAAGGAGAAAGGGTACTCATCCCACTGGCTCCCCATCAGCCAGAGGTCGAGCCATATTATCTGTGCTGGAAAAGATACTCCTAAATTCTGCAGAGTCGTGAAAAAGAATCCATTCAACCCAAATCCCTAAGAATTTGTTCCGAGATCCCGACGCATCAGCTGCGAGCTCCTCCATTCGATATGTCCATCAATTCTTTGAACCAATCAAGTAGAGATGGAGCCCGGCTTGATTTCCAGAACCTCGGGATCACAGCACGAGCAGCCGAGATGCAAAAGCGGAGAATATCCCTCTTCTGTAGCCCAATAGGACCTGGAAAAATGGATAACATTGCCGATTCTGGGCAGCATTCGGCTTGTTTAACCGTTATCCGGGCGTATGCATTGAAAACCTCAGACCAGAACCGCCGGATTTCCCCACAACTCCACCAAATGTGTATCACTGTACACTTCTCTTCCCCACAGCGCCAGCAGGTATCAGGGGTTCCAGGGAACATGTTCCGGAGTGTCGTCGGGCACAAGTACCATCTAGTGAGCAGCTTATAGCTTCTTTCTTGTGCAGAACAAGCGCTAGCTAGTGAGTGAGTAAATATAAAGCATTTCTGCCAATTAGCTTCTGAAATGCTACACCCCAGTTCCCTCTCCCAAGCACGTTGGAAGTAAAGGGTGCCCTGCTCTCTCATGGACCCTAAGGCCTGGTATAGAACTGATATTTTGCGCCTCGGTGGAGCCTCCAGTTGGAATAACCTCTCCAATACGTTGGGCGTCAATCTTACCCTGCAAGAGTGGTCAGCTGAATATAAGTATGCTCTGTATTGGAGAAATTCGAATCACTTAAGAGGTCTCGTAGGTTCTTTGAGTTGTAGCTCTGCCATCGGGGGCAAACCACCACTGGACAGAGTCTGTCCTACTCGGGTGTCATCCACAATCCGCCAACATAAAAATCTCTGCCTGTCAAATCTGGGTGGGAAAGATGGGTTGGAAAAAAGGGGAGTCAAAGGGCTAAGTCTGTCGTTTAAGCGGAGGGTTTTCGTCACTAGGTGCCATACCTTCAAGGTGTTTCTGGTCATGTCTGTCAAAGGTACTAGGTCTGTGGAGTCTTTAGGGAAATCCAAAGCAGGTGTTTCAGCGGAATCCCCAAACCCTCTTGCTCCACCTCTACCCATTTCTTGGAGGACGCATGATAATGCCAATCTAGAGCTCTAACAAGAGAGGAAGCCACAAAGTACGCTCGTATGTTGGGTAGTACAACCCCTCCTCTGGTCTTGGGCAAGGATAGGATATTTATTCGCAATCTGGACCTCTTGCCCCCTCCAGACAAATCTAAGGATCATAGATTGCATTTTGGAGAGGAAGCCTCTATCCAATAGAACAGGAACTGTCTGAAAAGTATATAAGAGTCGGGGCAAGACATCCATCTTGACTACGTTTATTCTCCCGAACCAGGATAGCTTTAATTGTCTATAGGAGGTAAATGCCGATTCCGCGTTAGTCAAAAGGGGTTGATAATTTAAATTGAATATTTGTTTAAGATCTTTTGGTATAAGGACTCCCAAGTACTTAATGGCTTCTACTTTCCATTTAAATGGGAACTGTTTAGATAGATGAGAAACCAATTCTCCAGGCAAAGAAATATTGAGTGCCTCGGTTTTGGAGCAATTCACTTTAAAGTTGCTCAATTGTCCGAACCGTTCAAACTCCATTAAGACCGAAGGGATGGAGGCCAGGGGCTGGGAGATGTAAAGTAGCAGGTCATCTGCAAATAAGGCTAATTTGTGATGACTCTGTCCCAGCTTGACCCCATGGACGCATTCATTGGACCTAAGTGCAAAATATTTAACTATTATAGTGTCAATTCAAAAGTCACCAAGAACACAATCAGTCATTTTTTCACAATTGCCCGTCAATAGTTTAAATTTGATATAAAGAAACATAGTCTTGTAACATCTCAAATGAAAGCTGTTACCGTTCTGAGTAAAATGATGCCTCTCCCACTTCATTATCTTATTTCTAGCCTGAGATAAAAAAAATGTAAAGTCATACCAGGCCAAAATTCACCCTTTTTTTAAACTTTAAAAATCTGTAAAAAATTAACTGATGAAGAAAAAAATTCTAAACTTTTAATTTGTAATTAACTAAAGTAGTACTTCATAAAGGAAAAAAAAAAAAATCTAAAGACGTCAGGTAAAAAAAAATATTCATATTTAGATCACTTGATATGGAATGACCCATTGACGCTATTACTAGTAAAATATGTTAAAATATGATCCCATTGCGATCCCAACTTGAAATTTGGTACAGATGTGGCTAAGAGCAAAGCAGACACAGGGGCAGTTTTTGAAATATTTAAAGCGCGCCGATTTTTCGGAAATGCGTTTTAAAGTTTTGCGCTTGCGATCACATGGGTAAAATATTAACAAATATCCTCTTGTGACATATCTAATGAAAGCCTGGACAGTTCTGAGTAGATTGGTGTTTATTTTGTTTCTCTATCTTATTTCTAGCCCGAGATATGATAGAAAATGTAAAGCCATACCAGGCCAAAATTCGCACTTTTTTAAAACTTTAAAAATCTGTAAAAAATTAACTGATGAAGAAAAAAATTCAAAACTTTTTTTTGTAATTAGATAAAGTTGTTCTTCATATAGAAAAAAAATTTAAAAAATCTGAGGACGTCAGGGAAAAAAAATATTCATTTTTGGATCACTTGACATGGAATGACCCTATATTCTCTTGTTTTTTAAAAAAAAAGATTCTGTCAGGTGTTTCCTGCAAAACACCGGACAGAACCTGAACCACAAAAAAGGTGGTGTGAAATCAGTCTTAGGGCCCCTTTACACGCGGCTACATTTCTTGGGTGGCTACAGGTAACTTACTGGTTGCAGTGAAATCATGGAGACAAGGTTCTATCTTGTTGCTGTGTACAAATGGAATAATCTCTCCATGATTTCACTGCAACCAGTAAGTTACCTGTAGCCACCCAAGAAATGTAGCCGCGTGTAAAGGGGCCCTTAATGATTTTGAGCCAAACCTATTAAACAGAATATTTTCCCAACTCATTTATGTTGAACTGAATTCATGATCTCAAAGTGGCAACAGAACGGAATGAAACTTGTTTTTGTTTTAATTTTGCCTCTCAGTTTTGAAGATACTATCAATCAATGTATTTGGTACCTAATAAGTTAATTTCTGTTATGTCCAAGTGAGCATTATCAGAGACATGATCAGAGAGCTTTCACTTGGCATGTATACTTTTTCCTGTATGAGAGAGATCAATCATATGCGGGAAGCAATATTAAGCAGAAAGAAGATCATGCCCTCCTAAATATCTTAGAGCAGGCTTCTCATTGTGAGACATATAATTATAGGTAACATGATCTTACTGCAGAGCGACAAATAATTTTAAAAAATGCTCTAGAAAATGTTGTCACTATATAAACAATAATTCAGAAGTTATATACAGGCCTGATGTCAAGTACACTGACAACAAAAGGGTAACAATGTTTTGAACCTTCGACTTTTAAGCTCAATATGTCACCATCCACTAAAGCTTTGAGTTTGAAGCTACCTTCATTTTATAATCAAATCTTATTGTTAACGTTTTACATAAATTGGAACATTAAAAATCACAGTAAGCTTAACTGTTATTAATTAGCTCTCAAAAGCATCAGTTGAACATAAATGATTTGTGAACAAATAATAATTCAAAATTAACTTGAACTATTTATAACGACATGGAAATATTATTATTATTATTATTTATTTATATAGTGCCATTGATTCCATGGCGCTTTACATGTGTAAGGGCAGAACAAGGACGAGAACATAAATAACGACGAATAAATCATACAATTACATTGGGGCCGAGATCCTGTCCACAAGGGCTTACAGTCTAAAGGGGATAGAGTCTAGACATCGATTAAGATGTTGTACAACCTCTCAGATTACCTAATAATAGACAAAGGTAGAACACACCCCAGCACAAAAATCCCACATTGATAAGCTATACAGGAAAAGTAGACAAAGGTTACAAGGCAAATTGTTGAGCTTATCAGGAATGGACAAGACTCGAAGAAGGAATAAACTTTGCCACCCAGTGAGACCATTTTACTTGGCGTTTTTGTTGTGTGTTATTTCTCAATGCAAACACGAATTCATACATGTTATGGGAAGCCAACTTATCCATAAGATCCTTCACAGTTCAGAGCATAGTGTCCCTCCAAAAGGAGGCGATTAATTTTTTTTCAGCCATCAGTATATGCAACAATAAACGACTTGTCCTTCGGGAAGTCATGTAATCCCAAGAGCAGTAAGGCCAACTCCATATTAAGTGAAACATCCAGGTCTAAAATGTTCAAAGTCTGGACTCCAACCAGAAGGGTCTCAATTTCAGGCAAGACCAAAACATGTGTTTTAACGTACCTGTGAAACCACAATCTCTCCAACAGTATATAGAATTTTGTGGGTCAAATATGTTTAATTTTAGAGGTGTATCATACCACATTATGTAAATCTTATACTGAGTTTCTAATAACGAAGTACATGACATAGAGGAGTGAATAAGTGATAAAATGGTAAGAAGTGTCTACAGTCTATCTCGTCATCAAGTCTCAAGTCCGTCTCCCAGTTTTCTAAACATTTTCATTTAGTTGTCATGGTGTCGTTATTCAAGGTTTGGTAAACCCTGCCTGTCTTCCAGAGGGATTCATTTTGAGTTTGTCTTAACATACCTATGACATTACCTGGCAGAGAAAAATTAATTCTATCGTTTTTCAATATCTTAATCAATTAGATTCCAATTTGTTTTTTCAGAACCAGGTAAGCTGTGTTTCTGACTGAGTGATTTAAAGGGTGTCAGTTTACCTCTAGATAGAATGTCATAACATTAATCCCACTATCCTTCCAGAGCTTAAATTTGATTTTCTGTGAGATGGTGCTAAAAATATCTATAGGTATCCAATTTGGTTCTACTAATCAAAAGGCCATTTTTGAATGCTGCACCAAAGCTTTCCAGGCCTGAATGGCCGCCTTGATAGTTGCTATAAAATAAAATAAAATAAAAAGAAAGGGAGTTTTTTCCTGATGAAGGGGCCAGAGAGCCTAGAAACGAGTTGAAAATAAAAATCACAATCAAGCCATGGATTTGTTGATTGTCAGATATGGTAGCGTTGTCAATATTCCCTTTCTTTTTATTTTATTTTATTGTCACAATTTTATTGGGAAGACTGCAGCAAACCTTTTGATACGCTTTTATACTGGTTGTGGCTTACACAACCTTGCCAGGTGAGTGTGAACCTATCAAATGCATCCATTTGTTATGCTGGTAACACCCTAGATTTGCGCCTTGTTTTCATTCCAGCTTTTCTTCTATTGATAGTTGCTATGGTAGGAAGCTGTGTTCGACCATTGGATGTGTAAGAGATTACCAAAAGACAAGGGGAGCTACCATTTATGTGGATGTCTTATATGCACACCCAGGATGGCCTGTCTCGAGTTCCCCAACATTTCTGGCTACCCTTAATTAATGTTGCATGGTAGTAAGCTATGACGTTAGGGATTCCCATTCCCCCTCTTGTCTTATATTTTTCCAGAATAACTCTGGAGACCCTAGGACTCTTTTCCATTCCAAATGATTCTCATCAATTGAGTTTGACATTTCTGAAGATATTTCTTAGGAATATGTAGTGGCAGGGACCTAAAAATATATTAACGTTTTGGTAGAATAGTCATTTTGTATGAGGTAACTCTACCCATCCACAAAATTTCTAGTTTAGATAAAAAGAGTAAATCATCTTGAATCCTCCTGAAAATGTCCGTCAGATTTTTGTCTATAAAATTGGATAGGGGGTTGGTAATTGATATTCCCAAATAGGATAGATCGCAACTCTCCCAAGAGAACTCCCTTTTCAGAATTGTCAAGAGGTCCACATCTATATTGAAATGTAAAACTTGGGTTTTGGCAAAGTTTATTTTAAAGAAAGAGACTTCAGAAAACTCTTATTATCAAGTAACTGTCTCATAGAGTTTAGGGGGTCAGTCAATAATACAAGATCATCCTTCATTTTATAGAGAATAATCTTGGATATCTCACACATAAATTTGCCTGGCAATTATTTAGCATGTGATGAGCTATACAGATTCTTGTCATGTTACTGTATTGTTACTGTTTTGCTCCTGGTGTTTGAAAAATCTTCCTCTTCCTGTATGCTACAAATTGCAACCTGTTTTCACATTCTCTAATAATTCAGTGTGTTATTATGTTGATTCCCAAATGAAAGTTTACTGGTCCATATCAATTAGCAGACATGAAAAAGAAAAGGGAAACAACTCAACAGTGTGCTTTCGCCAGTGAAAATTTCCAAAATACATTATATGAGTCTCATGACAGTTGGAAGAATACAAAGTGGTGGATATCCAGACAAAATATTGAAATCAACAAGACGGCTCATCGCAAGCTCTATCAATTCGAGCATGACAAAAACACCAGTGATAAAAAGTTCATATGCTTCATGATAGTGCAATCACAGACATCCATGCAGGCATGATTCAACATACTTTGCACAAGTCTGAAAAAGGCGAAGAAGCTCGACTTCAATATCATTATAAGAGGCATCTGCTTGCCTTTTCAAAAAAGTCAGAATAGTGGACAGTAGAAATTGGAAACAAGTGACTTGGAGTGATGAGGTGAAAGTCAATAGACTATACTATGATGGGTGCACATGGGTCTGAAAGAAATAAGGGAAAAGGGGGCAAACAGATTAAGAATTGTCAGAAAGTAAATATTACTACGCTGACCTTGTGCTGAGAAAATGGCTACAATACGTAAAGCAATGATAATACAGAAATACTGTATAATGAAAGCAAATATTATGGAAAATGTATAGGTACAGTGATCATTACAAATTATTGTTACATGAAACCTGGGGTACCCAGGTTGGTTAATGTCCAAAAACAGTCACTTGGGTTGATGGAATCAAATCACTTAAAAACCTAGTTGAGCAATACAAGCAGAGTTATACAGTAGAATGGAACAAATTAACAAAATACTTGATCATGAGAAAAAGTGCATGCATTAAGAAAGTTCTTTGTCAGTGTTGCTGCTCAATGCATTTCTCTGAGCTGCACTTATTGATCTGATGTCTGTTGTTTGTATACATGCTGTAGGGCAGAATCTGCTGCCGGAGCATTTTCTCTGTATCCAGAGTGATGCCGCGCTGTGTGAGCTCAGGGCACTCCAGCCAAAAGCGTTGCCTAGGAACCAAGCGCATGTATGCGATGAAAGGAGACGACGGGAGTCCGGTGTGTGTGCAAAAAAATTGAGGTGTTTTAAAGGCAAGGTGTCTTTTTTTCAGGGTGTCAAGACATTGGGAAGATAGCTCAGATAGTGACCTAGGCATAAGTAATGAAATTGAGGGTTGCATGAGGTGAGGGTTTAGGAAAGTCAATACACTAAGCAGGAACAGAGAGATACAGATTCCTGATAACAGGGTCTGTACCACAGAACTGATGCATAGCAAATGTGGTGTCAATATTCAAAAATGGGACAATAACTGAGCCTGGAAATTATAGGCCGTTAAGTTTAACCTCTACTGTGTGTAAAAACCTTGATGATTTCCCATTTGATGCTATACTGGAGAACCTCAAGAATAGCCTCAAGAAAATTACCCCACAACATTGGTTTATGAGGAATTGGTCCTGTCAAACTAATCTGATCAGCTTCTATGAAGAGATACGTTCCATACATGACCAGTGAAATGCAGTGAATGTTGTCTATATGAACTTTTCAAAAGCTTTTAATATGGTTGTACACAAAAAGGTATGTACAAAAATGACAATTATGGGAATAGGGGAAAATATATGTAATTGGTTAAGAATGGCTCAGTGATAGGAAACAAAGGGTGGAATTAATGGAACACACATGGACTGGGTCAAAGTTGATTGTGGGCTACCACAGGGAGTCAGCATTGGGACCTCTTCTTTTTAAGATATTTATTAATGACCTTGTAAGGAGCATACAGAGGAGAAATTCAATATTTGCTAATGATAGTAAACTTTGCATGGTAATCAATAGAGAGGAGGACAATTTTTTATTTCAAGAGGATTTATGTAAGCTTGAGGTTTGGGCTGTGAAATAGCTATTTAAATTTAATGTAGATAAGCGGAAGTCATAAACTTGGGAAGAGGAACTAAAATGTAAAATGATGTACTTAAATGTAGAAAACTGTAAAAAAAAATTGGGTAAAAATGTCATAGACCTGGGTGCATGGGTGGATAGGAAACTAAACTTTTCTTACCAGTGTTAGTCAGCTGCTGCCAAGGCTAATAAAATAATGGGATGCATTAAAAGAGGCATAGATACTCATGAGGAGAACATAATTTTACCTCTATAAAAGTCACTAGTGCGACCACATTTAGAATACTGTGTACAATTCTGGTCTCGGGTGTATAAGAAAGACATAGCTGAACTAGAGCGGGTCCAGAGAAGAGCAACCAAGGTTATTAGAGGACTGAGGCGTCTACAATACCAAGACAGGTTATTAAACTTGGGGTTATTTACCTTGGAAAACGAAGGCTTAGGGGTGATCTTATAATAATGTATAAATATATGAGGGGACAGTACAGAGACCTTTCTAATGATCTCTTTACTCTTAGGCCTGAGACTGGGACAAGGGGGCATGCTCTATGTCTGGAGGAAAGAAGGTTTAGTCATAATCACAGATGCGGATTCTTTACTGTAAGAGCAGTGAGACTATGGAACTCTCTGCCACATGATGTTATAATGAATGATTCACTACTAAAAATTAAAAATGGCCTGGAGGCCTTTATTGAAAAGTATATTATTGGTTATGTTTGCTAAATTCTTTGATATGATGTTGATCCAGGGAACCAGTCTGATTGCAATATATTGAGTTAAGATGAATTTTTTTTCTCCAATATGGAGCTTAGTTTCTACTCCATTGGGTTGTGTGCCTTCCTCTGGATCAACATGTTAGGCTATGGGTTCAACCAGATGGACTTAAAGTCTTCCTTCAACCTTAAAAACTATGAAACTCTATCAAGTCAGAGCAATGTACAGTTAGTAGCAATCCTTGTATTTGCGCTCAAAACAGCAGGAGGTCTAAGAAAACAAAGTGGCAAATAGAGAGAGAGATATAAAAACAAAAAAATAAATGCAATAAGAAATAAAAAATATAAAATAAATTCATGGAGATTGCCTCTCTATATTTAAAATACAGAACACTGTTTTTGTTTTATTTTTCATTTTTTATGCTCACATGATATTTTTTAATATATATATATATATATATATATATATATATATATATAGTAGAGATAAATAAAGCTGTCTTGTTAGTCATACTTCCAAATATTTGGCCTTAAAAAAAACTTTGGGAATACAAATTAACAATGACCTTTGACACATTCAAAACAGGATTATATGTTTCACTTTGATTGATGCATTTTTATATAAAATGAAAGGGCACTTGGGGATATCACATCTTGCAACAGACTCAAGTTAGAGGACAATGAACTTTTGACACTTATGTGAACTGTCTCCCTTTGATTAATTTAGATCTGTAGGACAAAGTGCCATTGTGTCCGCGCCGCCGTCAAAAGGATCACCACAGACAAGATAGAATCTGGGCTGAATTGTGTCTTTATTCTTCCGATGCGTTTTGGAACCTTCACCTGGCTCCTTCCTCAGGGACATCTGGAGATAAGACCCTATTGCGCAGTTTCTCATTTTCACACATCCTTTTGATTCACGGCCCTCTGAGGAATCTTCAGATCTCCACAGGCTACTAATGATAGAACAATAATACAATATGTTCCTCTTATATTAGAATTTTGACTTTATTTTTCCAGCTCCTCTTTCCCTCCCTATCCTGACTCTGCTTTACGTCACATGTCAAATTTACTACATCATCTAACACTGCTTATGTATAAATGTATGTGTCTTCAGAATTTGTGTCATTATCAGCCTGACGAAGGGGCCACAGTGTCCCGAAAGCTTGCTATGTTTACAATCTTTTCAGTTACCCATTAAAAGGTATCAACTACTGAGGACTCTCAGATTCCAATATTTTTCTATCTACTGGCTAACACGGTACAAACATTCTTTACGTTATGCATTTTTTATGCTTTTGCACTGCTGACATACACTAAAAGTGCATGTGCATTTTTTATTTGTGCATTTTCTGCATTTAATTCAAGTATATGAGAAAAACTCAGTGTACCTGCAAGAGACAGTGGCATCTTGTGGATTTTAATCATATAGTACAGGTCAGATTATTCTGAGCAAATAAAAAGCACAGTGGTCATGGAATTTCTATGAATTCCTTTCACTTTACTGTCACTGTAAGTCTATGTCATTGACACGTCAAAAATATACAGAATCAAAAGCTCATCAAAAACTCATTGTGAGAATGTAGAATTTAGCATTTGGGTTTTTACTCTATTTTTAGGCAGTTTAACCAAAATAGGTGGTTAAGAAGCAGGAAGGGGACCGAATATGCCAACCCATCAAATTCATGCAACGTGGCAATGTTTTTAAACCAGAAATGTTAATTAAGTCCGGAGCCGGAATTACATTTCTGTTGAGGTGCACAGAGGTACAACCCACTCCGAAAATTAATCAAGTGGTGTGCACCTCCTAAATATTTTGGTGTATCTTATTCCAGTATATGGTTACTTAAAACTGGTATCCAAAATACCAATCCGAATTAATCGAGGCCATTAAGTTAAAATGAATAGTGTCATTCAAAACTACCACTCATTTTGCAATCAATAATATTGATAGAAAAAAAGGCTATGGTTACTGAAAAAACTAAATTGTAAAAACCTAAAATTGTTAATTTCAGAAGAACATGTAAGTTTTCATGATATATATAACAATTGCATGCCTAGTGTAATACAGATTCTGAGTGAATGCTATCAAGAATCTCTGCTGTTCCCTAAATCTGTTATGCATACTATGTATGACCAATTGTGTTATGATTTCGTGAATGTGAAGGATTAATAACACAAGTCTGCAAGGGAAAAATTGTTTGAATAGTAAGAGGTCATTTTTATATATTGTTATTCAATTGCTGATCTGAGTAAAAAAGGCAAAAAAAATTCATCACGTACAGTTTTTTTCACAAGCACTGACTAATCTGCAGAACTTTGCTAGAAAGACAGAAGAAGCCTAGGGAGATAAATAGGGCTTAGAAATTGGTGCAGAAAGTAAGAGTTTGGGTTCATGGAGAACTGGGTCAACTTTTCTGTTGACTTCAGGATTTATGGGGAGTATGGACTGCAACTCAACGGAGAGGGTAAGCTGTGCTGTGATAAAATGGTCAGGAGGATGAAGGAGCTTTTAAACTTGGATCTTGGGGAGGGAGGGTAATTGATCTAAAAAAACAATAGTGCAGAGAGAGAGTGAGACAGTACGGGGTCAATTTGAATTTAGGGAAGTTGGGAGGTGCTAGGAAAGCAAGGAATAATAAATGTATTAATAGTATGAAATGTCTCGTAGCACATGCAAGAAGTCTTACATACAAAATGAATGAATTGGACACTATTGTGACAGTCAAGGATTACAATGTGGTAGGTATTACATGAACCTGGCTGGATGAAAGCCATGGCTGGGTGACAAAGATAGGGGGTTACACTACATTAAAAAATTACATTAAAGATAAAAAAAGAGGAGGGTGTGTACATTTGTTAAACCTAACTTAAGACCTGTGTTCAATGACAACATTGAGGGGAGCTGCGATAATATAGAGTCAGTATGGCTAAATGTACATGGGGATGGCAATAATAGAAAGCTGCTAATAGAAGTTTGCTATAAGCCTCCTATCATAGCCAAGCACGTAGAGCAACAGATCAAAAAGTCTGCATATAATAATAATCATGTCTAGGGATGAGCGAGAACTGGAATAATCGGACTCGCTATACTCACAACGAGTAGGTCCCAGTACTCGGTACTCGTTGTGAGTATAGCGAGTCCAATGGAAGTGAATGGGCGGCTGAGTACTTTCACAGTGTATCTATATATACACTGCAAAAGTGCACTAAAAGTAAATAAAAGTTTTTTAAAAATAAAAAAATACCATACTCACCTATCCGATGGCTGCACCGGGATCGGCAAAGAAGACATCTGATCAATGAGAAGGACCTGTGAGTCTAACAGCCAATCAGATGGCTGGTAGCAATCTGGCCAATCAGATGGCCAGACGTCACAAACCACGTGATCGCTACCAGCCACCTGATTGGCCAGATTACCAGGTCTTGAACATGCATCAATGACCACGCAATCTGACCAATCAGGTGGCTGGTAGCGATCATGTGGTTTGTGACATCTGGCCATCTGATTGGCCAGATTGCTACCAGCCATCTGATTGGCTGTCAGACTCACAGGTCTTTTTCATTGATCGGATGTCTTCTTTGCTGGTTCCGATGCAACCATTGGATAGGTGAGTATGATATTTTTTTTACTTTTTAACAACTTTTATTTGCTGTTAGTGCACTTTTGCAGTGTATATATAGATACACTGTGAAAGTGAAAGGACTACTCGCTACTCCCGAGTAATCACAAGTAACTTGGGGAGTTGTGAGTAGCTCGAATATCGTTACTATTCGGCAAGTACCGAATAGTAACGATTCTACTCGCTCATCCCTAATCAGGATTTTAACTATTCAGATATTCAATGGGACATAGAATATTCTACAGTAGTTGTGCTAAAAACTGCGGGTTCTTATCTACAATTCAACACAATGAGCTCTTTCAGTAGATGAACTATCAATGAGAGATAATTTGGTGGACCTTGTCTTGTCAAAAAGACCAAATGTAGTGTCAGTTTTACAGATCCGTGATCAGTCAGGCAACAACCAAAAAGACCAGATGTAATTTCAGATTTACAGGTCCGTGATCACTCGGGCATCAACGACCATAATATGGTAAGTTTATTTATTTTTACAATACAGCAGACTGACTGCAACTAATCACAGATGCAGGCACAGAGAGGGAGACATGTATAGCAGTCTCTAACAAAATTGTAGGATCCATTATTTCATTTTGATTCACTAGCCGTCAATCTCCAATTCATAAATTGACCATATAAAGATTTATGGCAAATTCCACACTCCACACTTGGATTTATATATGCGTATCAATTTTATTATACATAATCACACTAGTGCGATTTATGCTGACCCACAACTATTTTGTATTTAAAGACCACTTCTATCTCCAGGAAAGGGGTACCGCTATGGGGACGTCTTGTGTTCCCTCGTATTCAAACCTTTTCCTGGGGCTCTGGGAGTGGTCAATTCATTATCCAGACAATACAGCATGTTCAGTGCTAAGGCGGGTCAGGTTTATTGATATCTTCTTTGTGTGGCAGGGGGGTCTCAAGGAATTGGAAGTATTTATGGTGTCATTGAATCAAAATAGGCGCAATATAAAACTCACCTATGTTTATAGGACTGAATCTATAGACTTCCTGTATGTCAGAGTGAAGAGAGATGGTGATGGGTCAATATCGCCGATATATATATCAAAAGAGCACAGCAGAGAATTCAGCCCTCAGTGTGAAATCTTCTCACCCAGCGTAAGTGATGAGGTCAATTCCTACAGGTCAGTTTCTACGAGCCTGGAGGATATGCTCCACAGATGAGCTATTTGAAAAAGAGGCTAGGAAACTAAAGAACAGTTTTGTATCTCGTCATTACAAGACAAGCCCAATAGAGAAAGGATATGAAAGAGCAAAAGGGACAACACGTGATCACCTATTGAAACCTGTGAAAATGAAGACGGATGATCAGGTGAGATTGATCACACCATACCACTCAAAATGGAGGGAAATGACTGAGGTGGTGAAATGGTACTGGCCAATTCTACATACGGATAAAGATCTGAGTGGTCTGCTCTCAAAATATCACGCAATAAACCCTTGTAGGTCGAAAAATCTGAAAGGTCTTGTGGTTCAGAGTCTTTTTCTGCCACCACCATCCACCTTTCTGGGAAGTGGTAGGGGTCCAAGATGTGGGACTTTTCCCTGTGGAGATTGTGGAGCATGCACCCAAGTGGAGCGTGCTTTTGATTTTCACAATTTTGATGGGAGCAGAAATTTCAAAATTGTCCACTCAATAAATTGCCGCACAAGTGGGGTGATTTATTGGGCAAAATGCCCATGCCAACTGATATATGTGGGGCTAACATCCTATGAATTCAGGGTGAGAATCCTGGAACATATGAGGGATATCAGAAAGGCTACCACGAGTGAAGAGATATCCGCTCTAAAAAATATCCCAAAACACTTCAGGGAGGTGCATAACTGTAATTGGCGGTTACTAAAATTTAGAGGTATTGAAAAAATCTGGGGGTGAGAAGTGGAGACATAAAGCGGGCTTTAGCCCAAAAAGAGGTAAAATGGATCACCACATTGGAGACCATCAAGCCAGGAGGGCTGAATGATGTAGTATCCTTTAAACCATTCCTAATGTGATACCTTGAGATCTGTAGTTAATTTGTCCTGCATGTTATTGTCACGGTGTAAGTTAAAATCTAAACGGATATATGTACTAAAATAATACTTTTATGGGAAACTCCGGTACTCTGCTGCACCCAGCATATTATTGTTCTTTTAATTGGTAGTCACTGTTGTTTTTTATTTTTGTGCTATAGTCGATCCATTATCTGCCTGAAAAAGGAAAATTTGTTTGGAAGGAGTCGGTGCACCATTTTCAAATGTGCAAAACGAATTTTATGATCTACACTGCCCAGTAACACTATACCAATGCGTCAAGAGGATGCACCTAGTATGATGTCCAGCGGCTGTTTGTATATATACATAAAAAATGACAAGCTATGTTTATTGGATTGGAGTTGTGAGAGGAAACTGCTGGGTATAATGGAATATACACCCTATTTGGTTGAGATTGTTGTTGAAATGGGTATTTAAAAGATTATTTGCATTACAATGAAGAAGTATGCATTCCTTCACTTGTATATGAGCTGTAAGATGTATGTAGCAATTGTGGGATTCGGTGCAATAAAGCTCATAGGAAGAGTGGGCAAATTGCCCACACTTAACATGGTGCATGGACTCTAGGCTGTGTGTGCGCGGTGTCCACTATGTCCCCGCCTCACCTGTATTCCCGGCGTCCAATTGGGAGTGCCGTGCAGGGCATGCGCGGTAATCACTTCTGGGATGCTGGGAGACAGGAGGATGCGTGTAAGGGTGGACACTGGCGTGCCATCAAACAGCTGCAGAGGGTTAGGTAATAGACACCATCACTTAAGAGAGACCACTACACTGCCCCACTGCCTCCTGATGAAGCGATGAGTGAAACGTTGAGGTGCTGGGCAATGTGGCTTGGTATGCAGACAATTTATGGAGTCATGTAACTAATAATCTAGGCAAATGTGCAATAGGATGTGTATTGGCAACTCCTACAGTGTACTTCCTGTATCCCTGGCTCTCAAGTGAGTACATTAAAGGGGAAGAGAGAGTCACAAGATTTATTGACATATAGATACTCATCTTATTCTGGCATAACTATTGATTGTACTGTGTTATGGTATCTAAGCATGTAATGTGATTATGAAGCTGTAACCACACTGTCTTGGGGTTGTTTTAGGGGATGGTTTTAAAAGCCTGTGTGATTTGATTATGTATAATAAAATTGATACGCATATATATATCCAAGTGTGGAGTGTGGAATTTGCCGTAAATCTTTATATGGTTAACATGTATAGCAGTCTATCTGGCTGCATCAAATCACAGACACTGTCATAAACGGTGGGCGTGGAAGCAGAGAATATTAATACAGTTTAATGAGCAGGCACATAAACAGTCTGGCAGCGGTCTTATCAGACTACCACTATTTTACAGCAGTTCATTTCAGGTCCCCATTGACTTATATGGGGTTAAAGGTCAAGTTCAGGTCACATCCCAATCCAGAACTAGACTTTTTGTTTACGTACAGCTGAAACCCATGAACTTGAACATCCACTTGTCTGCTCATCTCTGTATAGCAGTAATTATGGAGAAGCCATATTATACAAATAGTGTGGCCACTTATTTTAGCACTTACTATCTTTTAGCACTTACTAGTAGTATACTGTGTATATTAAAATAAGTATATTCTGACTCTTCAATGCAGTGCAAGTATAGGTGCCTGAAATATCAATTCCTCCCTGATCATACTGACCATTTTACTCATATGCAAGCATCCTCAGATAGTTCCAACTCAACCACACTGACCTGAATTAGGAGTCCAGGAGAAATGGAGATTAATTCTGCTGAAATCTTGTATTTAAGTACAATGTAGCACGTAGAAGGAGTGATTCAGAAACAGCAGCATAACATGTGGATCCAAAGATGGATACAGTAGAATTATAACGGGAAGAGGGAGGGAGCAAGGCTAATATCACAGACTACAGGAAGACGGAAGGGACAAACTACCAAAGATAGTACTTTTGCCTAGCAACAGAGAAATACATGGTACAGAAACCACACAATTAATTATTCCCATTCTTAGGACATAACAAAGTATATCTGGCAAACTGACAGATTCTCTTTATTTTTATTCTCTACAAAAAGTTAATTGTTTATTTATTGAAAATATATGTTGCTGCAACTCCAAATAACATATTTTAAAAACACTTTACTATGCCATGCTGTACATCTGTATATTCAGGATTCTGTAAATTAGGGTTACAAATAATTTAAGTCAAAGAAATTATTTCAGCATTTCTTTTCATTCCAAATCATTGTGTGTCACTCTGCCAAATGAAAGCATTAGTCCTCCTTAAAAATGATGAAACAAAATAAATGCTTCAGGCACTTGTTGTCAAGAAGTAACAGGGAAAGAGCATATGGTGAAATATAATTTTAATTACATTTCAGATATGTTAAATGTTTTTTGCTTTTATTTTCATTCTTAATATGCTTGATCAAATGTACTAAAGAGTCTGCTTATGGCAAAAAATGCTTCTCCCATTAACACATGACTAATTTTATGGATATTATACATCACTACTTGTCAACAATAATTTTATTATGCAAACTCTAAGACTTTGTTTATTGCACTAAATGTAATTATAGGAAACAGCTCTCCTCCTTCTTCCTTTACAGCGAAACAGCAAAGAGCAAATGTTGTTACTATGATTAAAGGGTAACCATATTAAAAATGAAAATCTACAGTTCTGGCATATCTACATGTGATATTTTCACAAAGTGCAAACATGAAAATTAATGCAGCAAATTGTAAGATGTAGTTGTTGAAATTCCTCAAAACATCTGTTACTCAGACCTGTTATCTCCCACCAACACATCCATTTTTGACTTATGCCATGCAATTATACCTGCCAGTTCTTGTTTGTCTTTTCTATATGTGACATCACTGACATCTCAAGGGCTATAATTTACCACTTTATCTGAGGCCAAGAACATGTAGGCCATGCTGTCACTCTCCCAATGAAGTGCAACCTTAAATTTCAAAGGCCCAAATGAAGGAATGTTGCCAGAGGAGATCCCTACGGCTATGTTCCAACGATGAGTGTTTGGTGAGTTTCTGAAGTTGCGACATTTCTGAAATATTTCTGCATGTATTATGTAAATTACTTGCATTTCTTTTTTCATTGCACTCTACATGTAATTTATTATGTTTTTTTGTCGGTGCAATTTAGTCTTCTGTTGGTATGTCAAGCTTTAATAAAGCAGTTTTCTTATAATTCCTAGGCTTTGACATATGTTTATTGATACAGTTATGTGCAGATTACAGTTATTTTTAGCATGTTTCAACAATGGAACCAATAAATGTAGAGTTAGTCTGCTTTCACATCAGCGGTAATTGCTGATCGCGGTAGTTGCAGTGAAAAAAACGCAACTGCCGCGATTACTGCATAACTGCCGCACTTGCGGTTCACTTGCGGCAAGCCCCATGCAATGTCTATGGGGCTTGCAGTAAGTGTGCGGCAGGTGCGACAAGTGCGTTTTTTTTGCCACCGCATCTGCCGCAAGTGCCAAAACCACAATTGTACCACACTTGCCGCACCTGCCGCAAGCCCCATAGCCATTGCATGGGGCTTGCTGCAAGTGAACCACAAGTGCGGCCGTTATGCGGTACCGCTGATGTGAAAGGGGCCTTAGAAGTTAAAAGGGAGCAAAATAGGGTCTTACCCAGGTACGGATCGGGCAGAACAATACAGAACAATTATGCTCACCTAGGGTAGTTGTGATAAGCCACAATTACTGAAAAACCACTTGTTATATATCCTCCACTGCAGCAGTCCCCAGATATGGAATCAACAGGAATGGTGAGACGTAACGGAGTTACTCTGCGCCGCCGAGGTCCAGCAGCAATATCGGACCAGAAATGTAATATATTTAAATAATCAATATTGATTTTATTGTAATGTATTTTGGAGCTGGACACTATTTCTTCAGACAAAATCACAGATGGAATTTAATTTATATGTTACATTTCATGACCAGAATTCATCTATTAAATTTCTAGACTTAATACTCTCAGGTACAGCAAATGCATCAGTAATCATGGCTACTTTTATATAATAGACTGCAAGAAACACTATTTACATGCTAATAATTTACATCCAAAAACACATTACAGGCTATACCTGTGGGAAAGTTAACCCAACCTAGAGGTAATGGCAATAATGAACTAGCTTATATTAATGAGAGTGAAGACATGGAAAAAAAAATGCTCCATTTTTGAGGATAACAAAATTGGATACTAATTAGAGTAAGAAACACATCATGCAGAACAAAAACAATTGATAAAAATATGAAATTATCAATAATAAAAAATAAAGGTTTGAAATAACGCAGCTCAATTTATATTGATACTACAATATAGCAATCCATTTGAAAATATCAGAAGCTCTTTTATTACATTGTCAGTAAACTGGAAGAAACCGTAAATATAATTAAAGTGTAAGGTCTGGTGGTTCTATACCCAAGCACATCTTGGTGTACTCCGGCTCTCCGTCATGAGGGGTGGGGTGTCGCCTTCAGAGGGTGGGGCTTGCGCAGGGCTCGATCTGGCCATTTATTGCACTCTGAGAGACTTACTTCAGGTTATGGTATTGCTGGGAGGCCGGACGCCGTCACTCTCATCAGTGATGCTGTAAAAGACACCAGGTCCCCTAGTGTCAGCTGTTGCCCTCAGATATGGGACACTATGTCTGCTGGTTAAGCTAGGTGGTAGAAGGTTCCTTCCTCTCCACCCTCTTTGCCCCCTCGTTTGATTATTTGGGCTAATGGTGGAGATTGGACATTGCCTCAGTATGTCAGGTGATCCACTAGAGGGAAATTTAAACCCACAATACCCTCTCCACTAAGCTGAATATTTTCAGTTGTGCATGGTAGGTAAAGGTTAGTAGTTCTGATGCATTTCTGCTGGTTTGCTTTCTTGCTCTTGCATTTTGGTCTAGGCTCTGTCCCTAGCTTTTCTTATTGTTTTTTTGATCTGCACTGCTCTTCCGGGTTGTACTGGTATGTTTGATCCAATTTCGGCCTATAGGCCTGGCCACCAGCCACTCCCCTTCCCCCCTTCCCTGCTATTTGTCATTTAGGAAGGGTTCTGCTAAATCCCTCCCTTCCTGGGTTGTAAGGCATGGGAAAAGTACCGTAACTCTTAAGGGTTTGCATTAGCATGACCACAAGCACAAAGTATGTCTGGCATATAGCACTTGCTGTCAGCAGTTCGGTCATTTCACTACTACTCTAGCATTACATAAAGTCAGTAAAAAATGTCAAGTAGTAGTCCCAAGAAGGGCTCCCACTTAAGACAATATTCTATCTCCCAATTTTGTAAACATAACAAAAACCACCAACTACAATTGGTTACATAGTAAAGGATTCTACAAATGCAGTTCATATCCCTGTAAAACCTTTCTGTGTCATGTTTGTCTCCCTCACCTTTTGACAAATTTGGGCCCTTGGTCTCATTTCTTTATTGAGATGTTATATTAAATGTGTTTCTTTCCTTTGGTAGTATAGGAGCTAATGTCGATTTCTGTTGCTAGCAAAACTCCTAGGTATTAAATGAAGAATATGAATCATTAAAATATCTAGATGCTCTACCCAGGTGAGGCTACATTGTGACCACTCCTATCTCCTTTATACGGTTGCATGATCCAGTATTCCTTGATGGTGATTTAACTTCATTCCTAGCCATGCTGCCTAGGTGGAAGAAGCTACTCTGGAAAGCTGACCATTGCCAAGCCGTCTGCTACCTAGGAGACTGGCAGCAGCCATAAAGTCATGTTGGTGTTCCCCCTGTCTGTCCTCCTAACCTTCTTGTTGGTTTTAGTGCAGTGGTTGGGACATTTACTCCTGTCAACCATCTCCCTAGTGAGGGTTAACATCAGGAACAGCAAGGGACTAGGTATCCTGCTTGGTGGCGGGGTGAGAGAACACATATAGTGACAATATGGATATCAAGCCATAGCCGCAGGTAAGTGCAGGAAGTCTCTCTTTTCCCTTGTTCCCTAGAATCAGAGCCCTCCACATTGTATTTGTTCCTCTGTGTTTCCCCTGCTTGAAGTTTTGTGTTGTGCACCAGACATCATTGATCCGGGCACCACTGTCACACACTGTATCTGGATGTACCCTTGTGCGTGACATGACAGTCTGCTATCAAAACTATGCAAAACCTTTATGACTCCTTCGAAAATGAAAGCTTCCTTTGGAAGTGCATTGAGCTGTAGGCTGGATTTCTGCTGAAGGGGAAAAAATATCCTCTGTAAATCTTCTTCCTTAGTGAGTGTGACGAGCTGAGTGTGACTGGAGCGTAAGTGTGAACGGAAGTAAGTGTGTGACTTGTGATTCAGTGAGGAGGTATTTGGGAAGGCTGAAACAAATTCTCGTGTGAATTGCTGTGAGTTGGTGAATTGTGAATTTCTGAGTGTTTTCTTTTTTCTCTATCTACAAGTTTACAGTATCTTATTTTACTACCTGTAAGTTAAGGTTTAACTATTGCATTTAAATCCTGTGGTGTAGCTATACTCACAAGGGGTTAATTAAGGCTGGTGCTTTATAATTAAGGGTTTATTAGAAGCAGCTGGTTAGGGCTTCCAGTCCTTTGGAAGTGCATTGAGCTGTAGGTTGGATTTCTGCTGAAGGAAAAAAAAAAAAAACCTCTTTAAATCTTCTTCCTTAGCGAGTATGACGAGCTGAGTGTGACCGGAGCATAAGTTCGAAAGGATGTAAGTGGGTGACTTGTGATTCAGTGACTTTGGATTCATGAAGTTTGGAAGGGAGGACTTACTGAATTTCTGGTTGTATTTTATTAATACTTTACATTTCTTTTACTTATCATCTGTCGGGTGCAATCCCCATTTGGAAATGAGCTCCATAATTGACAATGCCATCCGGTGTACATCTTGCCAAATGTATGCAATCCTTGAATAGCCGGTCGAGGGTGCATACTGCTGTGTGAGATGTGCATTTGGAAGCCCAGATACTGGATCTAAATCAACAGTTGGCGACACTGAGATCCATAGACAATATGGAAAGGAGTCTGCTGCTCACTGAACAGCTGCTCAATGGGATAGATGTGGGGGAGGATGGTAGCATGGAGCTGCAGGAATGTGAGGCAGCTAGCTGGGTGACAGTTAAAAGGTGGGGTAGAGGGAAGAGTGCCAGGGAGGCTAGCCCTAACCTGGCACACCCCAATAAATTTGATAAGTTAGCAGATGAGGGGGGTGTCAGTACAGGGATAGCACTGGTACTGCAAGGCATGACCTCTGAAAGCCAGAGGAGTGTCTGCTCCAGTAAGCGGGAAAATAGGAGAGCCGGGCAGGCCAGACAGGTGCTGATAGTGGGGGACTCAATTATTAGGGGAACAGATAGGGCAATCTGTCACAAAGACAGGGATTGTCGAACAGTGTGCTGCCTACCTGGCACTCAAGTCCGGCACATCACTGATTGGGTTTATAGCTTATTGGGAGGGGCTGGAGAGGATCCAGCAGTCATAGTGAACATTGGCACAAATGACAAAGTTACAGGTAGGTGGAAGGCCCTGAAAGTTAATTTCAAGGAATTAGGCTGCAAGCTTAAGGCAAGGACCTCTAAGGTAGTATTCTCTGAAATACTGCCTGTACCACATGCCACACTAGAGATGCAACATAAGATTATAGAGATAAATAAGTGGCTCAGTAATTGGTGTAGAAAGGAGGGGATTGGGTTCCTGGAGAACTGGGCTGACTTCTTTGTTGGCTACAGGTTCTATGCTAGGGATGGGCTGCACCTCAATGGGGAGGGTGCAACTGTGCTGGGGGAGAAAATGGCTAGAAGTTTGGAGTAGTGTTTAAACTAGGGATTGGAGGGGAGGGTATTCATTACAAAGGAGGGGAAGATAGTGTAAATAGTAACCTGGGCACAAGTAATAAAATTGGGGGTGGCATGGGGGTGGGGTTAGGACAGTCAATTTAGTAAGAAGAAATAGAGGTAAAGAGAGATTCATAAAGTACATGTATACTAATGCCAGAAGCCTTACCAACAATATGAAGGAATTATAGTTCATTTTATGGGAAAATAATTATGACATGGTGGGGATATCGGAGACATGGCTGGACGAGGGCCATGACTGGGCTGTTAATTTGCAGGGCTATAGTCTGTTCAGAAATGACCGTACAAATAAGCGAGGAGGAGGTGTGAGTTTACATGTAAAATCATCCTTAAAACCCATCCTGCGTGATAATATAAGTGAATCTAATGAAAATGTAAAGTCCCTTTGGGTGGAGATAAAGAGAGGGGGAAAAAATATTAAATTACTAATAGGAGTTTTCTATAAGTCTCCAACAATAATGGAAGTGGAGAATATCCTCATAAAGCAAATAGATGAAGCAGCGACTCAGGGAGAAGTCATTATTATGGGGGATTTCAACTACCAGCAGCCTTAGCATCCTAAATAGGACCTGTGCACAATATATACCCTTTGGGAATAAAAATGCTAGAAATATGAGGAAACCACTATGGCTAAATAAGGCAGTAAGGGGCGCAATACATGACAAAAAGAAAGCATTTAGGGAATTAAAGCAAGTAGGTAGTGATGAGGCATTAAACAAATACAGAAAATTAAATAACATCTGTAAAAAGCAAATCAAGGCAGCAAAGATTGAGAAAGAGACTCATTGCCTGAGAAAGTAAAAAAAAATCCCCAAATATTCTTTAACTACATAAAGAGTAAGAAACTAAAAAATGATTGTGTTGGCCCCTTTAAAAATAGTCTGGGTGAAATGGTGGATGAGGAAGAGGAAAAAGCCAATATGCTGAATGACTTTTTTGCAACAGTATTTACACAAGAATATCCCATGACTGACAACATTATCAGTGATAACAAAAACTCTCAATTAAATGTCACCTGCTTAACACACCAGGAAGTACAGCACCGTCTAAAAATCACTAAAGTTGACAAATCCCCAGGCCCGGATGAGATACACCCCAGAGTACTGCAGGAATTAAGTACCATCATGTATAAACCATCATTTTTAATCTTTATAGATTCCATAATAACAGGGTCTGTACCACAGGACTGTTGTATAGCAAATGTGGTGCCAATATTCAAAAAGGGGACAAAAATTGAACTTGGAAATTATAGACCAGTAAGCATAACCTCTACTGTAGGTAAAATCATAGAGGGTTTTCTAAGAGATGCTATACTGGAGTATCTGAAGAAAAATAACCTCATGACCCAATATCAACATGGGTTTACTAGGGACCGTTCCTGTCAGACTTACCTGATAAGCTTCTATGAAGAGGTAAGTTCTCGATTGGAGCAAAGAAATGCAGTGGACTTGGTGTATATGGATTTTTCAAAAGCTTTTGATAAGGTGCAACACAAAAGGTTGATACATAAAATGAGATTAATGGGGATAGGGGAAAATATTTGTAAGTGGGTTAAGAACTTTCTCAGTGACAGGAAATAAAGGGTGGTTATTAATGGAACACACTCAGAATGGGTCACAGTTAACAGTGGGATTCCACAGGAGTCAGTATTGGGCCCGATTCTTTTTTACATATTTATTAATGACCTTGTAGGGGCATACAGAGTAGAATCTCAATATTTGCAGATGACACTAAACTCTGCAGGGTAATCAATACAGAGGAGGACAATTTTATATTACAGGAGGCTTTATGTAAACTAGAAGTTTTGACTGATAAATGGAAAATTAGCTTTAATGGGGATAAATGTAAGGTCATGCACTTGGGCAGAGGAAATAAAATGTGTAATTATATGCTTAATTGTAAAACAATGGGAAAAACTGTCACTGAAAAAGACCAGGGTGTATGGGTTGATGACAAACTCACTTTTAGTGCTCAGTGTCAGACAGCTGCTGCAAAGGCAAATAAAATAATGGGATGTATTAAAAAAGGCATAGATACTCATGAGGAGAACATAATTCTACCTCTATACAAGTCACTGGTGCGACCGCACTTAGAATACTGTGTACAATTCTGGTCTCCGGTGTATAAGAAAGACATAGCTGAACTACAGCCGGTGCAGAGAAGAGCGGCCAAGGTTATTAGAGGACTGAGTGGTATGCAATACCAAGACAGGTTATTAAACTTGGGGTTATTTAGTTTGGAAAAACAAAGGCTTAGGGGTGATCTTATAATAATGTATTAATATATGAGGGGACAGTACAGAGAACTTTTTAATGAACTTTTTGCTCTTAGGCCTGAGACGGGGACAAGGGGGCATACTCTACGTTTGGAGGAAAGAAGGTTTAATCATAATCACAGACGTGGATTCTTTACTGTAAGAGCAGTGAGACTATGGAACTCTCTGGCACATGATGTTGTAATGAGTGAGTCACTACTAAAATTTAAGAATGACCTGGATGCCTTTCTTGAAAACTATAATATTACCAGTTATATATAAAAGATTCTTGATAGGGCGTTGATCTAGGAAATTAGTCTGATTGCCGTATGTGGAGTCAGGAAGGAATTGTTTTCCTCAATGTGGAGCTTAGTGTTGCCACATGAGGTTTTTTTGCCTTCCTCTGGATCAACATGTTAACCTATGGGTTGAACTAGATGGACTTAAGGTCTTCCTTCAACCTTAAATACTATGTTAAAATAATGAATAAACTGTGATTACAACTACAGTACAGGATATCACAGAAGTGAGTGCACATTCATATTATTGTAAATATTGTATTATATCTTTTTATGGGACCGCACTGAACATATGACTGTTTGATACAATGTAAAGTAGTAAATGTACAGCTTGCATAACAGAGTAAATTTAGTGTGCAGTCTAAACAACTTAGCAAACAGTCATTCATTTTAAAACCATTGGCAAACAAGTGACTACACTGCTATGTGAAAATAGCCAAAATCTGCCCAAAGTGTCAATATTTTGTGTAGCCACCATCATTTTCAAGCACTGACTTAACTCTCTTGGGCATGGAGCTCCCTAGAGCCTCACAAGTTGCCACTGGAATCCTCTTTCACTCCTTAATGATGACATCATGCAGTTGGTGGATGTTAGAGACCTTGTGCTCCCTCACATGTTGTCAGGGGATGCCTCACAAATGCTCAATAGAGTTTAGGTCTGGAGACATGCTGAGAAGTGTAGCACCTTTACTCTTAGTTACTTTAGAAAGGTATACACACGGACAGGAAGAGTAAAAGCTTCAAATAATGAAATTTATGTGCTGATTTTATTTATACACCATTATGGAAAATCTCAGGGGAGGTGGTGGTGCAACGTGTCCAACCCCATTAAGATACAGGCATGGATTAAATCATTACATATGATAGCCATGGGGAAGTAGCCATGGGAAAGGTACACTATGTAGGGGAGACCCAGGTTGGGGTTCACCATCCTGGGTCTCCCTTGCATATTGTACCTTCCCCATGGCTACTGGCAGTATGGGTAATGTATGTATGAGTCTACATTACACATGTTGATTTATTGCTGCCTGTATATTCACTATGATATGCACTTTATAATGGCACCTTATAAAGATTGGCACCTTGTTAATATATGTGATGAGGGATTCTGTGTACTGTATCGGATTAACGTTGCTGCTACAATAATACGTGACATGGTCACTTTAGAGATGTAATAATTTGATCTGATATGGTCCCCGCTAAAAATTGACTGTTTCTTACTCTTACAAAGGTGACCGAAATATTTTCATTTTTGTTGTGCAATATAGTATTGACTTTTTGTGCATTGTCAAAGCAAATGTGATATGTGTGGAGACCCGGGGTCAGTGGGTGCTCTCGTCCGCAGGCCCAGCCGCCTTTACAAAGACAACGTGGACCAGGGCTCATCCCCAACTGAACGCCCGAGCTCCTTAACCGTGGGAGGAACACTACTCAGACAACACAGGGTGAGGGAATCCCAATATTAAGGCTTTATTGGATCCCCAAACAGTTAACAGCATATAACGCATAACCAAGCACAACACATAATGTAACAGGCAACAGAGTCTCACCCTTCCGCTGGCTCACCAGGGTATAGAATGTAGCACGGCAAAGTCTGTAGCCAGGTGACTGTATCATCCCAACCTGGGTTGCTTCTTTGTCCTTATGCAGTCTTTATCACAGCCAAATCCGATAATCCGATACTGAAGTCCTTGTGGTTCTTTAGTCCATGTTCTGATCCCCTTGGTCAGCACCGAAATGCCTAGGCCTGGGGTTATGGCTTGCTAACCGGATCCGAAGACCCTAGATTAGCTGCCTGTCTCCAATCTTCAATCTCCAATCCAGTGGACCTCGAGCCGGGACCGAAATCCCTAGACTGAGGCCACTAGACTGAATCTAATTCCAATCTTCTGGTCAAAGTGAACAGTCCTCCTTATATACCCTCAGCCCTCATTGTAGGATATTGGGGACGTCATGATTGGTGCAATAACACAGTCTTTTCATTGGCTGAACTCCAATCCTCATTTAACATATTCTAGTACTATTGCAATCCAAATGCTTATTGATATAGCACCTAGCAGTGATACAATGGAATGTTAGTATGAGACATTGAGTCTGCAATCAATGACACTTAAACAATCGTGGCTGGGGCCCCTGTACGTGGAATCAACATTCACAGGGTAATAGACAATGGATGATTAGCATAATTAAGTTCTCTGGCCTTCAATGACAAACAGGTTAGATAATTACATTACCATGCTAAACTTAAAGTAATCTATGAAAATACTGTAGGAAATTCTCCTTGGCCAATACAAGTTTACAAGCCTATATAAAATATAATATGTCTGAGTTACATAAGAAATCATCATATGTCCTACATTGCAGAAGTCCATTTCGTCACATACCTCCCCCTTCTTATGTAACCAGACAGGGCAGTCTGATGTGATCAGTCTCTGGTTATCCTTCTCCTCTTGGCGGCATTGTATTTTTTAATGGTGAAGTCAGCAATCGAGGCTTCCATCTATACACCTCCCCCAGATTACCTTCCCCAGGATGGGCAGACATATTGTGGACAAGCAGTAAAATGGGATTCAGGAGTTGGGCTCCCATAAACGTCTGGTTATCAATTCCCCCCCAGCCCATGACAACATTCTGTGTGTCTTTACTCACTGTTGATGGCTCAGAGAAGAATGATGGGGGCTGGGAACATGAATTATCCTCTGAAGGTGGGGTAGCAAGATCCACATCAGGGTGCTGCTTGGCTTCCTGGATGATGGTGATGGCTGTGACACACTGGCTGGATAGTCCTTGTCCTGGGTCAGCTTGCAAAACAACAGATGTGGGGGGGCCATCCATGAGCCCCACTTCAACCTCCTCCTGGTTAGCCCCTGAAACAACAGGTGTGGGGAAGCTGCTCACAAATCCCACATCAAGCTCTTCCTGGTCAGTCTCCAAAGCAACAGGGATAGGGACGTTGTCCATAACCTCCAACTTGTCCTCTCCCTGCTCAGGCACGGTGTTGACAGGATCAATTTCTTGCAGTTCCAGGGCTTGGAACTGGTGTCCTTCCAAACTGTCACTGGATCCATGATGTGGCACACAATTTAATTCCTTTGGGTCAATCTCGGCGGGGTCCTCATCATTCTCTGCATCCTTTTGGGCATGCCACTGGACCAATCTCTGGATCAAATCCGACCGTGTGTCAGTGTCCCTGGCTTCGATTTCTCGGAACAGACATGCCACCTCTAGTTGCAGTTTCCTATAGCGGCCGTACTTCCAGTCCAGTCTTCATCCCATGGCTGAGCTGGTGGGGTTGGACATGGCAACGTCCGAAACCTGAATGCCTCAACTATGGCCTGCTGGGTATGCTTATATGCCTCCCTGGTTGTTGAGCCCTTGGATGATGTCCACGAACACCAGTCCCCTGCAGCTCCCCTGGATAAACCAGGCTGAGTAGTATCCCACCGCTGCCACCAATTGTGGAGACCCGGGGGTCAGTGGGTGCTCTCGTCCGCAGGCCCAGCCGCCTTTACAAAGACAACGTGGACCAGGGCTCATCCCCAACTGAACGCCCAAGCTCCTTAACCGTGGGCGGAACACTACTCAGACAACACAGGGTGAGGGAATCCCAATATTAAGGCTTTATTGGATCCCCAAACAGTTAACAGCATATAACGCATAACCAAGCACAACACATAATGTAACAGGCAACAGAGTCTCACCCTTCCGCTGGCTCACCAGGGTATAGAATATAGCACGGCAAAGTCTGTAGCCAGGTGACTGTATCATCCCAACCTAGGTTGCTTCTTTGTCCTTATGCAGTCTTTATCACAGCCGAATCCGATAATCCGATACTGAAGTCCTTGTGGTTCTTTAGTCCATGTTCTGATCCCCTTGTTCGGCTCCGAAATGCCTAGGCCTGGGGTTATGGCTCGCTAACCGGATCCGAAGACCCTAGATTAGCTGCCTGTCTCCAATCTTCAATCTCCAATCCAGTGGACCTCGAGCCGGGACCGAAATCCCTAGACTGAGGCCACTAGACAGAATCTAATTCCAATCTTCTGGTCAAAGTGAACAGTCCTCCTTATATACCCTCAGCCCTCATTGTAGGATATTGGGGACGTCATGATTGGTGCAATAACACAGTCTTTTCATTGGCTGAACTCCAATCCTCATTTAACATATTCTAGTACTATTGCAATCCAAATGCTGATTGATTATAGCACCTAGCAGTGATACAATGGAATGTTAGTATGAGACATTGAGTCTGCAATCAATGACACTTAAACAATCGTGGCTGGGGCCCCTGTACATGGAATCAACATTCACAGGGTAATAGACAATGGACGATTAGCATAATTAAGTTCTCTGGCCTTCAATGACAAACAGGTTAGATAATTACATTACCATGCTAAACTTAAAGTAATCTATGAAAATACTGTAGGAAATTCTCCTTGGCCAATACAAGTTTACAAGCCTATATACAATATAATATGGATCACTCTGTAATGACTCTATATAATATATGCATCTCACTTTTTGTCTTGAATTACTGAAAAGAAATATTTTTTTAATGAAATTTGAATTAATTGAGATGCACCTGTATATACATGTCATGGCTGCCACCTAATTAATCAAAACTACATTACATGTTAAAAATCGCAAGTGCAGCACTAAAATACTGTCAGAGGGCCATTCCATGTCAAGTGAACCAATGATTATTACCTCTATATTTTTAATTCTTTTGAGATTTTGCTATTTGATAATAGCATGTCAGACAATGCAAAATGTGAAGAGAATTTTTTTTTTTAAATTTATTTTTTTTAAATGATTTTCAAAGTTTGAAAAAAGTGCTAATTTCGGTGTTGCCTGCCTTTACATTTCTCCTCATAACTCAGGCTAGAAATAAGATAGAGAGACAAAATAAACACTATTCTACTCAGAATTGTACAGGCTTTCGCCAGATATGTCACAAGGATCTTTATTAATATTTTACCCATGCGATCGCAAACGCAATATTTTAAAACGCATATACGAAAAATCAGCATCATTTAAATATTTCAAAAACTTCCCATATGTCTGCTGTGCACTTAGCCACATCTGTACCAAATTTCAAGTTGGGATCGCGATGGGATCATATTTTAAAATATTTTACTATTAATAGCATCAATGGGTCATTCCATATCAAGTGATCTAAATATGAATATTTTTTTTGATCTGACGTCTTTAGATTTTTTAAATTTTTTTTCTATTTGAAGTACTACTTTAGTTAATTACAAATTAAAAGTTTTGAATTTTTTTCTTAATCAGTTAATTTTTTACAGATATTTAAAGTTTTAAAAAAGTGTGAATTGTGGCCTGGTATGGCTTTACATTTTTTTAGAAATAAGATAATGAAGCGGGAGAGGCATCATTTTACTCAGAATGGTAACAGCTTTCATTTGATATGTCACAATACTATATTTTTTTATATTTTTTTGGAAAAATCAAATTCAAAATTTTGATGCGCAATTGTGACATAAATGTTAGTTTGAAAATTGTGAAAAAATGCCTGTGTGTTACTTGTGTTCTTGGCTATATTTGTGCAGAGATTCAACTTGGGACCTGTCAAATTTATATATTTTTTATTTTATGGCTGTATGAGTTATTACAACTTATTGAATTTTTATTCACTAAGTTGTAATAACTCATACAACCATGAAATAAAAAATATATAAATTTGACAGGTCCCAAGTTGAATCTATGTACAAATATACATTTACATGCAACAAAAAAGAAACACAAAAAACAAATCCCGTAAGTGCCAGGATAAATACATCTTAATCATCAGAACACAACGCTCAGCATTTTCAACCTGAATGCATTGAACAAACCAAAAGAAAAAAGGTGATCATATCCTCAAGTTTGATTAAACAAGATTAAAAGAACCAAAAATGTTAACCCCTATTTATACATGTAAATTTGTTTTCTATTATATCAGTAAACATGTCATTTATGAAGTGTTTAATAAGAATAGTACAGTAGTTAAATCATCATTCTATAAAACATGAACTAATCAATTAATAGTACGTTTTTAAAGTGGCCTTTTATCATCAATTTGTCCCTTCTAGTGGGTGAAATGTAATCTTGTCCATAAGCGCTTACTAGCAATCGCCATTTCCTTTTGTGTCACAGTATGTACGGACTGTCACTGTGTTCGGCTTCACCTGAGTTATTATGTGACTTTTGTGCACTTTTAAAATGTCAGGCTTTCTTGGATACACAAATGATGGCGCTGGACCAGAAGGATGCAATAAAGTCAATTATACTTCTTCACTTTCACAGTCTTTGGAGAGTACAGTAGCCGCCACCACCTCCAATCATATTCACAGGTCACATAGCCAGTTATGTCATCCATTGCCAATCTTGTGCCGCCTTCTACCACCTCATGGACTTCACTGTCTTTACTGAATGAAAAATGCTTGTTTTTATTTCTGTTTCACTACATGGAATGAAAGTGTGGGATTGCTGAGTCCCTTTGATGGGTTCTGCTCCCTGTAACCGATGTTTTAACAAACTCTCCTCCTCTTCGTAGTCCTGGTTTGTACAATATGCAATACAATATTGTTCATTCTCAGGTTGAGCCCTAACAAAGCTTTCTCCATTATGTCCTCTCCTGCTTCTAAGCTGTAACATATCAAAATAATACAGTAATGTCTAAAAATCATGGATTATTTGGTGAATATAGACCCCACACTTTTAGACCACAGGCTGAACAGATCTGAATTCAAGATTTTCAAATTGACACTACAATAGTTAAATATTTTAAAATATGATCCCATCGCGATCCCAACTTGAAATTTGGTACAGATGAGGCTAAGAGCATAGCAGACACATGGGCAGTTTTGGAAAATTTTAAATTATGCCGATTTTTCGGAAATGTGTTTTAAAATTTTGAGTTTACGATCACATGGGTAAAAAATTAACAAAAATACTCGTTACATATCTGGTTAAAGCCTTGACAGTTCTGAGTAGAATGATGTTTATTTTGTTTATCTTATTTCCAGCCCAAGATATGATAGAAAATGTAAAGCCATACCAGGCCAAAATTCACGCTTTTTTAAACCTTTAAAAATCTGTAAAAAATTAACCGATGAAGAAAAAAATTCCACACTTTTTTTTTGTAATTAACTAAAGTTGTACTTCATATAGAAAAAATTTTTTAAAAATCTGAAGACGTCAGGGAAAAAAAATATTCATTTTTGGATCACTTGACATGGAATGACCCCAGAGCGAAAACCATCAGTATTAAATATACTTATTAAAACACAAAATTCACAATACACAGTAGAAATGGTTTATAACTACTCACAAAAGGGAGAATAAATTCTTATGGTTAAAGTTAATTTACAAATTTAAAAAAATCACAAAAAATGTTCTTTTGTTTTTCCTTTTGTTTCATTGACTTATCATGATGCACATTAATAAAAACCCAAGCAGGCAAATTCTAGTAATATAAGATAAAATTATATATTTATTTAATCCCATAGGAGCAGTTGTTTTTAAATCCAAAATATAAAAAATGTCTCTATTTAAAACTGCTCTCCTCCAATCACCTCCCTGTAGAGGTTAATCTACCTTTTCTATCCCTGCAAAGAATAGATTAGATATCAGCATTGTGGATATATGAAAAGTGTTTTGATACAGTAGATTTACTTTATCGGGATCACTAGCATCTCTCACATATTCATGAATTCTCTGCTTGAGCCTGCGGGTTGTACACCCTACAGAGAACTTCACACAAACCCTGCAACCAATGCAGTAAACTACATGATCCGAGTTAAGGTAGTGTCACACCAGGCGATGTCGCCCGCGACATCGCCGAAAAGTGACGTAGCAGCGATGTCGCGGGCGATATTGCAACTGCAAATTATCGCTGGTCGCAGGTTGACAGGTTTATGAACAACCTGGGACCAGCGATTAGGCGATTAGGCCAACAGTGTCAGACGGCGCGATCCAGTCTATATCGCAGCGTTCCTGAGCGATGGCTCCGCCCACATCGCCGACGCGTCACCGGCACCTGCACATCGCTTCCGACATCGCAGGCCAGATCGCCTAGTGTGACACTACCGTTACAGTTCATAAAGCTCCTAATAAAGTAGGTGCTAACGCTAATTTTATTTACTATACACTTAGGTTTTTCTGCATGCCAGCAGTAATTACATCTACTGCAACCACACTTATAAAATCCCTTAATTTTAACCAGTTGTTGTCCTTGTTGGTAGGATTTTTAACTAAGCTGGGGGATAGCAAATTTCCCAATGTTGGAGCTTTTCTGGCTAAAAAATTGCAACCGTCAAAGAGAATATTTTGAAATTTATAATTCTGGTGCAGAATGCTAAGGTGTTTATTAACAATTGATTTAATTTGTGTAAACTCCCTACTGTAAGCAGTGGTGAAACATGGTTTGCATGTAAAAGATGTCATCGAATCTGGACTTTTATTTTTTAACAGCATTTGTCTGTCTTTGGTTTCCATAGATTTTTCCGCTTTTGATAGTATCTATTTAGGATAATTGCTTTTTTTAAATCTATCACATACAATTTTTTTTATTGTTCGTAAATCTCATCAAAGGAGCAGTTCCTTCTGGTGTCCATTAATTCCTATTCTGTAAATATGCTCTATATATACCCTAGAGTATCCTGTTGTTAATGCTTTTAATGGAATTTAATAAAAAGGATCTTACACAAACGGATTGAAGCTGGTCCAGAACTTTTCTACACTGTGTGCAGAATTATTAGGCAAATGAGTATTTTGATCACATTATACTTTTTATACATGTTGTCCTACTCCAAGCTGTAAAGGCTTGAGAGCCAGCTACTAATTAAGAAAATCAGGTGATGTGCATCTCCGTAATGAGGAGGGGTGTGGTGTAATGACATCAACACCCTATATAAGGTGTTCTTAATTATTAGTCAAATGCCTTTTCTTAGGCAAAATGGGTCAGAAGAGAGCTTTGACGGGCCCTGAATAGTCCAAAATTGTGAGATGTCTTGAAGAGGGATGCAGCAGTCTTGAAATTGCCAAACTTTTGAAGTGTGATTACCAAAGAATCAAGCATTTCATGGCAAATAGCCAACAGGGTCACAAGAAGCGTGTTGGGCAAAAAAGGCGCAAAATAACTGCCCATGAATTGAGGAAAAGCAAGCGTGAAGCTGCCAAGATGCCATTTGCCACTAGTTTTGCCATATTTCAGAGCTGCAACGTTACTGGAGTATCAAAAAGCACAAGGTGTGCTATACTCAAGGACATGCCCAAGGTAAGGAAGGCTGAAAATCGACCACCTTTGAGCAAGAAACATAAGATAAAACATCAAGACTGGGCCAAGAAATATCTTAAGACTGATTTTTCAAAGGTTTTATGGACTGATGAAATGAGAGTGACTCTTCATGGCCAGATGGATAGACCAGGGGCTGGATCAGTAAAGGGAAGAGAGCTCCACTCCGACTCAGATGCCAGCAAGGTGAAGGTGGGGTATTGGTATGGGCTGGTATCATCAAAGATGAAATTGTGTGACCTTTTCGGGTTGAGGATGGAGTGAACCTCAACTACAGGACCTACTGCCAGTTTCTGGAAGACAACTTCTTCAAGCAGTGGTACAGGAAGAAGTCGTTGTCGTTCAAGAAAAACTTGATTTTCATGCAGGACAATGCTCCATCACATGCATCCAACTACTCCACAGCGTGGCTGGCCATAAAGGTCTAAAAGAAGAAAAAATAATGACATGGCCCCCTTGTTCACCTGATCTGAACCCCTTAGAGAACCTGTGGTCCCTCATAAAATGTGAGATCTACAGGGAGGGAAAACCTTTCAGAACAGTGTCTGGCTGTGGTGGCTGCTGTATGAAATGTTGATTGTAAACAGATCAAGCAACTGACAGAATCTATGGATGGAAGGCTGTTGAGTGTCATCATAAATGTTTTTTGTTTTTGTTTTTGCATGTCAGAAATGTTTTTTTTCTAAATTTTGTGCAGTTATATTAGTTTACCTGGTGAAAATAAACAAGTGAGATGGGAATATATTAGGTTTTTATTAAGTTGCCTAATAATTCTGCACAGTAATAGTTACCTGCACAAACAGATATCCTCCTAAGATAGCAAAATCTAAAAAAAAACACTCCAACTTCCAAAAATATTAAGCTTTGATATTTATGAGTCTTTTGGGTTGATTGAGAACATAGTTGTTGATCAATAATAAAAATAATCCTCTAAAATACAACTTGCCTAATAATTCTGCACACAGTGTATTCTTTTTACCCGAGGAGTGGGGACTGTGCATTAAGGCACAAGTGAGCTGATTTAATTTGCAAGTTGTTTCTACATTTCACTCCAAGGTTTGTCAAGCTTTGTACCGAAGTCCAATTATCATCAATGGAGAAAAAAGTACAGCCAGTGCTTTATTCAGAGATGTGGAAGATAATTCTTATCACATATCAAAGTGTGGCGCCCCTCTGGCAGGACGCCACAGGAAGGTACTGCGCCCCAAACAGGAGGTGTAGTGCACCCATAGTCACAGGTAGAGGGGGGAGCCGCAAAGTATGTATACAAAACCACAAGATCCCAATCACAGCCACCCTAGCACCAGGGACTGTAAATTCAGAAGGTCCCAGGGGGGTGGAGCTTAGCAAAGCTGGAGCTGTGACGTCAGTGACAGTTGACAGTAGTCAGACGGTGTGAGGAGAGCAGAGAGGATGAACGCAGCAGAGCCTGAAGCTCTGAGAGGAGGGTACTTCAACTTTAAGGAGATAACCCAGATGCAGAGGGGATACCCCAGGCTTGGTGACAACCGTCTGGAGTGTCCGGGTCACCACCGGTATACCGGAACCAAAGTAGTTTGCCAGATTTATCCCAAACTACTGACCGGCAGGCTGTGGGCCTGATAATAAGGAGCCACAGCACCCATCAATAAGTCTAACATCTGTCCCATAGCAGGGTTCAAGACGCTGACAAGTACAGACACTTTAGGCAACAGACCTCGAGGACAAGAGATCACATTTAAGAGTGGAAGTGAAGGGAGTTATAGAGCCCTAAGGAGCAGGACCAGGAAAGTGACAAGAAAAGTACCTCTGTCAGACTCTGTAGTGAACTCCCAAAACCTGTAGCAACAAATCTCCAGTAAACTAAACTGTACCGTGTACCCATATTGAACCAGCTGTTACCAGTAAAAGACCTGTTTGAGCTAATCTGGACTCTGACTCTATTTAATCCGTCACCTGGGAAATTTCTACAGCACCTGAAAAATAAGGACTACTTCTCCTCTCATCCACTCTGCTGCCCTGAGGTAAAGCTTCACCTGTGTGGAGCTGTAGTACCCAAAGCTGCATCACCATCACCTCAGCAGCCGGCTGCAGCGATAGTAAGTACATTACCAGGTATCACAGGTGGCGTCACATATAATAATCCTCCATCCCAAATAATTTTCCCCTCAGCCATTGAGTGTCTAGGGCATGGGACCGGGATCTGACCAGCCGTTATCCTCACTGAAGTAGCAACCTGTCCCAGTATTCGAGTACCACCTACCCTGTCGACTGACTCAAAAGGCTACTAATATTTTCAGAAAATACACAAGAACACAGTATATGGGTACACTTAAAGAGCAGTTTCTCAAAATGGAGAAATGATTATTTGAAGAGACCAAGACGTGGTGGGACCTTATAACTATGAAGACCTATGTTGACAATAAGAAGATTCCACATGGTTTCAGGATAAAGAAAATTCCTACAATTTATTCTGAGAAATTTACAAAAGAATGGAATGACACTTTAACTAAATGTTTGCTTGATCTGATGAAACCAATAATTGACTATGAGAAACATAAGATTGATGTTATCAAGAACGATATTAACCCCTTTAGGACCCAGCCTATTTTGACCCTAAAGACCTTGGCATTTTTGTCAATGCTGACCAGTGTCCCTTTATGAGGTAATAACTCTGGAACGTTTCAACGGATCTAGCTATTCTGAGAAAGTTGTTTTGTGACACATTGGGCTTCATGTTAATATTAAATTTAGGTCAATAATTTTTACGTTTATTTGTGAAAAAATAAAAAATTTGGCAAAAATGTTGATAATTTAGCAATTTTCAAATTTTACATTTTTATTATGCTAAACAAGAGAGTTATGCGACACAAAACACTTAATGAATAACATTTCCTACATGTCTACTTTACATCAGCACAATTTTGGCAAAAAATATTTTTCTTGGTAGGAAGTTATAAGGGTTCAAAGTTCATCAGCAATTTTTCATTTTTCCAGCAAAATTTACAAAACCTTTTTTTTTGTGACCACATCACATTTGAAGTCCCTTTGAGGGGTGTACATGACAGAAAACACCCAAAAGTGACACCATGCCAAAACCTACACCCCTCAAGCTACTCAAGACTACATTCAAGATGATTATTAACCCTTTAGGTGCTTCACAGGAACTAAATCAATGTGGAAGGAAAAAATGGACATTTTAATTTTTCTTACAAAAATTTTCTTTTAGCCTCAATTCTTTCATTTTCACATGTGCAACAGGATACAATGGATCTTAAAATTTGTTGAGAAATTTCTCCTGAGTACACTGATACATCATATGTGGTCATAAACAACTGTTTGGGCGCACGGCAGGGCTCAGAAGGGAAGGAGCGCAATTTGACTTTTGGACCTAATTTACCATTCAAAAAGTGAAATGGCGCTCCTTCACTTCTGAGCCCTGCCGTGCACCCAAACTGTGGTTTGTGACCACATAAGAGGTATCGGTGTACTCAGGAAAAATGGCCGAACAAACTTTAGGGTGCATTGCATCCTGTTGCCCATGAGAAAATTAAAAAATTTAGGTGTCTGAGTGAGGAGTGGACGAAGGGAATTAGTGCATTCCAGACCACTGCCATGTGAGGATGTGCTGGAAGTGATCTGTCCCCGATGGGGGAAGTGAAGGGAGCCTGCCAGCTCCATGCCGGTGGCACAAAGATGCGTACATGCCAGCCAGTGTCCAGGACCGAGGACGGCTCAAGGGTCAGGCGGTCATATGTGTGATGAGGACCGAATATGGCTTAAGGGCCAGGCGGTCAGATGTGCGGTGTGATGAGGACCGAGGACGGCTCAAGGGCCAGGTGGTCAGATGTGCGGTGTGATGAGGACCGAGGACGGTTCAAGGGCCAGGTGGTCAGTTGTGCGGTGTGAGAGACCCAGTACGGCTCAAGGGCCAGGCGGTCACAGCCGACTTTGGGACTGACCATGATATGGTCCCGTTGATCCAGATGTTAGTGTCCCGGATCCCGGTGGATCCGTGGTGGTCTTGTGTGTACTGAGTGACAGGGTTCCTGTTACTATTGTGGGACCTGAGTATGTAGCATATTGTTTTATGTAAAAATGCCATGAATGCTGTGTCATGCGTGTGTCATAATGGTTCATGAAAAAGTGTCATGTGTGATGACTCATGTGCAATAGGATGGGAAATGATCCCTGTCAGGGTGTTAAGCAGAGGTAACCGCCATTGGGACCGACAATAAGTCATGATATGGTCCCGTTGATTCTCATGCGAATGTCCTGTAATGTAATGTAATGTCATGTGATGTACTAATGTGGAAGTTATGTCATATGAAAATGTAAATACGGTGTTATGTTTTATGTGATGAAAGCGGTTTATGACAGAAAAACAATAAATCCGCTGGTTATGTTCCGTTGAAATGTAGTCGCTAATGTCATTTCCCCGTGCAAAGCGGGTTCCCCAGAGGCGCTACCTCACAGCATCTAGATAAGTTCCTTGGGGGGGTCTAGTTTCCAAAATGACACATCTTTTTATAGTATATTTTTTTTTACATTTTTGGATGCAGATATACCACAAAACCTTAAGGAAATCCTGATACCAGAAAAGTCAATGAGAATTCTGAAGTGCATTGAAAAAATTGCCTACTTGTGACTTTCAGATTTGGTGAAAAAAAATTATCTGCAGCGTGTCAATTTAAGTGGTTGTGAAGTGTTTTTTTATCCATTGACTTCAATGAAGTCAATCAAGAATTGTCACTCTTAGGGGGTGAGGGAATCAGGAACTGGATAGTGAGGTGGGCAAGGAGATTCAGGGGAGCCTAATCTGACCCTGATACTGGGGCCCCTGACTCACCCTGTTCTCTGAGGTATGTCTGATGGTGAGGAGGTCCGAGTTGCCACCCTTTCTCCTGAGATTATGAGACTACTTTTTCATGACGTATTGCACTTCATGATAGCGGTAAACGTAAGACAATAATTTTTGAATTTATTTTTGAAAAAAAAAACCAGCAATTTGGAGAAAATTTCTCATTTTTCTAACTTTTAGTTTTTACACTTTAAGTCAGAGTTTTGTCACACAAAATAGTTAATAAATAACATTTCCCACATGTCTACTTTAGATCAGCACATTTTTGGAAACTTTCTTTAGAAAGTTAGAAGGGTTCAGTGTTCATCAGCAATTTCTCATTTTTCCAACAAAATTACGAAGACACTATTTTTAGGGACCACATCACATTTGAAGTAATTTAGTGGGACCTACATGACACAAAACACCCAAAAGTTACACCATTCCAAAACTGCACCCCTCAAAATACTCAAAACCATATTCAAAAAGTTTATTAACCCTTCAGGTGCTTTACATGGACTAAAGCAATGTGTATGGAAAAATGTTTACGGTACTTTACCCAACAAAAATGTTACTTTAATCTCAAATATTGCATTTTCACAAGAGTAAAAGGAGAAAATGGACCCTAAAATTTGTTGGGCAATTTCTCCTGAGTAATACTGATACCCCATATGTGGTTAAAAATCTCTGGGTGCACAGTACGGCTCAGAAGGGAAGGAGCGCCATTTGATTTTTTGAATGGAACATTAGCTGGAATCGTTAGCTGACACCATGTCACATTTGGAAAGCTTCTGATTTGCCTAAACAGTGGAAACCCCCCTCAAATGAGCCCATTTAGGAAACTAGAGCCCCCCAAAATAATTTATCTAGATGTGTGGTAAGCACTTTCAACCCCCAGGTACTTCACAGAATTTGATAACGTTGAGCCATTAAAGTTAGAAAATACTTTTTCTTCCACAAAAATGTTCTTTTAGTCTCAATTTTAAAATTTTAACAGGGGCAACAGGTTTAAATGGATCGCAAAAATATTTGGGCAATTTTTTCTGAGTAAGCCGATACCTCATATGCAGTGGAAAACCACTTTTTGGGCTCTGAAGGGAAGGAGTGAATATTTAACTTTTCAAGTGGAAAATCAGCTGCTATCATTAGCATACACCATATCGCATTTGGAGAGCCTCTGATGGGCCTAAAGAGTGAAGCTCCCCTACAAGTGAACCCATTTTGAAAACTAGACCCCAGAAAGAACTTATCTAGGTGTATGATGTGCACTTTGAAACTCAAGGTGCTTTATACATTGAGACTCAAAAGTGAAAAAGTACTTTTTTTTTCAACAAAAATTTTCATTTAGCCTCAAGTTTTTCATTTTCACAAGGACAACAGGACAAAATGGACCCCAGAATTTGTTGGACAATTTGTCCTGAGTATGCTGATACTCCAAATGTGGTGGAGAACCACTGTTTGGGTGCATGTCAAGGCTTGAAAGGGAAGGAGAAAACGTTTTGACCTTTTGAATGGAATATTAGCTGTAATCGTTAGCCAATACCATGTCACATTAGAGAGCCTCTGCTGTGCCTAAATAGTGGAAACCCCCCAAAAGTGACCTCCTTTTAGAACCTAGATTCTTCCAAGGAATTTATCTACATGAGTGTTGAGCACTTTGAACTGCCAGGTGCTTCACAGAATTTTATAACGTTGAACCGTCAAAATGAAAAAAATACTTTTTCTTCCACAAAAATGTTTCATTTTCACAGGGGTAAAAAGTTAAAATGAACCCCACAAATTGATGGACAATTTGTTCTGAGTAACTTATACCAATATGTGGTGGAAAACCACTGTTTGGGTGCACAGCAGGACACAGAAGGGGAGAAGTGACATTTGACATTTCAAGTGGTAACTTAGCTACAATTGTTAGCGGACACCATGTGGTGTTTGGAGAGCCCCTGATGTGCCTAAACAGTGGTGCTCCCTCACAAGTGCCCTCCTTTTGGAAACTGTACGCTTAAGGAAGTTATCTAGATAGGTGATGGTCACTTTGAGTCCCCTGGTAATTCATGCATTGACCTGTGAAAATAAAAAAAAGTGCTTTGTCTTCCTCAAAATGGACCCCAAAGCTTGTTGAATAATTTTTACTGAGTATGCTAATACCCCATATATGGTGGAAAACTACTGTTTGGGTGCACAGCAGTGCTCGAAAAGGAAAGAGCAATGGTTTGGAGGACAAATTTTGAGGGAATGGTCAACGGGTGTCATGTCACATTTGGTTAGCCCTTCATGTACCTAAACAAAAGAATGTCCCCACAAGTGACCCCATTCTGGAAACTAGACCTCCCCAAGTTATCTAGATGTGTAGGGAGCTCTTTCAACTGGTGTGTCACAAAAGTTTACAATGTAAAAACATGAAATTGAACTCCAAAATTTGTTGTGCAATTTCTCCTGAGTATGAGGATACCCCATTTGTATTGGAAAACCACTGTTTGGGCGCACAATAGGACTCGGAAGGAAAGGAGCACCATTTGATTTTTTGAGCACAGATTTTCCTAAAATAGTTTGTGGATTTAATTTTCAGAACTCTTAAGTGCCAGAACAGCAGAAACCCCCTCAAGTGACCACATTCTGGAAATTACACCCCTTTAGGGGTTCATGTATGGCTGTGGGGATGATTTTATCTATGGAAAACACCCATGGACTCAATCACAGTGAATGTTTGCATTATATAAAATTGCAAATAAGCCCTTCCATTGCCCAGTACATTGTAGTGCTCATATATGGTGCCTAGCTCATTCTTCTAGAGAAAACACATACCCCATAAATTAAGTAGCCTTCCTCACTAAAACATGGGCAAACATGTAGGCATTAACTGTGGTTTAGACTTTGTGGGGCTCAGAAGACAGGGGAGCATTTGGATTTGGGAGTGCAGGTTTTGTTGCTTTTCTTTTTGGGGGACGAGGAGCCATAGCACTTTTCCAGAGCATTTGTACTACCAATATTGTGTAAGCCCCCTTCATTTCCATTAACATATGATAGACCTGAGTGGGGACTTCTGTTTTTGTGAGTTGAAGTGAATGCTATTGGTGGTGATTTGGGCACAAAACAGTTTGTACCAGTTCATATTTATCCTGTGCTTTTAGCTGAGTACTTACATTCGAGTTTCCAGCTACATTTCTGAAATATGTGATTCAGGTGAAACCATCAACTCATCCACTCACAAATGAGGCAGCAGGGTTACTCTGGACTCTGTTTGGCTTCTGTTCAGCAGTGTCTTTTTAAAGATGCACAAAACTGTGGTTGACCACACTTTTGCACATGCCTAAATAGACATGCAAAAAGTTCGACTCCGCCAGATCACAGGTCAGATGGGAGTTCAAAGTGACTTTTTAGGCCTCATTACATGAATTTTCTGATGTGAATGTTATCTGAATCACGTTTACAAATAATCACCGATGTGAGCGCTTAGCGTTGAGTGGAAGATAAACATGAGCTGAGCCTTACTGCGATCTTTGGGAGGCAGAATAAATTATTTAGCAGCAGTTGCCAAATTGCATTTAAAACTCTTTTTAATAGGAAAAAATGTGGAATGATCAAGCGCTGCAGATGTACTCCAAATCTTTGCTTTATTATGTGACAATAAACAGCTTCACATTGGGGCAAACAGTGTGCTAAACCGACATGTTTCGACATAAGGTCTTAAGGTACCGTCACACGCTACGATATCGGCAACGATATCGTTAGCGATGTCACGTGACCAAGATCATTCGTGCATCATTTCAACATCGTTGGTGTGAAATCACACATACAGATAAGTTGAATAATGTGCGAAAGATCCAGCTATCTAGACATCGTTTGAACGAGCCAGCGAAGGATGTTGGACGTCGCTCAGTCGCCGTCACACAGCAAGTATATGAACGATGAGAACCTTCAATGTGGGAGTTCTGTTTCACGTAGGGCAGGATATAAGCATGCCAGGTTGTGTTTTGCCCCTACAACTCTGGTGGCCACATCTGCGTTTACCATTGGTCAGCCTTAATTGGGAAAATGGCCAGTAGATTTAACGCTTTTACCACTGTCAACATAACACCATTCATGTGTCAACCAACTTGGGAACACACACAATAATGTAGTATTTAGCCATCACAACATATGTATATGTGCGAATCCACAGTTTTCTTGGAAGATCACAAAGTCTCATTTGCAGGCGCACAAGTGTATAACAATGCCTAAACAACATTGAGGGCGACTTCCATCAGTCTGCTAGGTTAATTTAGGTTTGAATTTAATTTGACCAAGTCAATGACACACAACATCCAAGCACGGATGATGAATATGGCGCCTTGGGTTGGACAACACACAACAGCCAATTAGATCACAAGCACAACCACAAATCGGTGCTCAGGGGGCGCGGAAACAACAACAACAAAGCACGGCTACGGAATTGATTTCTGCATCGCTGAAGTTGTGAACGACATCGTTTATCGTGACGTCCCACACAAGGATGCAGCAGGTTGACAGAACGTTAATTGGACGACGAACAACGGATTTCAGGTCCGGAGCACAAATTTTTTATCAGAAATCCAGCGATTTATCGTTTTAACATCGTTCCATTACACACAACGATGCAAAAACGATGTTGTTTGAACGATCAAAAAACCGTGACGTTTCACCGATATCATTACCAATATCGTAGCATGTGACGGTACCTTTAGTCTTAGTTTGAGGGTGGAATATAGGGGAAGTACTAAGTACAATCCCACTAATTAATGAACATTAAACACGTTAAAACTTTTGATACCTCCTACTGAGAACTGACACAAAAATACTACAAAAAAGACTGTGCAAATGAAAGAAAAAAGCAAACAAAATTACATATATACAAATAAGTGATTTAAAACAATGTAATATGCACAGAACATAGAGTTGTTGCTTTCAGGAGATGTAAGCTAGTATTGGAAAATTAAATCTTGCTTAGTATTCAAACCTAGGGGTGATCTAGTTCCCAACGTAAACATCCAATAAGTTTCCCTATTCAGTAGCCTGCGTTTTTTATATTCTCCTCTGAAAGGGTTAAAAACCTTTTCTATGCCTGAGAAACCCAGTGAGGAAGTATTCCCTCTGTGACAGGATGAAAAATGACATGAGACAGCCATAATGCCTATAGCAATGGGGTTGCTTGTGTCAGATATATGCCTGCGGAAGCGTCTTTTCCACTCTCCTGTCGTGCATCTAACATATCTATCCTACGCATCAGGGCCTGGATGCTAGTAGGGTCTAATTAAACTCTCCTAGACATTTGGTTGTTTTTCCCTGTTTCTGCTAGATCTGGTGTGTTTCTCCAGTGTAGTGTGTGAGCTTGAGAGCCACCACCAGGTTACAGCTATTATCAAACATGAACATTCCTGGTTGTACGTTCAGCGTTGAGAGCCACAGATCTGTCTGTTCTGTTAAAATTTTCCATAACTCAGCAGCAGTGTGCTGTTTGACACCTAAACAATATAGATGCAGCGGAACCTGTGGCAGTGCTGCAGTGCTTCCAGCTTGTGACTGATATTAACCACATGCTCCTAGCTGATAATTTGGAGATGGAGGATGAAGAGGAGGTGCAGGTAATGGTGTAGGAAGGGGAGGAAACTAAGATGGAACTATGGGCCTGCAATCCTCAACATCAGTAGCATGCATGCTGTCCAGGGTTTGACTAGGTCCCGGCCTCCACAAGGTTCACCCAATGTGATGTCAAGGTAATGTAGTGTACAAACTGTTGTCCACATGGCTGTTGTTAAATGGACCTTCCCAGTAACTGCATTGGTTAGGGCAAGGGTGATATTATGTGACATGTGCTGGCATAAAATGGGGACATTGTTAAAAATACTGGTGACTGGGGACTCAGTACCCAGTCATCACCATAAGGTTCAGCATGTGAAAAGCCTCAGTGTCTACCACTTTATGGGGCAATCAGTATGGAAATACGTCCGTTTAGTGTTTGGCCCTGTGGGTGAGCGGCTAGGTATATTAATTTGTGTTTCAAGGTCTGAGGTAGTATAGGAAATTTGTAGTAGTGGTCTGGTGGAGCACTGGGGTGAGGGATGGATATTAGACAAGGTTTTAGTGCAATAACAAACCTTTATTGTCCTCTGTACATTCAGATGAAGACATGGGTTTACTGTTGAAATGCATTGTGGATATACAGAGGACAATAAAGGTTTGTTATTGCACTAAAACCTTGTCTAATATCCATCCCTCATCCCAGCTCTCCACCAGACTGCTACTACAAATTTCCTATATTCTCCCTACCCTCGCTAAGGGACCAGCGGCATTAGCAGCTCTGGGTTTCAATATCTTCAAACTTTGCTGTTGAAAGCACCTGGGGTCGCCCGGCAACCAGGCACCATGGTTGAGGACCTGTGGTGACGTATTTACGGTGGTCTCCGGTCACGTGACTCCACCTGGGAGAGACGTGGAAGCGATGACAGTGGAAACCATTGATCCAGGAGAATACAATCCAGCGGCAATTCTGCTCCCCCCACCAATGCTTTACAACTGGGGTTGTACAGGGGTGCACAACCTTAGTAGGTGAGTGGCCCCAAAATTGTTATATAACTTACCACTTGGTGTTTCATATTGCACCCCCTTCTATTCTTATTTTTCAAGGTCTGGGGTAGGGCAAGCTTAACGCAACACTGGAACAAAGAATGGGACATTGTTGCCGAACATGGTTGTGCAATCACAGGTGCAGGTCAGGAGGCATCTGTGCCTGCCTACTGGACAAGTGATTAGCAAGCATGTAGCATAAGGAAAGACTCAGAGGTAAAAACTGAAGAAGAGGCGGCACTCACCGAAATAATACAGATGGTCCTTTATTCCGTGATTTCAGGGATGGACAAGGTGCAGGGAGGTGGCCACGGGGGGCCCACGGACAACGACACCATGTCCGTCCCTGAAATCACGGAATAACGGACCATCTGTATTATTTCGGTGAGTGCCGCCTCTTCTTCATTTTTTGCTGTTTGACTTGGTGCTTTGGCTGCGCACCACCGAAGGGGAATTTGCCTTAACGGGAAGTCATCCCGGACCTGACTGTCAGTACCGCTTAGTGCCCTGATTATCTTTCTATAAAAGACTCAAAGGTGTCACCCACAGACACTGATTGTGGACCCAGGCATTCAGCACACAAAGTTGGGAGCTTTGATGGCGTGTCTGAGCATGCTGAAGGTGGTTAGACAGGTAGTTTTAAGGCCCATGGTGATCTTGGTATGGCACAGGTTGGAAATGGCCATACTTTTATTATCCACACTTTCTTTAAAGAATTGCCAGACTAACATTTGACTTTGGAACTAGCCATGTGTTGGTGCTATGGGGAACAGTTACCCTCCATCTCCCTCTTCCCACTCCATTTACTTTGCAGCATATTAGACTGCACAGTCACAGTTTGACAGTGCAATCAAATGGGTTAACAGGAGCAGGTGGATGGAAGATTCACCTGCACTTGTTAGCTGCACACATCAGCTAATCAGATCATTCATTATGTGCAGGGAATGATGTGAGTGCAGGAGGGCAGATGGGGGATTTATAGTATTTGCAATTTGCAGTAATTTGATAAGATGTGATTTTTTTTTATTTATCAAAGCTTACAAATTCTTATTTAAAAATAATTCCCTAATCTCTAGTTTCTACCATATTGTAACAGTTTCCAACCACATACAGTATCTACCTGAGGACAGTATTACCTGCAAATGCCACTATGGATAGATTGCCTGCAAAATATAGTGTTGGCCAAAAGTATTGACACCCCTGCAATTCTGTCAGATAATACTCAGTTTCTTCCCGAAAATGATTGCAATCTCAAATTCTTTGGTATTATTATCTTCATTTAATTTGTCTTCAATGAAAAAAACACAAAAAGAATTGTCCTAAAGCCAAATTAGATATAGTTCCACACCAAACATAAGAAAGGGGGTGGACAAAAGTATTGGCACTGTTAGAAAAATCATGTGATGCTTCTCTAATTTGTGTAATTAACAGCACCTGTAACTTACCTGTGGCACCTAACAGGTGTTGGCAATAACTAAATCACACTTGCAGCCAGTTGACATGGATTAAAGTTGACTCAACCTCTGTCCTGTGTCCTTGTGTGTACCACATTGAGCATGGAGAAAAGAAAGAAGACCAAAGGACTGTCTGAGGACTTGAGAAACCAAATTGTGAGGAAGCATGAGCAATCTCAAGGCTACAAGTCCATCTCCAAAGACCTGAATGTTCCTGTGTCTACCGTGCGCAGGGTCATCAAGAAGTTTAAAGCCCATGGCACTGTGGCTAACCTCCCTAGATGTGGACGGAAAAGAAAAATTGATGAGAGATTTCAATGCAAGATTGTGCGATGGTGGATAAAGAATCTCGACTAACATCCAACCAAGTTCAAGCTGCCCTGCAGTCCGAGGGTACAACAGTGTCAACCGGTACTATCTGTCAGCGTCTGAATGAAAAGGGACTGTATGGTAGGAGACCAGGAAGACCCCACTTCTTACCCCAAGACATAAAAAAGCCAGGCTGGAGTTTGCCAAAACTTACCTGAGAAAGCCTAAAATGTTTTAGAAGAATGTTCTCTGGTCAGATGAGACAAAAGTAGACCTTTTTGGGCAAAGGCATCAACATAGAGTTTACAGGAGAAAAAAAGAGGCATTCAAAGAAAAGAACACAGTCCCTACAGTCAAACATGGCGGAGGTTCCCTGATGTTTCGGGGTTGCTTTGCTGCCTCTGGCACTGGACTGCTTGACCATGTGCATGGCATTATGAAGTTTGAAGACTACCAACAAATTTTGCAGCATAATGTAGGGCCCAGCGTGAGAAAGCTGGGTCTCCCACAGAGGTCATGGGTCTTCCAGCAGGACAATGACCCAAAACACACTTCAAAAAGCACTAGAAAATGGTTTGAGAGAAAGCACTGGAGACTTCTAAGGTGGCCAGCAATGAGTCCAGACCTGAATCCCATAGAACACCTATGGAGAGATCTAAAAATGGCAGTTTGGAGAAGGCACCCTTCAAATATCAGGGACCTGGAGCAGTTTGCCAAAGAAGAATGGTCTAAAATTCCAGCAGAGCATTGTAAGAAACTCATTGATGGTTACCGGAAGCGGTTGATCGTAGTTATTTTGGCTAAAGGTTGTGCAACCAAGAATTATTCTGAGGGTGCCAATACTTTTGTCTGGCCCATTTTTGGAGTTTTGTGTGAAATGATCAATGTTTTGCTTTTTGCTTCATTCTCTTTTGTGTTTTAACATTTAAGACAAATTAAATGAAGATAATAATACCAAAGAATTTGTAATTGCAATCATTTTCAGGAAGAAACTGAGTATTATCTGACAGAATTGCAGGGGTGTCAATACTTTTGGCCAACACTGTATTAAGTCACAGGTGAACTTAGAATTGTGCCAGTTACAAATGGCTCCAAAAAAATGTATTCCATAGCTGTATGCAAAACAATGACTGCCAGTAATGTATGCGGGGAATTAATGAATTAAAAGAACGATTTAAAGCTGTGACTACGCATTGCAGTTTTAACACTTTTTTAAGCGTTTTTGAGTGCATATTTGCCGCAAAACCTGAAGCTATTCCTATTGCCAGCAGAGTCTATGAGAATCCTGAAGTGTAATGCACATGTTAATGCGAAATCGCTTTTAACATATTTATTTAAAATAATGTAGATCAAGTTAGTTTAATAAACTTTCAATTATACTTCATTAGAAAATTCTGGTTGAAAACCATTCCTAAACCGTCCACAAGGTGTCCCCACTACACTGTAAATGAAGCAGACATCTGTTCATTATCAGTCAGATGCATCTTTACACTGAATACGGAGCATGTAACCATATAGGGGAAAGGGGGCAGGGCCTACACTAGCTACTGATTGCAACTGGGGAGGAAACAATGTATCAGATCACTCAGCAGAGTTGCTAAGCAATGTCAGAATGTCAGGAGCACTGCAAACTCATCTTTCCTTGACACAAGCTTCTGATCTGTCATCTGGCTCCACACAGCTCAGTCAGGATCTTTGCTAACCTCTTCTCTGCTGGCACATCACACTGCTCATTATAAGTCTGCTCTCAGGAAGTGTGACTGCTGTGTGCTCCACACACACAGTGCTGTCAGACACTGAAGGATGCTGGCCATTCTCACATAGGCATGGAATGAAGCTTTTTAAAAAGAGCACTGAAAAATATGAGAAAATAAGTCATATGGCACAAAACAAGCATTATGTTGGCTGCTATGCGACCCATCATTAACTACCAGTGCAATATAGTTTTTTTTTCTTACTCACTTTGAGTATTTTCTTCTTACAGATTTGGTAATTTGGTGGAAATTTAAATCTACTATATGTCAAAATGCAACATTTTTGCTGCAGTTTTCACCGATCCGAATGAATGGGAAAAATCTGCACTTAAAGGGGTTGTGCCACCATGGCATATATTGCTAATGCTGCACATATCATGTAAATAAGTGTTTTTGTAAATAACACCCATTAAAAATGATGCCCCGTTCAAAAACTATGTGCCTTTAAAGGGAACCAACCACCTCAGATGACGACTATAAGCAGTTAATACATGTCCCTGCACCCTACCTACACCATTCCAGCTATGTTTTTGCTAAGAATATTGATAAATGCAAACCGAAATATACACTTTGTAAACTTACATTCCTGCGTACTTGAGGGCGTCTCCCTCGGGCTCTCGTACTAGAGGGCTGTGCTCATCATGCCTGCTCTCCCCCTCCCTTATGCACGCCCCCTCTCAGCCTGCTATAGTGATGTGAGGCTGATTGCGTCAGAAAGGGGCGGGGCTACTGGAATGCCGCGATTTAGCCCCGCCCCTTTATGACGCAATCAGCCTCACAGAACTATAGCAGGCTGAGAGGGGCGTGCATAAGGGAGGGGGAGAGCAGACATGATGAGCACAGCCCTCTAGTACGAGAGCCCGAGGGAGACGCCCTCAAGTACGCAGGAATGTAAGTTTACAAAGTGTATATTTCGGTTTGCATTTATCAATATTCTTAGCAAAAACATAGCTGGAACGGTGTAGGTAGGGTGCAGGGACATGTATTAACTGCTTATAGTCGTCATCTGAGGTGGTTGGTTCCCTTTAAAGTATAGTATGGTGCCCCCTGCTGTTAGCATACACGGCCACTCTGTCCGACCTGTAAACCCTCTCTTCAGGTCGCGCATGCCTGCTTCCCTCTCTTTGAAGTGTGTGAAGATCTCTCCGCGCCTTCAGCCGCCGGCCGGATCTCATACTGACAGCTGCTATGTGTCAGGAGCGTCTGCGGTGCTGTATGCTCCAGCTCCAGGCTTCTCACCCTCCACAGCTGTTCACACGGACACAGCCACCTCCGTGAAGCCGAGATGTGAGGAGATGTGAATAGTGAGAAATACACAGCGAGGCACTGACACCTCTCACTGTATAACACTGCTCTGCTATCTCCATCCCTGGCTTTGTATTTCTCCCTATTCACATGACAAACTCCTCACACCTACAGCTACTGCCCAGCACTGCTATGCTACAGCCCCTGCCTGCTTCACTCATTAACCTTCCCACACAGAAGGAGCAAGGTCGGCCTAGAGGGAGAGAGGGGGTGGGGAGCAGCAAAACCGCTCTCTGCTCTGGAGGGGGGATGGGCCCCTGCACACACAGCCAGAGAGGAAGGAAAACACTGCCGTCCAGGAGCCACATGGGGAGAATAGCATGGGTGACTCACTATGAAGTGGTATATATAAGTGTGTGTGTATATGTATGTGTGTGTGTGTGTATGTATGTATATGTTTGTGTGTATGTATGTATATGTGTGGCTATGTTTTGTGTGTATGCATGTATATGTGTGTGTGTATGTATGTAAATGTGTGGCTATGTTTATGTGTGTATATTCCCTCTTCTCTGCCCCTGTGTCCTCTTGTTCTCTGCCCCTGTCCTGTGCCCCTGTGTCCCCCTGTCCTCTGCCCCTGTATCCCCCTGTCCTCTGCCCCTGTGTCCCCCTGTCCTCTGCCCCTGTGTCCCATTGTCCTCTGCCCATGTGTCCCCCTGTCCTCTGCTCCTGTCCTCTGCCCCTGTGTGCCCCTGTCCTCTGCCCCTGTGCCCCGCATCCTCTGCTCCTGTTCTCTGCCCGTGTGCCCCTGTCCTCTGCTCCTGTGTGCCCCTGTCCTCTGCTCCTGTCCTCTGCCCCTGTGTGCCTCTGTCCTCTGCCCCTGTGTGCCCCTGTCCTCTGCTCCTGTCCTCTGCACCTGTGTGCCCCTGTCTTCAGCCCCTGTGTCCCCCTGTCCTCTGCCCCTGTGTCCCCCTGTCCTCTGCCCCTGTGTCTCCCTGTCCTCTGCCCCTGTGTCCCTCTGTCCTCTGCCCCTGTGTCCCCCTGTCCTCTGCTCCTGTCCTCTGCCCCTGTGTGCCTCTGTCCTCTGCCCCTGTGTCCCCCTGTCCTCTGCCCCTCTGTCCCTCTGTCCTCTGCCCCTGTGTCCCCCTGTCCTCTGCTCCTGTCCTCTGCCCCTGTGTGCCCCTGTCCTCTGCTCCTGTCCTCTGCCCCGTGTCCCCCTGTCCTCTGCCCCGTGTCCCCCGGTCCTCTACACCTGTGTCCCCCTGTCCTCTGCCCCTGTGTCCCCCTGTCCTCTGCTCCTGTCCTCTGCCCCTGTGTGCCCCTGTCCTCTGCCTCTGTGTGCCCCTGTCCTCTTGCTCCTGTCCTCTGCTTCTGTGTGCCCCTGTCCTCTGCCCCGTGTCCCCCTGTCCTCTGCCCCTGTGTCCCCCTGTCCTCTGCCCCTGTGTCCCCCTGTCCTCTGATCCTGTGTGCCCCTGTCTTCTGCTCCTGTGTCCCCCTGTCCTCTGCCCTTTTGTGCCCCTGTCCTCTGCCCCTGTGTTCCCCTGTCTTCTGCCCCTGTGTACTCCTGTCCTCTGCCCCTGTGTCCCTATGTCCTCTGCCCCTGTGTGCCCCTGTCCTCTGCCCCTGTGTGCCCCTGTCCTCTGCCCCTGTGTGCCCCTGTCCTCTGCTCCTGTCCTCTGCCTCTGTGTGCCCCTGTCCTCTGCCCCGTGTCCCCCTGTCCTCTGCCCCTGCGTCCCCCTGTCCTCTACCCCTGTGTCCCCCTGTCCTCTGATCCTGTGTGTCCCTGTCTTCTGCTCCTGTGTCCCCCTGTCCTCTGCCCTTTTGTGCCCCTGTCCTCTGCCCCTGTGTTCCCCCGTCCTCTGCCCCTGTGTACTCCTGTCCTCTGCCCCTGTGTCCCTATGTCCTCTGCCCCTGTGTGCCCCTATCCTCTGCCCCTGTGTGCCCCTATCCTCTGCCCCTGTGTGTCCCTGTCCTCTGCCCCTGTGTCCCCCTGTCCTCTGCCCCTGTGTCCCCCTGTCCTCTGCCCCTGTGTCCCCCTGTCCTCTGCTCCTGTGTTCCCCTGTCCTCTGCCCCTGTCCTCTGCCTCTTTTTTCCCTTCCAACCAGCATTACCATTGCAGGCTGACATCTGCAGGAAGAGAATCTGTGTGAAGCCGGTGATGTGACAGGGCGGGCTGATGTGACGTCACACAGGGCCTGTCACATGACCGACTCCAAATATATTGTCTTCCTCCAGCCGTCAGCCTGCAATGGCAATGTCGGGGAAGAAGGAGAACAGAGCGGGGAGGGGGAAGGAGGAGGGAGAGTGAGCAGCGGAGAGAGAGGGCGGCAGCACCGCTACTGGCCGCTATATGGGAATACCCATAACTTGGGTGTTCCAATATGGTGGTTGGCGTCCTTCCGGTTGCGCGCAGCTGGAAGATGAGCAGCGGCTACCGTTGGGAAATCAGTGGCTAGCGCCACTGATCTCCCGATGGTAGCGGTGGAGTTTGTGTCACTTTGACTTTTGTCGCCTGTGTTGCTATTCCACAATGGTGCCACAGTGCATTGTGGGATAGCGACATAAGCGCCGGAAGTCTGTGACACATATTATTGATGATTATATAGATGTATATGTGTGAGTATGTATATATGTCAGTGTGTGGCCTGCTGCTGTATACTCAGGGCTGTGTGCAGTCTTCTGCTGTATACTCAGGGCTGTGTGCAGGCTCCTTTATGTATAATGGGGGCTGTGTACGGGCTCCTGTTGTATACTGAAGGTTGTGTGCGGCCTCCTGCTGAATACTGGGTGCTGTGTGAAGCCTCCTGCTGTATACTGGGTGCTGTGTGCGGCCTCCTGCTGTATACTGGGTGCAGTGTGTGGCCTCCTGCTGTACACTGGGTGCTGTGTGTGGCCTCCAGCTGTATACTGGGTGCTGTGTGTGGCCTCCTGCTGTATACTGGGTGCTGTGTGCGGCCTCCTGCTGTATACTGGGTGCTGTGTGCGGCCTCCTGCTCTATACTGGGTGCTATGTGCAGCCTCCCGCTCTATACTGGGTGCTGTGTGCGGCCTCCTGCTCTATACTGGGTGCTGTGTGCGGCCTCCTGCTCTATACTGGGTGCTGTGTGCGGCCTCCTGCTCTATACTGGGTGCTGTGTGTGGCCTCCTGCTCTATACTGGGTGCTGTGTGCAGTCTCCTGTTCTATACTGGGTGCTGTGTGCAGTCTCCTGCTCTATATTGGGTGCTGTGTGTGGCCTCCTGCTCTATCCTGGGTGCGGTGTGCGGCCTCTTGCTCTATACTGGGTGCTGTGTGCGGCCTCCTGCTCTATACTGGGTGCTGTGTGCGGCTTCCTGCTCTATACCGGGTGCTGTGTGCGGCCTCCTGCTCTATACTGGGTGCTGTGTTCAGCCTCCTGCTGTATACTGGTTTGCAGTGTGCGGCCTCCTGCTGTATACTCAGGGCTATGGGCTGTCTCTCTCCCCCCTTGTGCATCCTGTCTCAGTCTCTTTCCCCCTTGTGTGTGTCTTTGTGCACCCTAGTGTTGTCCGTCATCCACCCTCACTGCTCCGTCCTCCTCTCTCACTGCTCCGTCCTCCAGTCTCACTGCTCCGTCCTCCACTCTCACTGCTCCATCCTCCACTCTCGCTGCTCCATTCTCCACTCTCACTGCTCCGTCCTCCACTCTCACTGCCCCGTCCTCCACTCTCACTGCTCCGTCCTCCACTCTCACTGCCCCATCCTCCACTCTCACTGCTCCGTCCTCCACTCTCACTGCTCCGTCCTCCACCTCCACCTGCTCCATCCTCCACCCCCACCTGCTCCGTCCCCCACCCTCACCTGCTCCGTCCCCCACCCTCACCTGCTCCGTCCTCCACTCTCACCTGCTCGGATTTCCATTCACACCTGCTCCGTGATCCACCCTAACTGCTCCGTCCTCCATCCCCACCTGCTCTGTCTTACATCCCCACCTGCTCCGCCCCCAAAATCCCCACCTGCTCTGTTCTCCATCCCCACCTGCTCCGTCCTCACTGATCTGTCCTCCACCTTCACTGCTCTGTCCTCCATCCCCATCTGCTATGTCCTCCATCCCCACCTGCTCTGTCCTCACTGCTCTGTCCTCCGTCCTCACTGCTCTGTCCTCCGTCCTCACTTCTCTGTCCTCCATCCCCACCTGCTCCGTTCTCACTGCTCTGTCCTCCCCCATTGCCGCTCCATATTATTGTTGCTGCCTGAACGCTGAATATCTCTATGGAACATGTCATGTGACAGGGCGGGCTCACGTGAGCTTGCGCATCACATAGACCCTGTCACATGACCCGCTCAACGGAGATCCTCAGCGTTCAGGCCACAACGGTAATACGTGGCAGGATTAGGAACGGAGCGGCAATGGGGGGAAGGAGCAGTGAGGGAGATCGAGCGGCAGGGAGACTGGGCGATGGCAGTGCTAGTAGCGACCATATCGGAATACCCATCACTTGGGTGTTCCAATATGGCAGTCGGTGTACTTCTGGTGTACTTCTGATGACAGCCAATTTTAGGTAAGTATATATTATATGTCCTGCGTTGCCTATAGCAACCAATCAGAAGCTGAGCTGTGATTGGTTGCTATAGGCCACCTGGTAAATATCCATACTGTCAAAACAGCCAGTGCAGTATCTATTACCTCACACACACAAACAGTGAAGAAACCTTTTTTTGGCAACTGACTGTAAGGCAAAGGGTTAAAATTTCCTCTCAAAACATAGTGATTGTAATATTCACACGATATGAGGCATTCTCAAGAGTAAACTTTAACTGTACTTTATTCTTGTCTTCTATCTTTGTCCATCATATTGCAGAACAGTCTTTCCACTAGTGGATCGGGGCAGACTTAATTGATGAATGCGCATGCGCAACATGCACGCGCGGGACGCGTGCACTCTCTGCCGCGCGAGCTCGCGCGCACCAGGCGCATGCGCAGTAGATACGGCTGCTGGCAATTCAAGTTCACGCGGTGCCGACACTGCGCGCCGCCAACCTCCTTCTCCCGCGCGGTTTGGCGCCTTGCCAAGACTTACATCACTGCTCCGGTATTAACCCTTTGCTCCCGGTATTAACCCTTTAGGGGGGGGGGGCTTGTAACACTGCTCCCCAGTATTAACCCCTTAGGGGGGGGGCTTCTAACACTGCTCCCCGGTATTAACCCTTTATGGGGGGGCTTCCCGGTATTAACCCTTTAGGGGGGGGGGGGCTTGTAACACTGCTCCCCGGTATTAACCCTTTATGGGGGGGCTTCTAACCCTTTGCTCCCGGTATTAACCCTTTAGGGGGGGGGGCTTGTAACATTGCTCCCCGGTATTAACCCTTTAGGGGGGGCTTCTAGCTTCTAGCACTGCTCCCCGGTATTAACCCTTTACGGGGGGGCTTCCCGGTTTTAACCCTTTGGGGGGGGGCTTGTAACACTGCTCCCCGGTATTAACCCTTTATGGGGGGGCTTCTAACCCTTTGCTCCCCGGTATTAACCCTTTAGGGGGGGCTTCTAGCACTGCTCCCCGGTATTAACCCTTTATGGGGGGGCTTCCCGGTATTAACCCTTTAGGGGGGGGGGGCTTGTAACACTGCTCCCCGGTATTAACCCTTTATGGGGGGGCTTCTAACCCTTTGCTCCCCGGTATTAACCCTTTATGGGGGGGCTTCTAGCACTGCTCCCCGGTATTAACCCTTTATGGGGGGGCTTCTAACACTGCTCCCCGGTATTAACCCTTTAGGAGGGGGCTTCTAACACTGCTCCCCGGTATTAACCCTTTATGGGGGGGTCCGTGTATGGATGGATAGGGGGTCCCTTATGGCGGGGGCCCGTGTATGGATGGATAGGGGGTCCCTTATGGCGGGGGTCCGTGTATGGATGGAAATGGGGTCCCTTATGGCGGGGGCCCGTGTATGGATGGATAGGGGGTCCCTTATGGCGGGGGTCCGTGTATGGATGGATAGGGGGTCCCTTATGGCGGGGGCCCGTGTATGGATGGATAGGGGTCCATTACTGCGGAGGGGGCTGTGTACGGATAGATAGGGGGGGTCCCTTACTGTGGGGGGCCTGTGTACGGATAGATAGAGGGGTCTGTGTATGGATAGTTAGGAGGGTCCCTTATGGCGGGGGCCCGTGTATGGATGGATAGGGGGTCCCTTACTGTTTTGGGGGGCTGTGTACGGATAGATGGGGGTGCCTTACTGTGGGGGGGCTGTTTATGGATAGATAGGGGGTCCCTAGAAGGTCGCACGTTGTTGCTGCGGATTTTCTGTACGGAAAGATGGATTAATACCGGGAGCAGTGTTAGAAGCCCCCCCCCTAAAGGGTTAATACCGGGGAGCAGTGTTACAAGCCCCCCTCCTAAAGGGTTAATACCGGGAGCAAAGGGTTAATACCGGGAGCAAAGGGTTAATACCGGGAGCAGTGATGTAAGTCTTGGCAAGGCGCCAAAACGAGTAGGCGGGAGGAGGTTGGCGGCGCGCAGTGTCGGCACCGCGTGAAATTGAATTGACAGCAGCCGTATCTACTGCGCATGCGCCAGGTACGCGCGAGCTCGCGCGGCGGCGAGTGCACGCGCCCCGCGCGTACATGTTGCGCATGCGCATTGATCAATTAAGTCTGCCCCGATCCCCTAGTTTAATGTGCCCGAAATGTACTAGGGGATCGGGGCAGTCTCAATTGATACATGCGCATGCGTAACATGCACGCGCGGGACTCGCGTGCACTCGCTGCCGCGCGAGCTCGCGCGCACCTGGCACATGCGCAGTAGATACGGCTGCTGTCAATTCACGAGCGGATCCCTGCAGTCGAATCCTTCTTCTGCGCATGCGCGCGGCAGTCGCGCGCTCGGCTCTAGTTCAAAACACTGGCGCGCTTAAAGCTTCTGCATGGTATTAATCCTTTAGGTTCTTTTTTATTAGGACTGGGTCTTACTAGGGGGGGGCGGGCTGTGTATGGATAGTTGGGGGTCTTACTAGGGGGGGGGCGGGCTGTGTATGGATAGTTGGGGTCTTACTAGGGGGGGGGCTGTGTATGGATAGTTGGGGGTCTTACTAGGGGGGGCTGTGTATGGATAGATGGGGGGGCTTACTACACTGGATGTGTGCGTACGTGGATGTGCTAAGCGTGGATGTGCATGCGTGTGTGAATGTAAGCGTGCGTGGATGTGCTTGCGTTGATGTGTGCGTGGATGTGCGTGCAAAAATGTGTGCGTACGTGGATGTCAGCATGCGTGCGTGGATGTCAGCGTGCGTGGATGTCAGCGTGCGTGCGTGGATGTGTGCGTACGTGGATGTCAGCATGCGTGCGTGGATGTCAGCATGCGTGTGTGAATGTCAGCGTGCGTGCGTGGATGTGTGCGTTCGTGGATGTCAGCATGCTTGGATGTGCGTGCGTGGATGTCAGCGTGCTTGCGTGCTTGAACGTGAGCGTGCGTGGATGTCGGTGCGTGGTTGTGTGCGTGCGTGGATGATGGGTGCAACAAGGGATCAAGTGTCCTCTTGTTATAGTCTCTGGAATCATAGTCATGGTGCACTGTATGACAGATCATTGTCATACAGTGCACCACAACTCTGACCCCCGAGACTAGGAAGAGGACACTTGATCCCTTGCTGTAGTCTCTGGATTGAGCAGAGGCGATCGAGCATCGTGGGACCTTCGTTGTGGACTACGTCGGAGGTGATCGAGCGTCGTGGGACCTTCGTTGTGGACTACGTCGGAGGCGATCGAGCGTCGTGGGACCTTCGTTGTGGACTACGTCGGAGGCGATCGAGCGTCGTGGGACCTTCGTTGTGGACTACGTCGGATCTTTATAATAAAGATGGAGTCTGAATTTTGTTTGTGTTTTTTTTTTCAAATAAAAAGATTTTTCTATGCGTGTATTTTCTGACTATTTACCAGAGATTCCTAATGGCGGGTCTAACATTGGCCCTATATTATGAATCTCGGGCTTAGTGCCAGCTGCCAATAAAAAGCTAGCATTAACCCCTTTATTACCCAGTTTGCCACCGGCACCAGGGCAACTGTAAAGAGCATGGGTACAGCGCCAGAAAATGGCGCTTCAATAAATGCGCCATTTTCTGGGGCGGCTGCGGGCTGCAATTCGCAGCATGGGGGGCCCAGAACGCTTGGGCCTTTCCATGCTGAGGTTTCCAGCCCCCAGCTGCCTAGTTGTACCTGGCTGGGCCAAAAATATGGCGGAGCCCTATGTCATTTTTTTTTCAAGAATTAGTTCTAGAAATAAAAAAAAAATGGGCTTCGCTGTATTTTTGGTTGCAGCCAGGTACGAGGCAGCTGGGGGTTACTGGCAGTCTGTAGCTGCCAAGTTGTACCTGGCTGAACCAAAAATATGGCGGAGCCCCACATCATTTTTTTTATAGAATTAGTTCTAGAAATAAAAAAAGGCCTTTCCTGTATTTTATGTAGCCAGCCAGGTACAACTTGGCAGCTGGCGGACTTGAATCCTCAGCGTGGAGAGACCCAAATGTTGTGTGCCCCCCACGTTGCAAATTTCAACCCACAGCCACCCAAGAAAATAGCGCATTCGTTAGAGGCGGCATTTTCTGGTGCTGTACCCCAACTCTTCCAGTTGCCCTTGTGCACACGGGTTCTCTATACACGACATGGTGTCCGCTAACAATTTCAATGTTCAGGCACACAGGGAGGGGCTCCCCATACCCGACATGGTTTCCGCTAATTTTCCATTGAAATTGTTAGCGGACACCATGTCGTGTATGGAGAACCCGTGTGCACAAGGGCAACTGGAAGAGTTGGGGTACAGCACCAGAAAATGCCGCCTCTAACGAATGCGCTATTTTCTCGGGTGGCTGTGGGTTGAAATTTGCAACGTGGGGGGCCCACAACATTTGGGTCTCTCCACGCTGAGGATTCAAGTCCGCCAGCTGCCAAGTTGCACCTGGCTGGCTACAAAAAATACAGGAAAGGCCTTTTTTTATTTCTAGAACTAATTCTATAAAAAAAAATGACGTGGGGCTCCGCCATATTTTTGGTTCAGCCAGGTACAACTTGGCAGCTACAGACTGCCAGCAACCCCCAGCTGCCTCGTACCTGGCTGCAACCAAAAATACAGCGAAGCCCATTTTTTTTTTATTTCTAGTACTAATTCTTGAAAAAAAAATGACATAGGGCTCCGCCATATTTTTGGCCCAGCCAGGTACAACTAGGCAGCTGGGGGCTGGAAACCTCAGCATGGAAAGGCCCAAGCGTTCTGGGCTCCCCATGCTGCAAATTGCAGCCCGCAGCCGCCCCAGAAAATGGCGCATTCATTGAAGCGCCATTTTCTGGCGCTGTACCCATGCTCTTCCAGTTGCCCTGGTGCCGGTGGCAAACTGGGTAATAAAGGGGTTAATGCCAGCTTTTTATTGGCAGCTGGCACTAAGCCCGAGATTCATAATATAGGGCCAATGTTAGACCCGCCATTAGGAATCTCTGGTAAATAGTCAGAAAATACACGCATAGAAAAATCTTTTTATTTGAAAAAAAAAACACAAACAAAATTCAGACTCCATCTTTATTATAAAGATCCGACGTAGTCCACAACGAAGGTCCCACGACGCTCGATCGCCTCCGACGTAGTCCACAACGAAGGTCCCACGACGCTCGATCGCCTCCGACATAGTCCACAACGAAGGTCCCACGACGCTCGATCGCCTCTGACGTAGTCCACAACGAAGGTCCCACGATGCTCGATCGCCTCTGCTCAATCCAGAGACTACAGCAAGGGATCAAGTGTCCTCTTCCTAGTCTCGGGGGTCAGAGTTGTGGTGCACTGTATGACAATGATCTGTCATACAGTGCACCATGACTATGATTCCAGAGACTATAACAAGAGGACACTTGATCCCTTGTTGCACCCATCATCCACGCACGCACACAACCACGCACGGACATCCACGCACGCTCACGTTCAAGCACGCACGCACGCTGACATCCACGCACGCACATCCAAGCATGCTGACATCCACGAACGCACACATCCACGCACGCACGCTGACATCCACGCACGCTGACATCCACACACGCATGCTGACATCCACGCACGTATGCTGACATCCACGTACGCACACATCTTTGCACGCACACATCAACGCAAGCACATCCACGCACGCTGACATCCACACATGCATGCACATCCACGCACGCACATCCACGTACGCACACATCCAGTGTAGTAAGCCCCCCCATCTATCCATACACAGCCCCCCCCCTAGTAAGACCCCCAACTATCCATACACAGCCCCCCCTAGTAAGACCCCCAACTATCCATACACAGCCCGCCCCCCCCTAGTAAGACCCCCAACTATCCATACACAGCCCGCCCCCCCTAGTAAGACCCCCAACTATCCATACACAGCCCGCCCCCCCCTAGTAAGACCCCCAACTATCCATACACAGCCCGCCCCCCCCTAGTAAGACCCAGTCCTAATAAAAAAGAACCTAAAGGATTAATACCATGCAGAAGCCTTAAGCGCGCCAGTGTTTTGAACTAGAGCCGAGTGCGCGACTGCCGCGCGCATGCGCAGAAGGATTCGGCTGCAGGGATCCGCTCGTGAATTGACAGCAGCCGTATCTACTGCGCATGCGCCAGGTGCGCGCGAGCTCGCGCGGCAGCGAGTGCACGCGAGTCCCGCGCGTGCATGTTACGCATGCGCATGTATCAATTGAGACTGCCCCGATCCCCTAGTACATTTCGGGCACATTAAACTAGGGGATCGGGGCAGACTTAATTGATCAATGCGCATGCGCAACATGCACGCGCGGGACGCGTGCACTCGCCGCCGCGCGAGCTCACGCGCACCTGGTGCATGCGCAGTAGATACGGCTGCTGTCAATTCAATTTCACGCGGTGCCGACACTGCGCGCCGCCAACCTCCTCCCGCCTTCTCGTTTTGGCGCCTTGCCAAGACTTACATCACTGCTCCCGGTATTAACCCTTTGCTCCCAGTATTAACCCTTTAGGGGGGGGGCTTGTAACACTGCTCCCCGGTATTAACCCTTTAGGGGGGGGGCTTCTAACACTGCTCCCAGTATTAATCCATCTTTCCGTACAGAAAATCCGCAGCAACAACGTGCGACTTTCTAGGGACCCCCTATCTATCCATAAACAGCCCCCCCACAGTAAGGCACCCCCATCTATCCGTACACAGCCCCCCAAAACAGTAAGGGACCCCCTATCCATCCATACACGGGCCCCCGCCATAAGGGACCCTCCTAACTATCCATACACAGACCCCTCTATCTATCCGTACACAGGCCCCCCACAGTAAGGGACCCCCCCTATCCATCCGTACACAGCCCCCTCCGCAGTAATGGACCCCTATCCATCCATACACGGGCCCCCGCCATAAGGGACCCCCTATCCATCCATACACGGACCCCCGCCATAAGGGACCCCCTATCCATCCATACACGGGCCCCCGCCATAAGGGACCCTCCTAACTATCCATACACAGACCCCTCTATCTATCCGTACACAGCCCCCTCCGCAGTAATGGACCCCTATCCATCCATACACGGGCCCCCGCCATAAGGGACCCCCTATCCATCCATACACGGACCCCCGCCATAAGGGACCCCCTATCCATCCATACACGGGCCCCCGCCATAAGGGACCCCCTATCCATCCATACACGGACCCCCGCCATAAGGGACCCCCTATCCATCCATACACGGGCCCCCGCCATAAGGGACCCTCCTAACTATCCATACACAGACCCCTCTATCTATCCGTACACAGGCCCCCCACAGTAAGGGACCCCCCTATCTATCCGTACACAGCCCCCTCCGCAGTAATGGACCCCTATCCATCCATACACGGGCCCCCGCCATAAGGGACCCCCTATCCATCCATACACGGACCCCCCCATAAAGGGTTAATACCGGGGAGCAGTGTTAGAAGCCCCCCCTAAAGGGTTAATACCGGGGAGCAGTGTTAGAAGCCCCCCCATAAAGGGTTAATACCGGGGAGCAGTGCTAGAAGCCCCCCCATAAAGGGTTAATACCGGGGAGCAAAGGGTTAGAAGACCCCCCATAGAGGGTTAATGCCGGGGAGCAGTGTTACAAGCCCCCCCCCCTAAAGGGTTAATACCGGGAAGCCCCCCCATAAAGGGTTAATACCGGGGAGCAGTGCTAGAAGCCCCCCCCTAAAGGGTTAATACCGGGGAGCAAAGGGTTAGAAGCCCCCCCATAAAGGGTTAATACCGGGGAGCAGTGTTACAAGCCCCCCCCCTAAAGGGTTAATACCGGAAGCCCCCCCATAAAGGGTTAATACCGGGGAGCAGTGCTAGAAGCCCCCCCCCCAAAGGGTTAATACTGGGGAGCAGTGTTACAAGCCCCCCCCTAAAGGGTTAATACCGGGAGCAAAGGGTTAGAATCCCCCCCATAAAGGGTTAATACCGGGGACAGTGTTACAAGCCCCCCCCCCCCTAAAGGGTTAATACCGGGAAGCCCCCCCATAAAGGGTTAATACCGGGGAGCAGTGTTAGAAGCCCCCCCTCCCTAAGGGGTTAATACTGGGGAGCAGTGTTACAAGCCCCCCCCCCTAAAGGGTTAATACCGGGAGCAGTGATGTAAGTCTTGACAAGGCGCCAAACCGCGCGGGAGAAGGAGGTTGGCGGCGCGCAGTGTCGGCACCGCGTGAACTTGAATTGCCAGCAGCCGTATCTACTGCGCATGTGCATGTTGCGCATGCGCATTCATCAATTAAGTCTGCCCCGATCCACTAGTGTCTTTCCAGCAGCATGCTCCAAAGTGAAACCAAAACTTAATTCCCCACCTCCTTCTTCTCCTTACCCATCATACAACAGACCTAGTTTTCTTAAAGAGGCAGATCTAATTATTGTACATTACATCATCCCTTTTTTTTTTTTTTTTTTTACAACTTAGAAGAAATACACTGACAATATAACCATGTGAAAATGTCCAATAAATATATATGTCGGTTTTGGCCTATTTAGTCTATTCAAATCAGGCACCGAAGAGAAACAAAAAAAACCCACAAAAGTCAACAAAAAAAAACAACAACCAAAAAGAACTCTGTATGTTTTCTGTTCTTTTCTCTTTTATACTTCTTCAATAAGCCGCGATGGAGCCCTCCTTTCTCGTGTTGGATAGCGCCTGGGCTCAGTGAGTGTGTCCATTATTGAAGAATTGTTCACTTCCGGGTGGTCCTCTCCACCATCGAGTACCAAGTCTTCCACCAGAGGAAGATCATTACCATCATTTTGCGGTATGATTTTAAAATGTGAAGAATTTCGAGTTATGAAGTGTCCATTTCGCTCAGCCGTGACCATGCTGCCTTTCTTATCAGTAACATTGTATTGTGCAGGATTATAAGCAGCTGAGGTCTTGTTGGTTGTTTTTTGATGCACGACGACAACATCCCCTTTTTTGATGGATTCTACTTTCTTAGGGTCAGGTTGTACTCCTTTTGCCGAGAAGATGTGACCATAGAACTCTAATGAACTTCTATCAAATTCGCACTTTTCTTTGTTTAAAGTGAGTCCAGCAGAGAGCAGGCATTCAAAGATGTTGTATAGAGCACGATTATGTTCAGCTTGAGTTTTACCAAACACCAGTATGTCATCACTGTAATTAAAGGCATTTGGAACGTGTTGAATGATGCTCCTTATCGCATCCTGAAAAATTTCTGCTGCTGAGCAGACTCCAAAAGTCAATCTTTTATATCTCCTGAGGCCCACATGTGTGGAAAATGTTGTTAAGTATCTGGATTCTGGACTCAGTTCTAATTGGTGATAGCCTTTATTGAGGTCGAGCTTTGAAAAGACGCTCCATTTAATAAATGAATGATGTCATCAATCGTGGGTGAGATATGTCTTTCTCTCTGGATAGCGGTGTTGGGTAGGCGCATGTCAACACACAGTCTCACCTGCTCTGGAGTCTTTGGTTTTGGAACTACCGCAAGTGGAGAGACCTACGGAGTGGGACCAGTAACAGTTTCAATGACGTCCCCATCCATGAGGAATTGAAGTTCTTTTTCCACCTTCTTTCTCAGGTGAAAAGGAATGCGTCTATGTGGTTGGGCTACCGGACGAACGCTGTCGTCCACATGAAGATGTACTTGAGAGTCCTTTAATTTCCCCAAACCACTAAATAAGGAGGGAAAACTGTTTACCATGGCCTGTACATCCATATCTGCCGGGTCAGTTATGGTATGAATAATCTGGATGAGACCTAACTTCAATGCAGTGTGATAGCTGAGAAGACAGCCTCCCGATCCTTGTAATGTGTGAAAAGTGGTTTTATGCCTGTTTTCTTTATAGCTGATTTCCGTGTCAAATTGTCCTCTTGTGGCTAGAGGTGTTGTAGATCCATATGGGAAGATTTTTGTGTTCACTTGCTGTAAAACTGGCTTATTTTTCAATTGTTCATATGCAGTGCTGTCTATAATATCCACTGAAGCACCCGTATCTATTGTAAAGGTGATATTGGTGTTGCAGATTGGGAGTGTAATGCAGGGAGACTGTACGGAGCCGGTGGCAGAAGTGGTGAACACATAGTTTTCCGTCCCAGACATTTCTTCTGTGTCCTGATTTATCATTTTTATATTGCGGGCGTTGTCAGAGGCACAGAAGACTTGTATTGTGCTGACCTGCAGACAGCTGCAAAATGATTCCCTTTTCCACATTTACTGCATGTCTGTCCTATAGCTGGACATTTGTTCAGGTGGTGAGGGAAATCCTGTCCACATCTGTCCACATCTATAGCATTTCCTCTGTTTTGGGGTTTGCTTGTCTTGGGCATTCTTATGCTTGAGATTATGCACATGTAAATGATCCCCACTCTCTATTGCAGTAGCCTGATGATCTGCTGTTTCTATAGCACGGGCCATTTTGAGTAAATCATGTAGAGAGAGATCCTGCTGCAGAGCTTTGTGCCTTATGGTATTGGATGAGCAGGTGACAATTACTTGGGTTAGAATTTCATCATCTACATCTGTGAATGCACATACATGTGCCAGCTCTCTCAGCCGGGTGACATAGGTGTCTATGGATTCTTCTGGGAGCTGCTTAGCAATTCTGAATTTGTATCTTTCATATCTGATATTTTGTTTGGGATTGAAGTAGTCAGTGAGAGCTTTGGTGCAATTCCTGTATGTGTCAGTCTCGGCTGCAGGTAATGTGCTGTATAAATCATAGACTCCTGAACCTGCACAATGTAAGAGTACAGCCTTCCTTCAGTTCTCCTCTTTTATGTCCACGGCTTCTAGAAAGTTCTCAAATCTGTTTAGCCATTTTCTCCAGTTATGGGAGAGATTAGTAGCATAAGTCATATCAAACTGTGGGAAGCTGTGTAAGTATTCAGCCATGATAGAGTCTCTCAATGATGCTGGTGTGTGAAGCAGTAAACAGTGATCAGTACTCACAGCAGCCAGGAGTTATATCATCCCATCCTCGTCGCCAGTTGTAATATTCACACGATATGAGGCATTCACAAGAGTAAACTTTAACTGTACTTTATTCTTGTCTTCTATCTTTCTCCACCATATTGCAGAACAGTCTTTCCAGCAGCATGCTCCAAAGTGAAACCAAAACTTAATTCCCCACCTCCTTCTTCTCCTTACCCATCATACAACAGACCTAGTTTTCTTAAAGAGGCAGATCTAATTATTGTACATTACAGTGATAGACGTTCCTTGAGTGACGTGAGGTGTGTGCAAAATATTGTGATTGTACATTTGACAGTGCGGATTCCTTTAGTGGACATATATACACTCAGCTTTATATATACATATATCTAATGTATGTGTGTATGGAATGCCCACGTGCAGACTGCCATAATGGCATTATATAAATATATATTAATTATATACAAAATGTGTGTATAACACTGGAATGTACCACAGATATGTCAGACTAAACAGTAATATTTAAAAGTGTGAAGAGTAATCAGGATGTTGTATGTGAGTGGACTATTTGAATCCAGCAGGGCGGAGGGATACAGTGAAGGCAAGAATGTGGCGGTTGTGGTCACATGATCCTTTTTTTTTAAACCAATTCTTTTTATTGCACATATAAAAATCAGGTAAAGGCCATAGTGGCGGGTACAAATACAATGCAAGTTATAAATGTGCATCCATTTTCAAATACAAGGAAAGAAAACTATATACCTCATAGGAGGATTAAAGATTTAACCAAAACAACAGGGGGCAGGGAGCAACAAGAAGAGCAGGGAAGGAGGGGAGGGGAAAGTATAGGGGACAGGGTGGGGCTTATGCAGCATATTTAATTACATATATAACACATCAACAGAAATGTCACAATATCAGTTTAGGAGAGGGTAGCATAATAGAGGAACTCGTCTGCTGTCAAGTAATCCGTCAGTCAGGAATTGTCACTTCATTAAATTTGGAGCCAACCCAAGGGTCCCACCAGTTAAGAACCTTGGTCCTCTGGGGAAGATCATGCGAGAGAAGGAGTTCATGTGTCAGGTGGTGATTTAGTCTAACTGTCACCTCCCCTAGGGAGGGGCGGGTCAGAGACCTCCAATGCGCCGCGATGGATTGGTGGGCTGCTATCAGGATATTGGTAACTATGGGCCTAAGAATAGTCGGCCAGGTATCCAAGTCTATGCCCAACAGAGCCATAGGGGCCGAGAGAGGAATCGTCAGTCCCGTCAGCTCAGCAATCAGAGCCCCGACATCGGACCAAAATGCAACCACTCCTGGACAAAACCACCAGATATGAGCTTCAGTACCCGTCTGACCGCAGTTACGCCAGCAGAGCGGCGAGGGAGAGTCTTCATGTCCACCAAATCGGGCAATACGTGCAGGGACCAAGTACCATCCCATCTGGAGTTTTTTGGACTGTTCCAGGTGAGTGAGGCACCTTGTATACTTATCTGCATGGGACGCAGCAGCCCGCCACCCATCCAACGGCACCGAGAAAGAGAGTTTGGTCTCCCATCTTGCCATAAAGAGAAGTTTATGCTTTGCGCAGGCAGCAGTCAAGGCCCTATAGATTATAGAGACCCCTCGCCTAGAAAGTGCAGATTGTTTAAAGAATGACTGTAGATTGAGATCTACCAAGGTAGGATCCCAAGAGGGGAGGGAGCAGGAAAGCAGGAAATGACATATCCTCAGGTGAGTGAAGTAGGCCGTTGACGGCAAGGAGTATCTGTCTACTAACGCTGGGAAGGGGATCGGACATAATCCTTTTTTGAACCCCTCCCACAATCTGTCCTGTTCAGCTCAGCATGGAGAGGGAACAAGCACTCAAAAAACATAGAAAAAGGGATGTTTTTATTCATGATAAGCACTGTAAACATTTTTTTGTGAATATTTACACTTCTTTTCAAATTTTTGACAGAAAACTGTGTGGTGGCACAACCTCTTTAAAACACACAGCAAATATGCAGCGAAAATGTAGCAAAACCGCACATTTTTTGATGCAGCATTTTTCCTGCACAGACATGTAGAAATGGTGCAGAAGTTACTGCACCAAACACTAAACTTAAGCACATACTGTAAAAGTCTTACAATATTTTCCAGTTTTTCCTATAACTTCATTTTAAACGTTCTATTTTTGACTCACATGATTCACTGTCAAACCCTCCTTTATTATTATTAAAAAATGTCATATCTAATAACGGAATCATTAAAATGTGGCACACAAAGTTTAAGGATGACATTATTGCCCCCCATTTATTTTCGAATTCTGCATTTAATTTAAAGATCTAACATCTATAAGCACAGACGGTTATTTCCAGCTCTGCCTTCATTAAAGTTGCATATCAGTGTCTGTTCTTTTATTCTTCTTTTGACAGTTTATTGAATAGGATTGCAGAATGTTTTGGCATACTTTTAGTGTTGGAAGCATAGTTATCTTAAATTGCTTATATATACACATATCATCAGTCACTATTGCAAAAGAACAACAAAGGAAAGTTTCTATCAAGATATATGGTAATTTCTTCGTAAGGAGTGTCAGAATGTCAGAAACGTACAAGAAAGGAACATCAGATTGCAATGGAATTTTCTATAATTCAACTTTATGATTAAATTATGATGCTCTATATAAATATACAATAAAGTCGTTCAATAAACAGCTGTTTTTAAATATTATACCATATTTACAACTCAGAAACCTGTGGCCATTGATTTTTTGGACTTTGCTCATATAACAAACAGCATCTTAATCATCTATAGATTTAGTTTTGCTAAAGTCTCTTCTTGCTAAATAAAACAGAACAATGTGTGTTCTACTACAGTCAAGTTTTGGGAATGACACCAAAATGATATTTTCACATGATCTGCTGCCCTCTGGTTTTTATTTGTGTTTGTCTGATGTTTATATCACATACAGAAATATAATTGCAATCATATTATGAGTACCAAAAGGTTATATTGACAGTTAGAATGAGTTAATGCAGCAATCAATATTTGCAGTGTTGACCCTTCTTCTTCAGGACCTCTGCAATTCTCCCTGGCATGCTCTCAATCAATGTCTGGACCAAATCCTGACTGATAGCAGTCCATTCTTGCATAATCAATGCTTGCATTTTGCCAGAATTTGTTGGTTTTTGTTTGTCCACCCGTCTCTTGATGATTGACCACAAATGTTCAATGGGATTAAGATGTGGGGAGTTTCCAGGCAATGGACCAAAAATCTCTATGTTTTGTTCCCTGAGCCATTTAGTTATCACCTTTGCTTTATGGCAAGGTGCTCCATCACGCTGGAAAAGGCATTGTTGGGCGCCAAACTGCTCTTGGACGGTTGAGAGAAGTTGCTCTTGGAGGACATTCTGGTACCATTCATGGCTGTGTTTTTAGGCAAGACTGTGAGTGAACCGATTCCCTTGGCTGAGAAGCAACCCCACACATGAATGGTTTCAGGATGCTTTACAGTTGGCATGAGACAAGACTGTTGGTAGCGCTCACCTCTTCTTCTCCGAATAAGCTGTTTTCCAGAAGTCCCAAACAATCAAAAAGGGGATTCATCAGAGAAAATGACTTTACCCCAGTCCTCAGCAGTCCACTCCCTGTACCTTTTGCAGAATATCAGTCGGTCCCTGATATTTTTTCTGGAGAGAAGTGGCTTCTTTGCTGTCCTCCTTGAAACCAGGCCTTGCTCAAAGAGTCTCCGCCTCACAGTGCATGCAGAAGCACTCACACCAGCCTGCTGCCATTCCTGAGCAAGCTCGGCACTGCTGGTAGTCCGATCCCGCAGCTGAAACCGTTTTAAGATACGGTCCTGGCGCTTGCTGGTCTTTCTTGGGCACCCTGGAGCCTTTTTGACAACAATGGAAACTCTCTTCTTGAAGTTCTTGATGATGCGATAGATTGTTGACTGAGGTGCAATCTTTTTAGCTGCGATACTCTTCCCTGTTAGGCCATTTTTGTGCAGTGCAATGATGGCTGCACGTGTTTCTTTAGAGATAACCATGGTTAACTGAAGAGAAACAATGATACCAAGCACCAGCCTCCTTTTAAAGTGTCCAGTGGTGTCATTCTTACTTAATCATGACTGATTGTTCGCCAGCCCTGTCCTCATCAACACCCACACCTGTGTTAATGGAACAATCACAAAAACGATGTTAGCTGCTCCTTTTAAGGCAGGACTGCAATGATGTTGAAATGTGTTTTGGGGGTTAAAGTTTATTTTCTAGGCAAATATTGAGTTAGCAAGTAATTGCTGTTAAGCTGATCACTCTTTATGACATTCTGGAGTATATGCAAATTGCCATTAGAAAAACTGAAGCAGTAGACTTTGTTGAAATTAATATTTGTATAATTCTCAAAACTTTTGGCCATGACTGTACATACCCTCTTAGTTTTCCCCTTGTCACTTTCTTATAGTCTTTTACTTAGACCTGAGACACACTATGTGAGATGCATGCGTGATACTCGCATGTGTCTCTCATGGCTCACCTGGCACTGCTAACGGCTTTATGCAGAGGAGAGTGTCAGCTGCTTGTGTTTCTATGGAGCTCCACGCTCCCGTTGAGAGAGGCAGGGGCCATGTCGGGTGAGTCATGTGAGACTCGTGAGTATCTCACATGCATCTCGCATAGTGAGTCTCTGGCCTTATTCCCACAGTCTAGCAGAGATGAGCCCCTCTCCAGAGACCTTTATAGACACTTTACAAATGTAATGTCAACAGTATTTATCCATGGTGTCATGGAATCCATATAAAGGATGTGTTTGATCACAGGATGATTTCATCACATGTCATGGTTTCAAATTAGATCATTCATTTGGCAAGATACCACAGTACGCATAACTTGCAGAGTATTTTATTGTATTAATAAATAAATTCAATTTCATTTTTTCTAGGGAGACAAAAATATGTAACAATAGCTTAAATCAATTTGTCACCATGTTTTTTGTACGATTGAAGGGCTGAGACCATGATTCCAGTGATACATTACATAGTTGCATTCTGTTAATTTGATTTCCAAAGCCTGCAGAAAGTATATTGAGTGCAATAATTATTTTAAAGGGAACCAGTCACCTACTTTATGCCCCCAAACCTCTCACTACCTGTCCCTGCAGCTTACTAGAACATTTCTAACCATCCCTGTCTAATCTAAATGGGTACTCTACTCACTGTGAAAAATAATTACATTCTTCTATGGTTATTATCATGGTGTTGCCCAGACTGTAGGCACTGGGGCCGTTCCCTCATCGTCCATATTTCTCCCTTTCTCAGTGAATCACACCCCAGTGGGCATGATATTCTTCTTTCAAAACACGCACCTTGCATTCATAATCTGTGCACTTCTTACGGGTATCATGCGGGCAGAGAAATTAGGTATCAAGATGGAGAAGAATGGGCTAAGGTTTTATAGGGAGCTAGTCTGACCCTTAGACTGGGGTCCTTGGCTCACCCTGCCTCAGAGGTACCTCTGAAGGTGAGGAGGTCTGAGTCACCAGCCTAGCTCTATGCTCCTAACTAGCCCTAGGCTAAGAGCTCCTACCTCCACCCACGGACCGGGAAAATGACTACAATTCCACAGATAAAAACTGCAGCAGCATGAGCACGCACTTTCTTACTGCACGGGGTCCTAGTAGAAATTAACTCTATCAGCAATGTCAACTGGAGGAAGGGAAGGCTATTTAAAAGCCAGGGCCATGGTCATCTATGTCAGCTGACACACTTGGAGCAGCACTGGGATATGAAGACAGCTACACTTCAACAAGTATTTTACCTGTAAGTTTATTGTTCAAATCACACTAGGTCCTCTCCCACAACATGTTTCGACGCTCAGGGCGTCTTCCTCAAGTGGAAGTGGAAGACGCCCTGAGCGTCGAAACATGCTGTGGGAGAGGACCTAGTGTGATTTGAACAATAAACTTACAGGTAAAATACTTGTTGAAGTGTAGCTGTCTTCATATCCCAGCGCTCACCCAAACATCGTTTTATTCCATTGCCTGCATATCCATCTCCCTATGGGGAGAGCGGTGGAGCAGCTCCGGAGGAGAAGACAAATCTAACAGAGGAGAGGAAAACACGTGACGGATCACGTGCAATTACACAGGCGGACACCGAGGAAAAAGGGAAGGAAATCCACACCGTCCAGAGAGAGACCCCGTGCACTCACTACGTGAGCCCCCCTGTTGTGCGGACAGCACAACAGGTAAAGGTGAGTGTAACGGTGACTTAACAGAGGGTGGATATAAAACATAAAGCAGCGTGGCGCAACCAATTTCTATATCTCAACACTTGGAGCAGCAGTCTGGAGCCGCCTCACACAGCAATACAACAGCATCTGCAATTTAACACTAAATGTGTCAAAGGATTTGCATGGACTGGGGAGCAGTCTACACGTGACACTGGGTATGCCGCGATTGCCATGCAATTCCCGGCCATGCGCATTCTTGTTGCCTATGTGGCGTACTGAGCAGTTTCAAAATGCGCACTGCGCATGGTCTAAGGCATTTAATCTGGAGGCACGCAGATTGAGGGCTTCATATTATGCGCAGTGTGCACTTTGAAGCAGCTCAGTACGCCACATAGATAACAAAAATTTGCATGGCTGGAAATGTTGCGACCATCGCATCATACACGGAAGAAGCGCACAGATTGGGAATGCGGGGAGCCCACAAGGAAAGAAGGATATCACGCCCACCAGGGCATGATACATGGAGTGAAGGGTGAGATGGAGGATGAGAGAATGCCTCCAGTGTCCACAGTCTGAACGACATCATGATAATTACCATACAAGAATGTAAGTGATCAAATCATTTTTCACAGCAGTTAGCCAAGGAGTGGGCAACTCCAGGCCTCAAGGGCCTCACACAGTCCAGGTTTTCAAAGTTTCCTTAGAATTTGACAGTTCTTAATTTAAATAATTGTAAATTACCAACTGTCAAATTGTAAGGAAATCTCGAAAACCTGGACTGTGTGAGGCCCTTGAGGCCTGGAGTTCCCAACCATGGGCTAGAGTACACCTTTAGATCAGACAGGGATGGTTAGGGTGGAAACACACTGGCGAGAAAAAATGCGTCCCGATTGTCGTTCCCAAGAGTCTTACGAGTGTCGTCCGTTTTTTGGTCCGTTTTGCATGCAACTGCTATGCGACTGTTCGACATTTCCCTCAGATCACATCTGAGTAATGTCCATGTGGGCGATCTTTTTTTTTTCTCAGCAGCTATTTACTGTATAATCATTTAAAGAAACAGTTTTTACAGTTGTCTGAGCTACATAATGATAATGTATCAGTGAAAAAAATGTGTCCGACTCGGATGGTCTGTGTGCGGTCCGACTGCAGTCCGTGATTTTGTCGGACCCATAGACTTGAATTGGCGATTCTCATGTGTGAATCGCATACTGTCGCAGCATGTTACGATTGCTTTCTCGTCCGTCTATCGGATGAGAAAAAAACGCCTGACACTCGCAAATGTGCGCTTGGACATTAAATAACATTGGTCCGACTGCACTGCAAGAAAAACTCACATTACAGTTGTCTGACTTTCACGCCAGTGTGTCCGCATCCTAAGGGATGTACTAGGAAGCTGCAGGGACAGGTAGTGCTAGGTTTTGGGGCATATACTAGGTGACAGGTTCTCTTTAAGGCTAGAGTCAGATTTGGCTGCGTTTTTGAGGATGTTTTTGGCAGCCTGCGTTTTTGGGCCGTGTTTTTGCTGTTAGGTCTGGAGTAGCCTTCAAAAATGCAAGCAAAAACACATGGTACCATTTAGTGCAATGCGTTATTGCATGCGTTTCCCATAGGGCCCCATGTTACAAAAACGCAAGAGTTTTTGAAAATCACCAAAAAAGCACCCAAAAAATGCAGCATGCAAGGTTTTTTTGGTGCTGAGCAAAAAACACATCCAAAAAACGCATGGCATTTTGGCCATGCGTATTTTGCATTGGGGCCTATGGATGTGTTTTTCTATGCATTTTTCACAAAATACAATTGTGAAAAATGCATGGAAACACAGCATACACAACGCAAGTCTGACCCTATCCTAACACAAAATATTGCACTGTTGTTGACAAAAATAAGTAAAAAGGTACAGGATCCCAGGAGGATACTAAAACTAATTAAAAAAAATGTGTTTTTACATGATTACCACCCTTTTTGTATTCTAATTCATGTAGTCCAATAAGAAAGTTACATAGATGACCTGTGAGTATTCAGCCTTTTGTTTCTTTTTTTACACATACCATACAGTACAGAGATAGGGGCCTTTATACACTGTGTGCAAAATTATTAGGCAAGTTGTATTTTAGAGGATTAGCTTTATAATTGATCAACAACTATGTTCTCAATCAACCCAAAAGACTCATAAATATCAAAGCTTGATATTTTTGGAAGTTGGAGTGGTTTTTTGTTAGATTTGGCTATCTTAGGAGGATATCTGCTTGTGCAGGTAACTATTACTGTGCAGAATTATTAGGCAACTTAATAAAAACCAAATATATTCCCATCTCACTTGTTTATTTTCACCAGGTAAACTAATATAACTGCACAAAATTTTGAAATAAACATTTCTGACATGCAAAAACAAAACCACCAAAAATTAGTGACCAATATAGCCACCTTTCTTTATAATGACACTCAATAGCCTTCCATCCATAGATTCTGTCAGTTGCTTGATCTGTTTATGATCAACATTACATGCAGCAGCCACCACAGCCTACCAGACACTGTTCTGAGAAGTGTACTGTTTTCCCTCCCTGTAGATCTCACATTTTAGGAGGGACCACAGGTTCTCTATGGGTTCAGTTCAGGTGAATAAGGGGGCCATGTCATTATTTTTTCTTATTTTAGACCTTTACTGGCCAGCCACGCTGTGGAGTAGTTGGATGCATGTGATGGAGCATTGTTCTGCATGAAAATCATGTTTTTCTTGAACAATACTGACTTCTTCCTGTACCACTGCTTGAAGAAGTTGTCTTCCAGAAACTGGCAATAGGTCTGGGAGTTCAGCTTCACACCATCCTCAACCAGAAAAGGTTGCACAAGTTCATCTTTGGTGATACCAGCCCATACCAGTACCCCACCTCCACCTTGCTGGGCTCTGAGTCGGAGTGGAGCTCTCTGCCCTTTACTGATCCATCCTCTGACCCATCCATCTGGCCCATCAAGAGTTACTCATTTCATCAGTAAATAAAACCTTTGAAAAATCAGTCTTAAGATATTTCTTGTCCCAGTCTTGACGTTTTACCTTATGTTTCTTGTTCAAAGGTGATTCTTTTTCAGCCTTTCTTACCTTGGCCATGTCCCTGAGTATAGCACACCTTGTGTTTTTTGATACTCCAATAACATTGCAGCTCTGAAATATGGCAAAACTGTTGGCAAATGTTATCTTATCAGCTTCAAGCTTGATTTTCCTCAATTCATGGGCAGTTATTTTGCGCCTTTTTTGCCCAACATGCTTCTTGAGACCCTGTTGGCTATTTGACATGAAACGCTTGATTGTTCGGTGATTATGTTTCAAATGCTTGGTAATTTCAAGACTGCTGCATTCCTCTGCAAGACATCTCACAATTTTGGATTTTTCAGAGCCCTTCAAATCTCTCTTCTGACCCATTTTGCCTAAGGAAAGGTATTTGCCTAATCAGTGGCGCACCCAGAAATTTCCCAAGGTAGGGATCCAAGAAACACACACCGGCCCTGAAAGGGGGGTGTCACCCCCCAGTGGGGTTCCGAGGGGCAAAGCCTGCGGTGGGAGGGTTTGGGGAGCGAAGCCCCCCTAAAAGCCAAGCAATTTTTTTAAATTTGAATACCTAATTAATGCTTAATACTGCAAGAAAACGGCTTCTCAGCTTCTCAGGGCCGTCCAAAGGGGGGTCCAGACACGTAGGTCCCCCCCCTTGGGTGCGCCACTGTGCCTAATAATTAAGCACACCTTATATAGGGTGTTGATGTCATTACACCACACCCCTCCTCTTTACAGAGATGCACATCACCTGATTTACTTCATTTGTAGTTGGCTCTCAAGCCTACACAGCTTGGAGTAGGACAACATGTATAAAATGTATCATGTGATCAAAAAACTCATTGGCCTAATAATTCTGCACACAATGTATTTAGTGCTAGTTTTTATGGTCAAGAGAAGATTGCCCAAAGGATTTTCTAGAGTGGTATCTTTAGGTTGATCTGCATAATTACTGCTCTGTAAACATCATAAAAATTAGCAATGGATAAAAAAGAGAATGTATTTGTAACTGCAGAGCTGAATTTAATAAGGGAAAAATATAGTATTCACAGGAAAATTAAGAACAAAATAAGAGCAACAAAATGGCCTCTTTAATGACACAAAAAAACTTTAATATCACACTTATACAAAGATTACAAATAATTTGTTGTGATACATATTGTAAAATTGGGTAAAATACTTTATATTTAATAGAGAAATTAGAAATTTTCCAATCCTTTATTCAGTTCAGTCACAAACCAGTATTCTTCATGTAAGGTGAATCACTGACAGTCAGTACAAACAGAGCCACACTGAATGTGACTAATGTAAAATCATCATTCTACAGGAAAATACCGAACAAGTATTGGAAATCTGACAGTTTATTGTTCTGCCTTAGTTACATAATGTACTTTGTCACTTAAGTGACAATTGAGTTGTCTTAGTTTTGGTAAACATTTCTAAGAACTATTCTTTTAGTTATATCATTTCAAGAGACCAATGGTGCAAAACAGACATTTTTGGAAGCAACAGTATAATATTCTTTTAGGAAAAGTAGAGTTTTTAATGTAATATGCTTCTTTTAAAAGAAAAAAATCTTCTACTATTGATAAAAAAAACGATTTAAATCCAATAAACTGTGCAGTGCTTGATATTACCTCCTAATACTAAGGACCAGACACTGAACAGCCTGTTACCTATTAACTCAAAAATGATAGTTTCTTAGGATATTGGAAAACAGGGTATAAACTGTCAATAATAGATAAGCAAACAATATAGAGAGTTGAAAAAATGGTTCAGGAATACTGAGGACCATTGAAGTTTTATAATAGAGCCAATAACTGCAAAAATGTGAACAGATACATAAGTTGAATGGGTTGTAAAGAAAAATTGTTGCAAGCTATAAGGTAGTATGGAGACAGGGAAATAATAATTGTGGCCGCAGAAGGTGCGACAGTGACCGGGCTCATTCAGGAGAGTTGCCTGCCCATGAAAACACATATTTCAGCTGGATGTGTGTCCGAGGCTGCACATTCAGCTGAAATGCATTACAGCGCAGAGACCAGCTGGGTCACTAGGTGTCCTTTCACTCAGTATATTCCTTCCAAGCCGGACAAATACGGCCCCAGCACCATCAATCAAACGGATCCTCATGAATCTATTGCTTATGAGCCCTTTGGCTAGCTGTTGACAAGGATAGCAAATAGCTTGCAAATGGCTTCCCCTATCTTCGAAAAGATGATTCATGCCGTGCTGATGGCCATTTAGCCGACCACATAGTCATGAAACTAATGCAGCCGTTTTTGAAAAAAGGAAGAAATGTTACCAAAGATAACTGTTTTACGTCAGTCAATCTTGCTAAACAACTAAAAATCCAGGGAATGACCATCGTGGGAATGATAAATAAGAAAAGACGAGAAGTGCCTAAAGAGATCAGATCAATGAAGGAAAACTTGTACAACGCTTTTATAAACGAAGATGATTTGACACTTACCGTGTATCAAAGTAAACCAAGCAAGAATGTGATAATTGTCAGTTCCATCTATCCTGATGATCGGCGTTGCTTCAGAACCTGCTACAAAAACTCCTGAAACTGTATGAAACTAAATACGGAGTACATTTCGTAGACCAAATGGCACGCGATGGCAAGAACATGTACTCGGAGATGGCCTATTCACTCATTTGAAAATACCCTTGACTTAGCAGGTATAAATGCTTGGATAGTGTACAAGGGGATGACCTCCGAAAACATTTCACGAAAGGCATTTTTGCAAAAGATAGTTACAAAGTTGGGTGGTCCTTACATTAGATCTAGGCGAAAGCGTGGCATGTCCAAAGTCACAAATTCTTCTCATGGGTTGCTGCAAACAAAATTTTGTCAGATAAAACAAAAATGCAAAAAGAATAGATCAGTTGGAAGTTGTATGACTTGCCGTAAATCCTTCTGTGGGCAATGTACCACCGTAAATGACCGACGATGCCTGAACTGTGAAACACCTTAGACAAATATTTAGTGTGTCAATTTTTACGTACTTGTTAGTAAGAATTTTACTGTCTCTTTTGAATTTACATGTTTGTACTTACCGCATTTTATGTCAACTCACCTTCAAAAGTTTTTTGTTTCAATGTGTGTACTTTAGAAACTTACAAAATAAGTCAATTCTCAGTTTGAAATCAGATTGTTTCAAGCAAATACAATTGAATTTATTACGATGATTGCTTTTGTCAGCCAAGTTGCAATTCAAAAGTCAATTCAAAGCAAAAACTAATAATGTATTCCATCTTCTCTTATGTGTAGTTTAATTTTCAACATGTTGTGTATGCATTTGATCTTACAAAATTAATAATAAATGATTGTAAAACATCTATTATTATTATTGTTTTACTTAGTTTACTTTTGTTATTTCCTGTAGAAAAATATGAAAATCAGAAAAAAACATTCCAAAGCACTACTGTTGGATCTCACAATAAAAACACATAAGAAAAAAATATAATTGTTATTAAAAACCACAAACAAAACTCTAAAAATAAACAAAAACAAGCCAGGAGTCAAAATGACTCCATTCGGTAGTTCTAGGTGGGGTGACCAGTCTAGTAGTCATAATGTTAACCCTAGCACGCATACCTGGGGTGTCGCAGGCCTGCTGGGTTACTTGTTTTCTATTTTTTTCAAGATTACTTTAGTTAGAATTTTGAAACTCTAGGTATTCCTCAGGTATATAGTTGTTAGTAATTTCCAGTTGTTCATATATTTTTATGTTATAGGCATTTCGGCAAAACAACTCTTTTTTGGGACTAACCCATACCCCATATTCAGATACCTGGGGCCTTTTAGGCTTGTACTTGGTTTACATGTGATCCTCAGTGTTTTTGTCTGTACTGTTGCTGAGGAAGACTTTGTCTTTATTACTCAGTCTTTATGACTCTGCTTTTGCTGGGAAGACTGTGGATTCTGCCTGACTACGTGGTCATGTGATCTTGGGAGGGAGGCTTCCTCACAAAGTCATGCATCTCTGACATCATCACGGGTCATGAATACACAGGAACAGGAGGACAGACAACATCCTGTCCATTGTGTGTTACTTGCTGAAGAGACTTTGGAGGAAGGAGTTAGCTTTCTTGTTTCTGGAAAAAGAAACTTTCTGAGCTTCAAAAATCCAGAGGCTTCTACTGCACCTAAAAGAAATTGGTGACCTGCTGAAGGTAAGAGGAGGAGGGTTGCACTTTATCTTTAGCACCCACACTAACAAACAGTGCACAACCCTGATGGTACTCAATTTTTTTTAAATTTTTTTAGTTTACTGACATCTAAGGTTACAATGGCACAGTCTACATCCAGGGGTTTGACTGACCAAGAAATCGAGGCAATCATTATTGAAAGTGATGAAGACAGTGAACTTTCTTTGTCCGTTGAAGAGTTCATGCCACCGGCTAATGTCTCTACTTCATCGTCCAGTGATTCTTCAGATGATGAAGAAGTAGTGGATCCAGCAAAACGTACAAAGAGAACATCAAAAACTAATGTTTTTTGGAACAGTACTGCTGGAGTTCTTGGACGCACCCCATTACATAATATTATGAGAGTTGCTGAAGGTGCTGTAGGAATTCCCCAATTATTGTCCAAAAGATATGTTTTCTGTAAATTTTTTCAGATGATATTGCAGATGAGGTAGTTTTGTGTACTAACTTAGAAGGAAAACAAATCCCTTCAGGAAGAAAAAAAACATGGAAAAATATAAAAAAAGAGTAACTATATGGTTATATTGCCCTTACTCTTCTGGCAGGGTGTACAAAATCATACGATGTTGCAATCAGAGACTTATTTCTGAACCTTTTTTCAGATCCACACTACAAAGTACAATGTTAGTACAATAGATTTGAGAATATTCGGAGACACCTTCGTTTTGATGATAAGAGAACTCGTCCTGTGAGGTTGGAAACAGATAAATTAGCCCCTATTTGCTACACCTGGAATCTTTTCATCAAAATCTGTATAAAGCTTTACCATTCTAATAACAATTTGACAGTGGATGAGCAACTTCTTGCTTTTACGGATGTTGCAAATTCATTCAGTATATGCCCAGTAAACCTGCAAAGTATGGCATAAAAATGTTCTGGATGTGTGATTCTACAAGCTATTATGGCATGAATGGTCTGATTTACTGTGACAAAGAAGCTGATGCACTAGTGCAGAAAGACCTATGTTCTGACATAGTAAAAACACTTGCAGTATGAATTTTCAATTCTGGAAAAAATATTACAATGGACAACTACTTTACCAATCTGGAACTGGGCAAATGTTTGCTTCAGAAAAAACTCACACTTGTTGGTACTATGAGGCCAAACCGCTGCGAAATTCCTCCAATCATGAACCACAATCCCAAGTGACCACTTTATGAGAGTGTCTTTGGTTTGTGCAATCAAGCGACAATGATATCTTATAAAGCAAAGAAAGAAAAATCCGTGATATTACTGAGTACAATGCATCATGATAGAAGTATTGACACCGATTACAGGAAACAGAAACCTGAAATCATACTGCATTATAATAAAACAAAAGGAGGTGTGGACAAGATGGATGAGATGATTGGAGAGTATTTGTGCAAGAGGCAGACAAAACGCTGATGTGTAGTCATTTTTTATAATATCCTTGATGTGTCAGCTCTCAATAGCTATATTGTTTATAGTGAAACTCATCCAGAATTCCATGCTAACAGAAAGGACAAGAGACGTCTATGCTTGATGGAACTTTGCTATGAACTTTTGATGCCTAACATGATAAAGTGAAGCAACATGAAATGCTTGCCAAGGCAAATTACGGAAGCTATGATCCAATGTGGTATACATTTTCAGGAACATCCAGAGCCAAGAGAAAAAAAAAGAAAGCGCTGTTATATTTGTCTAGCAAAGAAGGAAAGGAAATCTGAGCGTTTCTGTACTACTTGTGGACAAAATGTATGCAAGGAACATTCTTCCGAAAAAATAATATGTGAAAATTGTTGGGGTAATCAGTAAAGTTGATAAGGAAACTTCTTGAAAAGAAATATTCCTGCACCATGTTTACTACAACTTTTATATAAAAAAATTTTAGACAAAAAAATCGTTATATGTATATAAAGAATTATATAGAATTCATATATTGGGCGTTTTAAGCTGGTGTAATTACTTTTTTATGCTTTATGCACATAATTATAATGTTTTGAAATATTCACATCTCAAATAAACTTTGAAAAGTATTTCTATTTGACGTACTCCATGTTATTTGCACACAGGCTTAAAAGGCCCCAGGAATGTGAAAGTGTAGATTTCTATGGTTGCGTGATCTAGGGTTAAGGAGCAAAACAATAACAATGCCGTAACATGACAAGAATCTGCATAACTAATAATATGCTAAACAGCTGCAAGTCAAATTTATGTATGAGATAGCCAAAGTGATTGCCTATAAAATGAAGGTAATTTCATGCTCAAAGCTGTAGTGAATGGTAAGATCTGCATGCCTGAAAGTCAAACGTTCAAAACTTTGATTCGCTTTTGCTTGTTTGTGTATACCAGAATAAGGGTCATATATACCAGGATGAAAGACATATAAACAAGCATTGGAGACACATATGCAAGAAGGGGGAACATATATTCGAGGATTGGAATAATATATACCAGGATGGGTGAGATAGTGAGATATATACTGGGATAAGGGATGTATACTAAACAATAATATGTACACAACGCATTTGTTTTTGCTCCAATTTTTCATGATCTCAACGGAAATATCTAAGACTTTATCTATAAACAGAATAGGCTTTGTTCTCTAAAAACTTGTTCCCAAATTTGTCTCAATCTATGTTAGTGAGAAATTTATAGATGTTGATTAGACAGAATGATTATTGAACTGATGTGCCTTATGCTGGCCATAATTAAAGTCCACTCTAAGATGTGCAGTTTTACAGTATTGTGTGGTGAGAAAACAAGTCATGTATAGTGATGAGCGAGTACTAAAATGCTCGGGTGCTCGAAGCTCGGGCTGAGCATCCCGAGATACTCATGTACTCGGCCCGAGTACCGAGCCCAATGTTATCCTATGGGAGACCCGAGATTTTTTATGAAATGACTGCCGGCAGCATGTAGAAACCCTAAAAATGTCACAAAAGTCTCAGAAGAGTGCTCAAATGACATGGCAACACCATGGGGAAGACCCCTGGAAGCATTTCTCACTCAAAAGTCACAGCTGTGAACAATGTTGTCCGAGTTTCACGCCAATTTTACGGAGTCACCAGAAAACCTTCCAAAATGAAACCAAAATGAATATTTAGGGTGGAAATGTTAAGGGCACATACCCAATAGTGAGATACAGCTGGTGTATGTTACTTTTTGTGATTACATGAAAAATTTTACGTGAAAACATTGTGCGGCACTCCGATGACCCTGAGAAGAGACATGAAGCCCTGTCTTGACATAATGTGCCCATTTTGAGGAACTGGGTCTATTGTAGTATTTTCCTTTGCCAGGGCAGTCCAAAATTGGGAGGTTCACCAATGCCCCTGGATAGAGACGTGCAGGAGGGCCTGTAAACCTGAAGTGGGTGTATTGGAGTATAGCCCTTTGGCAGGGCAGATAAAAATTGGGAGGCTCCACATTGTCCCAGGATAGAGACGTGCAGGAGGGCCTGTAAACCTGAAGTGGGTGTATTGGAGTATAGCCCTTTGGCAGGGCAGCCAAAAATTGGGAAGCTCCACATTGTCCCAGGATAGAGATGTGCAGGAGGGCCTGTAAACCTGAAGTGGGTGTATTGTAGTATAGCCCTTTGGCAGGGCAGCCAAAAATTGGGAGGCTCCACATTGTCCCAGGATAGAGACGAGCAGGAGGGCCTGTAAACCTGAAGTGGGTGTATTGGAGTATAGCCCTTTGGCAGGGCAGCCAAAAATTGGGAGGCTCCACATTGTCCCAGGATAGAGACATGCAGGAGGGCCTGTAAACCTCAAGTGGGTGTATTGTAGTATAGACCTTTGGCAGGGCAGCCAAAAATTGTGAGGCTCCATATTGTCCCAGGATAGAGACGTGCAGGAGGGCCTGTAAACCTGAAGTGGGTGTATTGGAGTATAGCCCCTTGGCAGGGCAGCCAAAAATTGGGAGGCTCCACATTGTCCCAGGATAGAGACGTGCAGGAGGGCCTGTAAACCTGAAGTGGGTGTATTGGAGTATAGCCCTTTGGCAGGGCAGCCAAAAATTGGGAGGCTCCACATTGTCCCAGGATAGAGACGTGCAGGAGGGCCTGTAAACTTGAAGTGGGTGTATTTAGTATAGCCCTTTGGCAGGGCAGCCAACAATTGGGAGGCTCCTCATTGTCAAAACGCTAGCGGCAGGGCAGGCCAGGACTTCCAAGGTGTAGAGAGCCAATTCATGCCACGTGTCCAGCTTGGAGACCCAATAATTGTAAGGCACAGAGGAATCTCGCAGTACAGTTGTTCGATCTGCAAGGTACTCCTTCAGCATCTGGCCAAACTTAGCATTTCTTGTGGCACTACCCCGCACCTCAGGGGCTGTGGTACGTGAGGGGCTGAGAAAACTGTCCCACATCGTAAAGACTGTTCCCCTACCACTGGCGGATTGGACTTGTGCCCCTCTCGTCCGTATGCCTTGGTTGTCCACCGATTCCTGACCTATGCCGCTAGCGTTTTGTGAGAGGAATGATTTGCCTAATTCCGTGACTATGGCCTTCTGGAACTGCTGCATTTTGGCTGACCTCTCCGCCTCAGGACTGAGAGACATAAAGTTCTCCTTGTAGCGTGGGTCTAACAGTGTTGCCAACCATTACTGATTGTCGGCCAAGATGTTCTGAACGCGAGGGTCACGAGCCAGGCAGCTTACCATAAAGTCAGCCATGTGCGCCAGACTCTTAACAGCCATCACTTCAGTATCCAGACCAACACGATGACTGAACATGCTGTCCTCCTCCTCCTCCTCCTCCTCATCTCCCCTGTCCTCTGGCCAGCCACGCTGAATCGAGGGTATGACTGGTGTGCATGTCATATCCTCAATTTGGCCAGAGAGTTGCTCCATGTCTTCATCCTCCTCGTCATAGTCCTCCACTGCACGTTGTGATGAGATGAAGCTGGGCTGTGTGTTATCACCCACACCCACTACTGTTTCTTGCTCCAAGTCATCGAGCTCCGCCTGCAATGCATCCTCTTTGTTTTTCAGCAGAGACCGTTTTAGAAGGCAGAGTAGTGGTATGGTGACGCTAATAATGGCGTCATCGCCGCTCACCATCTTGGTGGAGTCCTCAAAGTTTTGGAGGACGGTACATAGGTCCGACATCCATCTCCACTCCTCAGGTGTTATGTGTGGAGTTTGACCCATTTCCCGATGGCTTAGGTGATGTAGGTAGTCAACAACTGCCCTCTTCTGCTCACATATCCTGACCAACATGTGCAGAGTTGAATTCCAACGCGTGGGGACATCACACACCAGTCTGTGGGCCGGAAGACGCAAACGGCGCTGAAAACCGGCAAGGCCGGGTGAAGCAGCAGGTGACTTGTGAAAATGTGCAGACAGACGGCGAACTTTTACCAGCAGTTCAGACAGCTCTGGGTATGACTTTATAAACCTCTGATCCACCAGGTTGAGCACATGGGCCACGCATGGAACATGCGTCAGCTGGCCTCGCCTCAAAGCTGCCACTAGGTTCCGGCCATTGTCACACACGACCTTTCCTGGCTTTAGGTTCAGAGGTGTGAGCCAGTGATCTGCCTGCTGTTTCAGAGCTGTCCACACCTCTTCTGCATTGTGGGGTTTGTCACCTATGCAGACTAGCTTCAGCACAGCCTGTTGCCGCTTTGCAGAGGCAGTGCTGCAGTGCTTCCAGCTTGGGACTGGTGTGGAGGGTACAGTGGATGAGGATGCGCAGGAGGAGGAGGCTGAGGAGCATGACATTCCGGAGCTGTAGAGTGTCGGTGAAACCCTGACAGAGGTAGGGCCTGCTATCCTTGGTGTGGGAAGGACGTATTCCGTCCCTCGCTCAGACTGGGTCCCAGCCTCCACAATATTAACCCAGTGTGCCATCAAGGAGATGTAGCGGCCTTGCCCACAAGCACTTGTCCACGTGTCTGTGGTTAGGTGGACTTTGGCTGAAACAGCGTTGTTCAGGGCACGTGTGATGCTTTGGGACACGTGGTTATGCAATGCGGGGATGGCACATCTGGAGAAATAGTGGCGGCTGGGGACCGAGTAACGTGGGACAGCAGCCCCCATCAGGTCGCGGAATGCTTCCGTCTCCACCAGCTGGAAAGGCAACATTTCTAGCGAAATGTGAGAATTGAGGACAGTGGCATGTGGGGCATTGGCAGCGTATTTGCGCCTGCGTTCATAGGTTTGCTGAATGGATAATTGAACGCTGTGCTGGGACAAGGACGTGCTTGATGGTGGTGTTATTTATGCGTGGGCAACTTCAGGTGCAGGGCCGGAGGCTTGTTCGCGGCCAGCATGGACAGGTGATTGGCTCGCATGCACAACACGTGAAGACGTAGCAGTGACATCAGCAAGCACCGCTCCTCGACTCTGTTGTACTTCCCACAAAGTCGGGTGCTTGGCTGACATGTGCCTGATCATGCTGGTGGTGGTCAGGCTGCTAGTTTTCGTACCCCTGCTGATATTGGCATGGCAGGTGTTGCAAATGGCCTTTTTAGAGTCATCTAGAGCCAACTTAAAAAACTCCCAGACTCGGGAAGACCTAACATTTGCACAGGCACCTTGAGTCGTGTTGTTGTTCCGGGGAACAGTTGCCTGCCTTCTGCCTGTGGACACGACCCTGCTTCGCACTGCCTGTTGGGATGCTACGCCTCTCTCCCCCTGTGCACTGCTGTCCTCGCTCTGCATATCCTCCTGCCAGGTTGGGTCAGCTACTGGATCATCCACCACGTCGTCTTCCTCTTCCGCACCCTGATCCTCCTCCTGACTTCCTGGCAATTGTGTCTCATCATCGTCCACCCCTTGTTGGGCATCTGTACATACCATCTCATCATCACCCACTTCAACAGGAGCTGGCGAGAGGCCAGATTCTGCAAATGGATACATGAACAGCTCTTCCGAGTGTCCAACTGTGGGATCAGTAATGTCTGTGGACGTGTACTCGGCCTGGTGGTAGGAAGGAGGATCAGGTTGGGAAATGTGCGGTGCAGTATCACGGCTACTGACACTTGACCGTGTAGAAGACAGGGTGTTTGTGAAGGTGCCCATCTGACTTGAAGCATTATTCGCTATCCAAGTAACAACCTGTTGACACTGGTCTTGGTTCAAGAGCGGTGTACTGCTGCGGGCCCAATAATTTGGGACAGGACGTGCGAGTAGATGTGCCCCTT